>JAWMAG010000006.1:27285000-27795000 GCA_037013455.1 Ceratitis rosa | reverse complement strand
TTCCAAAGTCTCGTTATATACGCAACACATACCGACTGACTGGCTGGCTCCTGTTCTCCTTATTCATTTGTCATTGTAGTTGTTGGTGTTTGGTAATTGTTTTTGATTGCTGACTATTATAATTAACGCCAGTGATGGGCATAAATTATTACTGGAATTCATTATTTATATTTACACAATGCATCTGTAATTGAAGGAAATCCTATTTGCTCTTTGTTGACGTAGCAAAAATCAGTCAACTGTATGAATTTTATCAAGGTGTGCGATAACATTTTCAAATATTTATAGATAATTTGAAAGGAATTGTTAGGAAATATAATTAATCATGGCCAGTTTGTGTCAATAATGGAAATTGGCAAGTAAGTCTTTGAGGAATTTGAGTGTCATTATGTGCAGGTAATTATATAAAAGCTGATACATTTCGAAAGGAAATCTACGTTCGGATGGAGTTGCTTGGCTCACAGGTCGATCAAAAATAATAGGTCGGTTATATGTGGGAGGCAGGTAACTTTCTGGATCAACAAAATATATCAGTAATTTTGAGTACAACCTTAAACTCAATCAAAAGTTTCAATCTATAAAGTCGGTTTGAGTTCTGTTAATTACATTCTGAAGTATTCAATATTAAGTCAAGCCGGGGTTATACTAAACCATGCGAATCATAAATATCAGACTTTATAGTATTTTAATCAATCTCATGTGATTCCTGAGAAATACTTTCTGGAGTGCTTTCATCCATTCGGACGACATGTCTTATCCATCGGAGCCGCTGCCTCTTCATTCGCTGAACTATGGTATGTCGATGCCATCATGTAATTCGTACAGCTCATCGTTCCAATCGTGAACGCCGCGGCAAGAGTTGCCAACTTCATTGGGAAATTATGCATTTGAACTCCAAAAGCTTCTTTATATAAAATTACTTTTCTCAGTGAAAATGTGGCATAAAATCTTTCATATCACACAAACGATGATAAAGGAACTGCCAATAATTGTTTCCATTTATCTTGAAAAGCTTTCGAGTGCTGTATTAAAACTAGGCTATTATCTGTAAGCTTGGGAAAAGTCGTAGATGAATTTGACAGTTAAAACAGGTAGAGACATAACCCTGCCGTCTTAAATACCAATCAACCTTTTGCCTGGTTTTTTGAAACTTCATTAGTTGAGCATCTCTGCGGTGATGTCAACATTTATTTTAATGTTAATATCGAACACCTAAGCAGATTCGCCTTCTCTAATAAGGGCGAGGTTAATATATCAGGTGTGTTTGTTGAAGGTTGCCGGTTTTACTAGTAGATGTCGCTAGCAATATTTATAAATTTCTATGATTTGGCATGTATGTAATTTTTTTCTATTGACATTAACCTACAAAAATACGCAAGTCACATTCCGCCAAAATAATAGCGTCATATTTGTTTACCTCAGTGAATATGTCGAGTTCCGTTCCAAGTAAATTGCATTTGCGGCATTCGTTGCTTTTCTTATTTCATCAAAAGGAAAAAGCAGCTGAAGCTCAAAGTGGAGATTTCGATTTGATAGACAATGACTTTGGCTTTCCCCTGGTGAATTTGGCCCATCGACTGGAAGGCCAAATCGCTTTGGTCGTAAGACAATGCTCTGTGTTTGGTGGGACCAGTGTGGTGTGGTGTACTACGAGTTGTTAAAACCTGGTGAAACGGTGAACACGGATCGCTACCGACAACAAATCTCATACCGTTAAACTGGTGAAAGGCACATTAAAAACTCTTGATTGGGAAATATTATCGCACCCGCCGTACTCTCCAGACCTCGCCCCGTCCGACTATCACCTTTTCGCATCGATGGGATACTCCGGTGCTTCGCTAATTTTGAAGAAGTCGAAAAATGGCTCGTCGAATGGTTTGCCTCGAAAGAGAAAAAGTTTTTTTGGATTGGTATCCATAATTTGCCTGAGAGATGGGCGAAATGTGTAGAAACCAATGGTCAATACTTTGAATAAAAAAATTTTGAGATTCCTCTGAAAATTAAGTGTTTTCTTTATCGAAAAAATTTCAACTAACACACCTTGTAGTCGTTCTCAAAATTGAACATATTTTTCTTTGCGAATCTAGTGAGCAGAGCGCAAACTAAAGAAAAGACAGGGTTTTGAATTTTCAATAAACATACTCGTATTAATAACACTTAGCCATAATTCATCAGTGTGGGATAATTGAAACTTAAAGAGTAACTTATAAATAAATCCAGCCAATAACATCGACTGATTAAATATCTCTTCTTCCGGTTCGAGTACCAGACATAAACCGCCTTCATGGTGATAGTTTCTAGTCAACGATGCTTTAAATAAGTATTTCAAAAATTCGGCATATGCGTTAGAGGAGAACTTTAATCTGAAGACACTACTCTAATTGAAAATCCCGTAAATTTTATTATTTGACATTGAGAGTAATTTTCACCTTCCATATGATGGCTTAGTGTACTCTCTACCTGCCGACACCGATGAAGTGCTCAGGTTCCTTTGTCTACGATATCATTAAAATAACTCTAGATAAATATCTTGCATTAATTTGTATATCTGTATATATTTGTATATATAGGTATAGGTACTGACAGATTAATTAAACACATAAGTATAAACGTACAAATACAAATAAATCCCCTTGGTGGTGCAAATTCTGATTTGCTTAAAATGATTATCTGTTTTTGTCTAAAAATCTCTGATAACAAAATTTATTGAGAGAACATCAAAAGGGAAAGCTAAAACGCTAAAAACTACTCTGACCAATCTGAAAAAAGCTTATATCAAAATTAAGAAATAATGTTTTCTACGAAATTTCAAGTCAAGCAGTTGGAGAATCGAGCACTCGAATTACCAATCAAATATAAATGGCTTTAGGCATTTCAACATGAACTCCAATAAGAGAGCTTTACATATATTTTAACGTACAAATAATGCTGATAACGGGAATGGTGTTGAATATTGGTTAGTAAGGACGTAGGTAATGGGTATTCAAAAAATACGTACATATGTATACGTATGCTGTACAGTATTCAAAACCACCAAAATTCTGAAAATGTACTGGCTGGAAGTATGCAGCAAAGCGTAAAGGAAAACAGTTCGAACTGCAGCAAAAATTGTTGCACAATTGACTGTGTGTACTTTAGTAAACTTGCATTTATAACTAGTCTATCGGTATACTTATAAACAAACATATGTGTGTGTATATATGTGTGTGTAAATGTTTCTCAATTGCGAATGCGGGCAGCTGAAAAACGTATTACAAGGAATTTCATTTCTCAAGAGCTAGTTTCAGATGCAGTCATTTTGCAGTAAACAAACAACAATAAAAACAAAATCTAAATCAACAGTAAAAACAATAACAACAAACATAACAAAGAAGAAGCAACAGCAAAATGCTGCCGATGGAAAAAAATGCAGGACAATAAAGTAAAGTTCAACTGTAAAATTGCATACATACATATATGCATACATACAATACATACTCCAACAAATACCTAAGGCATAAATTCGTAAATAACAACGGGTTGAGCGGGTCTGTAGACGGAAACCAAAGCCTTCTACCACTTTTCCACATTTCGGACAGTTAAATTTGTTGCATACTGCTAGGCGTACGCCCAATTCCAACATTGTCTTCCTTTACGGCGAGCAGTTGAGTATTTTGGTTGCTTGGTTGTTTGCACAGTTGCCAACTTAGTTATTGGAAGAGAAGAATTTTTCAAGTTTACTCTTTCTTCTCGATTCATTATACACGTATATAGTGGTGTTGTTATTGTTGTTGTTCGTGTTTTTGTTTTTGTTCGAAGGTTATTTTAGAGCATCCCCCATTGTTACTTTGGTATTTCATCTTGTCGAACTACTCGAAGTTTGCGAAATAGTTGTTGTACAGTTGCGTCCCAAAAGTTCGAATGTTGCACCAACAGTTGCCCGGATGCAGGATCTTTGCTAACGTCGCCGTCGCCGTCACCGTTGCCGCCCCATCTATCATACATTCGCTATGCCTGCGGCGCTGTAGTGAACTTGAAACTCTTAGTTAAGTTGAATAAGTTTGACTTTTGGTTTTGCACTCAAATAAACTGCGAACTTCGATTGTGAGAAGATGAAATTGAGACTTGAGTTGTTGACAGGTTAAAGGACATGATTATTGCATGGGGAATGATTGTGAAGGAGTTAAAGACACAAAAGAAATAATAGAAAAAAAAAACGCACAACAGATTTGGCTATAAAAGCGAAATAAAACAATGGTAGAAATCTCAATTTGCACGTGCACTTTTATGATCGCATTGTGACGACGCAAGTTTCTATTTTATATCTAAACTTTTGTAGTTTTGTCTCATATTACTTTGCAATTCAATCTGCGCAAATCACTGTTTATTGTAATTTCAACTTATATTGCTCTTTGAAGTCACTTTGTGGCCGTCTCTGCGTGTTTCTCGTAGGAGAAACTGCTGGTGTCCATTATATGCCTGAATTCCAGTTACATATAGGTACACATACACGTACATACATGTAATATTGGCACACTTGGTTGCTATGGTTTTATTGGATGGAGTGCAAAATAGCTCAAAAGCCAAAATCAGTTGCAAATTACTAAATAGTAACGATTCACTCAAATGCTGCAGTGGTCAATTCAAATGCCATAAATGTCAAGTGAAATTATCAGCTCCTCAGGGGCGGAGATGCTTATGTTGTGCGAGTTAGGTGGCACAGTGGATCGAGTTGTATAATACACATATTTAATTGAAAAAATAATATCGCAAAAATTACTAAGTTTTAAGTTTTGCACAAATTTTATTTGTTCCATTCAATTCTATTTGCATCTTATATTGAATATGATATCCAGCATATGACCGCTTTTATTTTTGTTGAAAAAATATAACCTTTTTCACATTTTCCAGAGTCCCGGTGGTAACAAGCGAAAAAGAAGTTCAGCGGCGTCAAGTCGACATCGCTATTTTTCGATATGATGCGACTAGTGTGTAATATGGTTCCCTCTGGAGCCAGAAGTAGGCCATGCCCTTTTCAGTCATTTTTCGAAATACAAAGTCACTCAACATCGCTTTACAGAGCGCATCATTGCTTGTAACGGCGTTGTCAGCCTCGGTCTCGAAAAAATACGGCCCGAAGAACTTTTTGGGCGATATGTGATGGACGGTTCCTCACATAGATTTCCAATGGCCCGGCTTATCTTGCGTCTAACGAGTCGAGCAAGCCACTCGTTAGACGCAAGATGTTTATACAACAAAAAAACGAAAACTATTCAAGTATATTTGATACTTTCGCAACAGTTGGCGCACCCTTTATATTACTTTTTGATAGTCGTATTTTCGGCTAATCGTCATTCGTATGAAAGATTGAAGTGAGTTATTTGATTTTTTTATTAAAAAAAATTAAAAGCATCCCAAGAACGTGCTGGAAAATAGTCTGACTTATAGCGAGTACGCTAGTAAGCCGGACAAACTCAACCACAGTGCGAATGCAGCTAAAGGCGATCTGTATCAGCCCTTCCGTCACGGGTCGATCAATGCTGGATTTGTCCAATCAATTCTTTAGCGATGGGTGTTATCCCAACGTTTACAAACCCTTACAGACAACGTCCAGCACGTAGTAAATAAAATATAGCGGTCGTAGCTGAGAGAGTACACGAAGACCGTGGCGAGTCTATTCGGTGCTGTTCGCAACAACTCGGACTGTTGCATGGAATGTCTTGGCGCATTTTACATCGAGATCTTAAATTGAAAGCATACAAGGTACAGCTTGTGCAAGAACTGAAGCCGCTTGACCTTCCCAAGCAACATCGCATTGCTCTATGGGCTATGGAAACGTTCCAAGAAGATCCGATGTCTTCGAGTTAAATTTTGTTCAGCGATGAGGCCCATTTCTGGCTCAATGGGTATGTAAACAAACAAAATTGAAGAGCAACCTGAAGAGATTCAAGAGGTGCCATTAAATCGTGTGAAAAACATGGTATTTCAAGATTTATGCCACACGATTTTCGCATTGAGAATCTTACACTAACCATCTTTTATCTTTTTTTAAAAAAATAGTTTTTTCTTTCTGAGAGATTTGAAAAAAAAAAAACAAATTAAAAAAACAATATTTAAAAACGGGATTAAAAAAATCACTTTTTGGAATATTCAAATTTTCCGATTTTTCCTCAGTAAAAGTATAAGGTTTTTATATGTTTAAACCTATCCAGATTCACAAAAAATAACCTCTGAAAATTTCATCCAGATTGATCCAGCCGTTCTCGAGCCGTCATTAACAACCAAACACTCAGTTTTATATATGTATTAATATTATTTTTCCTAATTGGGGTTGACCCTCGGCAGTGATTGTAAACCTCTACGAGTATATGTTTGACATGAATAAAAAACTCCTCAAAAAAGTCCATCGGTAATTCGGTGGAGGTTTAGAGTAGCAGATACCATAAAGTCGGAAGGAATTCGGTCGATAATCGGTTACAAAACTTTTCCCCGATTACTTCCGTAGCCGATTGATCCGACTGTTTACGATGATGAACGATTTGTAAAACTTGGCATCTGTTCGACGAGAGAGAACTTTACTTTTCGATTGCCTACTCAGTCCAAAGCAGCGCCAATCGGCAAGAGTAATTCTGGATCATACGTGTATTGTCTGGTAAAAGTAAAAAAGTGTATAATTTTGGAGCAAACTTCATATCTCGTCTTTATGATTAATACATTTATTTTCTCATATTATTTTTCCACACTGTAAGTCAATATTTTCCTTTCAGCACGAAATTCATTCACCTCTTCGCACAAATAAATGGGAACACATGTTCAATATACAATATATACCTATATATTTATTTACCTACAAACATATGTACACGTATGTCTTTATATGTAAACGGATACACTTATGTGCTTTTCCCAATGTGTATATTACATCGTTTCTGGTCAAATGGTTCGTTTGGCGATAATTAAATTTAATTTATACTCGTTGTAAATGTGTTAAGCATGTGCGAAATCGTATGTGGGAAATGTTCAAAATGGCAATTTAATGTGCAAGTGGTTTATATAGGTATTTTCATCTGAGTGCATATATGAGAGAATGAATACTGTAGACCAAATGCACGAATGTGCTCAATAAAGCTGCAACTATGCACTTGTATATGTGTATGTATGTTTGTGTTTGTAAAGTGCATTTGTGTAGATTGACCAGATTGAGTAACAGATGCATCCATGCCTCGCTAATTACTTATTGGTATGTATTCAAAGAATTATCTGTAAACATACATTAGGGTGTTATGAAGCGGTGAAAATATATTTTTATTTATATTTTTTAAATGAAAGATTGCATAACTACAATAACACAAAAAAATTTAAAAAATTTCGAAATCTTGCTTGCAACGCTTAGCATCGTCGTACTTTTTTTCTCGTCTAAAATCTTCATACCTGAAATGGAAAGCCTTCAGGCAACAATTTCGGTTTTTGGTGCACCCTAATACACTTATATAGGATAGGCGATTAAGGGTTATGCCGAATTGGCTGACTATTTCGACTGTTAAATTCGCAATGAAATTGCCTGCATGGTTGAACGACTAGTTGGTTACTTAATGGCTCAGTCAGTTGCCAAACTCATGTATATATCTAAGTAAATATGTCTGAGTCCACTTAAAGTTATGTTTGTAAAGGCAGGGGTGTTGAATTTTGCTGGCAAATAACACTTGCAAATATTTAAACAAATATATATATATATATATACATATGTATAAATAAAGGTATGTGACTAAGAATCCATGATTAATGCAAATTGAACCAATAGGCGAACACACAAGTGTACTAAGCATTTGAGCTGTTTGTTAGGGGGACGAAAGTTAAATATTTATATTCGTATTAGTCAAGTTAGTAAGTAATTTCTGGCTAACATTTAACAATATCCTTACAATATCTTCATCTTGAAGTGGATAAATTTTTGTGTGAAATAGAACATTTAAGAACGTGTTTCTTCTTCTTCTTAATTGGCATAGACACCGCTTATGTGATTGTATAAATCATAAAGAGCGCGCAAATTTTAAACACCAATTAAAGCCACGTCCTTCTCATTAGTTCTCTGCCAGTGTATTTGTATAGCTCAGCCTGTAATTTAATGGCTCTCGAACCCATCGATTAGGGGCTCCGCTTTGCCGTCTCAGGTATTTTTTACCCCATCACAGGATTGCGTACTGCTATTCGGAAGATCAGGGTTAGCGTACTGGTTTGACCTCCATCCAAAATTATAGAAAATTATTTTTTACAATTGCGGGCGCAACACTGGCATTCAAAGCAATTTTTTTCAAATCAGCGTGGAACGACGATTTGGCCAAAGATGCCTTTTATGAGCGCTGCCCTGGTCATCATGTGAAAATCGTGCTTGGCGATTTAATGACAGGGTGGGCAAAGAAAGTATCTTTGGTACAATTGTCGGAAAATTCAGCATCCACAACGAAACATCCGCCAATGGGGTAAGGCTGGTGGACTTCGTCGGAGCTCGAAATATGGTTGTCTGTAGCACTAGATTCCAGCACAAGAAAATTCACCAAGCTACTTGGCTATCCCCTGTCCGAAATCCACAAATCCAGATCGATCTTGTTGTAATAGACGGAAGACATGTATCTACTGTTCTTGACGTGCTTTCGAGAACCCAACATCGACTCGGACCACTATCTTTTTGCAGCGAAGACATGCGACTGCCTCTGTGTATCAAAGAACTGAAAGCACTAATCAGTAGCATTTCAAGCTCCCTACGAACAGCTGCAAACGAAACTATTGGATTTCAGAAAGGCCGCAAAAACAGCTGTCCCAACGAGGACTGCTGTATGAAGAACTGGAGAAGTTGGGCAACAAAGGTAACGCTCGAAAATTCTACGAAAAGCTACGGCGACTTACGGAAGGTTTCAAGACCGGAGCGGACTGCTGTAGAACACAGAGAGGTGATCTAGTAACGAATGCCCAGAGCATATTGAATTTATGGGAGGAACCCTTCTCCAGCCTGCCGTATGGCAGCTTGAAACCACAATCGATGACGATTGAAAAGACTTTTCATTACTTGACCATGAAGAAGTTCGAACAGCAATCGCCCGCTTAAAAAACGACTAAGCGTCTGTGAAGAGCTAACAAGGTGCATGCATCATCTACTTTGCAGAATATTGTCGAATGAAAGCATGGTCGACGATTGGAACCTAAGAGCGATCCCACAGTCTCCGCCAATTTCCGCGGAATAAGCCTCCTTAGCATCGCATATAAGGAATTTTCGAGTGTATTGTGCGAAGGACCAGAGCTAATCGTCAACAAACTGATTGGACCTTATCAGTGTGGCTTCAGACCTGGTAAATTAACCATTGACCAGAGGATCGACACACTCCACTCCTACGTCAGCACGAAAGAAGCTGCCTTTACGCCGCTATGTCGTTAAGCAGCACTAAAAGCTCCGTCAGGAACGGGAAGGACCTCTCCGAGCCGATCGATAACAAACGGGGTTTCAGACAGGGAGACCCTTTATCGTGTGATTTTTTTAATTTGTTGCTGGAGAAAATAATAAGAGCGGCAGAGCTGAATAAGGAAGGTACAATCTTCTATAAGAGTCGATGAAATGATGAGTTGTATGAGATGACATTGACATAGTTCAGCGAGGCAGGAGACAGCGACTACGCTGGCAATGTTATGCGGTTTGGATGGATAAAAATTACTTCACCTTTGAAAGTTTTCGACGCAGTACCTGCCTGTGGATGCGGAAGCAGAGGAAGAGCAAGGACCTTCCGTTGGAAAGACCAGGTATAGAAGGATTTGGCTCTACTTGATATCTCCAATTAGTGCCAAACAGCAAAAAAAAAAAAGAAATGAATGGCGCAATGTTATAAATTTGGCTATAATGGCGTGAGTAATTATGGTAAGTAAGATCGTATCACCGCAAGGAATGTCCAGTCTGCCGGGTGTAATTCTGACATGAAAATGAAAATTCCTTTTAAAAATCCATAGGCCGTTTTGAGGCAGCTTGGCCAAAAGTATTAGGAACCCCACTAATTACGATCTTAATAAGCTTACCTCGAAGTTTGATTCATCAAACCTCAGAACATTCGACCAATCTTCTTCCGTGAAATGTTGGTATCGGTGAGCCCATTCCAAACGATTTTTCCTATACTTTTCTGAGAGCCACGGTTTCTTTCGGTCTTTACATCCTTTTAAACCTGCTTCCAGAAGTCTTCTTCTAGCTATTCGAGCACTAACTGGATTACTAAATTTATCCGAAAGGGCAGCTGCAAGGGCAGAAGAAGATTTTTTCTGATCCTTGAGAGACTCGCGTATAAGTATTCGGTCTTCTCGTTTACTGGTTAGACGCTTTCTTCCACTTTTTGATTTATTATTGTGGTATTTCGTCTCCACACATCGCCTGATATCACATTGGACCGCGCACCGCGATCATCCCAGCAAATTGGCAATCTCAACCTGAGACTTACCTTCTTCACTTAGAACTTGAATTCTAACTTTATCATCGTAACTCATTTCACTTTTTATAGGCATTTCGGTAAATAGGTAATTTACACTTTCACTTTCAAATTTTAAATTCGAAAATATTTTATGAATTCCTTAAAAATTTTTAGATTTAGCTTACCCAGAGTGCTATGACTTTTAATATTACACAATTTATTCATTTAGTCAACAGTTAAATACCCATGAAAGACATTTACAAGAAGAAGTGGTAACTTTGATAGCCACATTTGAGAATACTTGTATTTTAGTGAGGTGCCTAATACTTTGGCCAAAGCTGTATATACATAATTAAGCTTTCCGTAGAAGTGCTCCCTCTATGAACTCAGTCTGCCCTGAGCATGCTTCACGAGATCGCCATTTCCTAGGTATTACTAATATCGGTCTGTTTTACCTACGCATTAACTCCTATTTCTTTTTATGTCGTTATTGCTATATTAGCTTTGGTCCGAATTATACTCCATACCACCGATTTGTTCAGATATGTGATTTTGGGTCATAAATACTTCAATAAATCATCCACGAAATATATAATTATATATTCGTACTGAAAATCATCGAAATCGGAAGAATGCACCCTATAACTTATCTCCAATCGATTTTACGGTTATAAGAATACCATAAATTTTATATGATCAGCAGGACCGAAGTTAGCTTTTCTTTCTTGGTATTTATTATTTTACTTTTTTTCCCAAAATATTCATTGCTTACCAAAAACCTATACAAAATTCAAACTACATTTTTAAAGCTCTAAAGTAGCAAATTTCCTTCCCTTATATGACATTATTTTGTAATGGGTGAGTACCTTCAAGGAGTTGTTAGCTTGCCAATGGTCCTAAATAGTTTTTTACTGAAAAATTTAACGATGCCGTTATGTGCTTAATAACTTTAAGGATTTTTATATTTACCATACATTGCTGTTCAACCTCCTTCCTAGCGCCTCCATGACCTTTGCGACTTTTAATACTGCCGATATTACGATAGGGCAAAAAGAAAAAAATGCAAAGCACTCCAACGCGTATACCATTCAGCAAAAGTTTAATATTTAAAGCACACAATTAAATATTTCGATTTTCCTCATGGCTTATGAAACTTTTTGTGTCGACAAGTTTTTTCAATCAGCGACAAAAAAGAAAAACATTTCAAATTTTGTTCACAAAAAGATCGGCTTTTATTAATCCTGAAAATATTTTAACAGAAAAAGTAGATTACATACGTATGTGCGGAAGTATAAGGTACATACATATTTATATACCATGAGGTGAATAAAAAATTATGTAAATATGCGTAGTTGAAATGTAGCCAGAACTTGTTACCAATTCAGTTCTAGAATTGATTACTGAGTTGATTTGAGGCAGTAGTCTCCTTAAGAACCCGAGAAAAAACATTTTTTCAGCTTTTTTTTTTTTGAAAGAAAAGGAATGTATTGCGGTTAACAAAATTTTCAGACAATAATGTACTATATTTAAGATCTAAAAAACAAATTTATGTATAGAAAAATATTGGAATTTTTCAATGTTGTGATGAGATTTCTGAGAACTAGTGAAATGGTGACGGTGATGGAAACCGTGCGATGTAGCTGAAACAATCGAACTTAATTTTTTTTTAATTTTTGTGAATGTCTCCCCTATATGAACTAAATAAATAGCAAAGAAGTTGGAAAATTCCACATTTTTTGAAGTTAAATCACTGCAAGTTGAAAAAAAATAGTTTAAGTAACACTTTTGTCCAACTTTTTTTTAGTTCAAATAGAAGATAAATTAATACCTGAGCTAGATCACTTTGATTTTCTTCGATCGGACTTATTAATTAAAGCGATTAAAGCAGGGGAAACTATAAAAAAATATGCTGATATTATTTATACTGTATATTTAAATTGGTTTTCAAAAAGAAAAAAAAAGTTAGTTGAACTGAAAAATAAAAACATTATAATTAACTTGGTGGTAGTCTAGTGACAATAGGGAAAGCAGGGCTTGCTCCACTACCGGGATAATAAGAAATACATTTTATAAATTCCAATCAATTGGTGCTAAAGCAAAGTTGTTGGCGCCACATCATCATTGATTTCGATGGAACAATATTCAATACAATGTATTTGTCACTTAAGTAACCGCCGTGAAAGACAACAGGCAGCCCGGCGAATAAACAATAGTATGAAAAAAGTGAACAAGCTAGAGATACTCTGCTTGGCAGAAGCTATTTTTCTAATATTTTTATTTAACATAACAGCAAACATCATTTAAAATCAACGAAAAGCTCTGCACTAAATTTTTTTTGTCGACATACGGACTGTTGTATTTCTCTGCTTCTGACACACCTTTGATGGTTATCTTTTTCCTGCACACTACTCGTTTGCTTATTTATTGGCTCACAATGAAAATACAGAAGTCAAAAGAAATCTAAATATTAAGGCACTTTCTTTGCTCAGTCTTGCAAACTGAACATATTGATTCGATAAGCGGATGGGGCTTTGGTGGCCTAAGTGATCTGTTGCCCGGCATGCACTTCAACCAATCAACCAAAATATTATGAACTGAAGAATGTGGAAAATATTGTAATTTTTCGATTCTGTATTAGAAATATCTCAAGTTGCGAAAATAAGCGCAAGAAGTCGGTGAGTGGTGTGAAACGTCTTACATATGTATTCAGTGGAATCTAAAATATTTTAAAGCCACCCTGAAGGCGGAAATTAGTGCTTTATTTCCGTGATCAGCGAAGGATTATCAGTTTAAGCTCAAACTCTACTAGGTCATGCAGTAACTTGGCCGCAGATAAGGAGAAAAGAGTGTCAGAAACCACAAATGGTGTATCTGCGTCGCTGCAAGCATTCAAATTTCATGGTACAAGCAAGAGCGTCCACAAATTGCAGAGAAGTACATATGTTTGTACATATACCATATATACACCGATTGCTGTTGCAGCTAAAATTCATCTGTTTGGCTCTATTTGTTGTAATTGTCGTTCGGAGGAAAAAGATGAACTCTTGATGGGCCAAATGGCTTTCAGTTCTATTGGAAAGGCCTGCGCAAGAGTCTTCTTTATTTTTTCAAGCGCAATATCGCAGGAGGTTCTTTAATGGTGTGTTGGACTTTTACATCAAAATCTATGCTCGAATTACAGCTCATATCGTCTCCAATTAATAACGAAAAAGTTGGGGCCTACAAAGTGAGCCTATTTTGGCTCATTGCTCCATAGAAACCATGAACTGACCGGCCTTCTCTTCGAACTTAAATTCCATTGAGAACGTTTGGCGTCTGACAATCGAGATGAGCTTAAGGTTGCAACAGCCACCTTATGGTTTAACCTTGATTTCACTCTTTTGAAGAAATTGATTGAATCGATGAAAAAGAGTTTATTTTGCGTTGCAAGAGCCAGTGGCATATCTGTTGATTATTAGCGAGTATTAGCACATGGCGAAAAGACTCAGAAAAAATGTTGACTTATCATATTTAAATTTTAACGGTGGTTCGGGTTTGGTATCTTCACTGTTTTCTTTTTGGCATTCTTCCAGTCATGGTACAGAAAGTATCAACAGTGCACCATACTTGCTGATAATATATTAACAATTAAGGAACAAACCAAGTACGTGGTAGTAATTCTGAGCAGCAAGCATGTGGAAGCTTAATGCGTAGGAGAAGGTGAAAAGGTCAGTAGTGCCCTTTACACGTGCAAGAAGATGGTAGATTCCACATGGGGCCTGTCTTCACACATTGATGTTTCATAGCGGTAGGCAGACTTATCTTCATCTATGGTGCTTTGATGTGGTGGACCACTGCCGTCAAAATCTTATGCAAGAAACAATTGGAACGGATAACAACATCGCTAAGATCCACTCCAACGGCTGCACTCAAAAGATTACTCAACCTACCATCAATCGACACTGCGGACTAAAACATTGTATTGAAATCAGCTGTAAGAAAGGCTGCAGATGTCATAAGAGCATGCATCGCATCGGGATCAAAAATGTCTAATGGATTGGGTGCCGGAATTTATTGTGCAGAGCTATATCTCAAACAACCTGCTAAACTTCCCGAATATTGCTGTATATTCTAGGGGGAGGTCTTCTCGGCAAGCGTCCAGTAGTAATTGAGGCAATAACCTCACATCGTATTTCGCAAGAAAATGTTCTTAGAAGCAGGGAGGCATTATTTCAAGTGGGTGCAGAAAAATAGCTAAGTTCCAGGTCACAAGACTAGTGAGAAAATAAATAGTTGATGGGATTGAAATGCCATCCATCTGGCTTCCGAAGCGGGAAAACGATAGTCGCAAAAACGGAAGGCGGAACAGGCTGAAAATGTTTTACGGTTTTCAAGACCGATAGCCGTATAAAGCCAGTATATCCTAGCCTAACCTAACCTAAGAAAAAATTGATATGAAATTTAAAAAATCATTTATATACATCATACAAGCATAAAGCAGAAAAAGTGAGAAAATAAAATAAAAATAAAAAAATTAAAGTGGTAATCGTTCGTGCGCGTCTATCAATATTATATTAGGTAAAGTAAAAAGTTCGTTCGGTTTTTTTATGCAAATGGTTTCAAACGGTTTTCTGGCTTATCTTTAGTTCCTCAGCAATTGAATAAGTGTTCACGTGACGGTCTGATCCCACTATTTAAATTAATTTTTTCAGCGGCTGCGTTTTCGCCTTGATCGAAGAAAAATTGTAAAATATAGCGAATTTTCTCTTTACTGGGTTCCATCTTTGACGAGCGCTCACAACGTACTTAGTCAATCAATCGAAAAATTGTCAACGCCAAACTTTTAGCGCGAATAAACACGTTTTCAGCGCCGTATAGTATGATACGATGCGACACGTAACACCAGTACTATGGACAATAACGTCATCTCTTAGTTAAAAACCGAACGAAATTTTTACTTTACCTAATATATATAATTGGCGCTTTGTAGCCGCTGAAGCGATTTTCGGCCGAGCTCCTCCCCAATTTTTGGTTTTGCGTCTTGATGTTTTTCCAACAAATTGAGGGACCTACAGTTTATACTAAGCCGCTACCGAACGGCTGATGGTTTTTATATGGGGAGCTTTTATTTCGTGTTCGAAATACACTGGACATTCCCTGCCGAGGGGCGACCACAATTAGAAAATTTAACTTAATTTTTTATTCAAATTAATTTTCTGTAACTTTTGGATGTTGGTGGCACCGGGATTTGAACCCGATCCTTTCGAATGTCAATACGCAATACTAAACACTCGGCTATCGCGGCCGTCGTTAATCAATATTGCTCCCTGCAATTTATACTCAAAATCCATCATCATACTGAGCGTAGTTAGCGCGTTAAATAATTAAGCTGACTATAGTCTGCCGTTCCCTTGTAACTAAAGGAGAGAAAAAATACAAAAACAAAGCGCAAAGAAATCTATCCACTGGTGTCCAATCACTTTTGTAATGCCAATACGCCAATCAGCAGCAACAGCTGTCCGATAAACAAAAGTATGCTAACGTACATACGCTCATACAAACACACTACGCATAATGTGGAGGTTGGAAAAATGGAGCGGTAAAAGTTTTGAAAACTTTTTCAATAATCCATCATTTGACGAGGTCAGCTTCGTGTGACTTGCTAAAAGAATTATTTATAAATATATATATTTATATTATATAAAGAAAATAGATATCAGTACTCAGATATGACGCACGAAGAAAAGTAGATGCGTGTGTGTGTAGGTGTTAACTTAGGTGGTAGTTTGAGTGCGGCCCAAAAATGCCATGTTTGATTTGATTGAATACGGTAAGTCACTGTGAAATATAGGTTTACAAATTTACACATACACATGCACACACAGTATAATCACACGCATGCCCAGCAGTAGGCAGCAAACAATTTCAAAGTACGAGTAGTGCAAATAAAAAGTTTATCTCGCTTCTTGACTTGAACTTGTATTGTACTACAATATGTGCTTTGCTTGCTTTTGTTTGTTTCTGCCATGTCTGTTTGCCTCTTTTAGGCCAATAAACTTCATGCACGCACAGCGTCCAGTCAACCGCAAGAGTCGTCATCGTAATGCCAACCAATTGCCAAAATATCCACCGCAAGCAAACAAACATACAGCCAAATGCAGAGATAAACTTTTTAGCCTCACAAAAACACACAACGTCACGTCGATGCGGGCGGTTTTCCGACAAATAATCTGTTGCGCTTTTTATAAGGCAAACGTTTGTATGTATGTAGATATTTGTATACCTATATTAGGGTCCATAAAATTATCTGCTGGTGATTGTTGAAATTGGTCTGAATATTTATCAAAGTTGTTTGTTGAGGGAGCGGCAAAGAAAAAGAATAACAATGACAAGTTTTGTCACAATGTTAAATAATGTGTGACAGGAAGCAGTCAGGATAAGTTTTGTTCTATAAGTGGCCACAAGTGTCATTTGACTGTCGATTATTGAGCCATAATAATTATATAAAATATATGTCTATATGTACAAATCTTATATCTAAAATGCTATCCATTTTGCGACTTCGAAAATAAACGTAAAAAATTCTTTTTTTATTATAAAGTTTGGACCGTGACTTTTTATGTGAAATACTAATTTAAACAAACAAACGTTCGCGAATTTTTGCTAACCTAGATCCGTTTGAGGTAATTTCCGATCACTTCTTGGCACATACACGTATTCAGCGATATATTAACCACAACTTAACGGTTTTGGATTTCAAGAGTTCCAGGAAGAAATCACACGATCTAAACATGACATCGCCAAGACGAGGGATCACGCGGCCGCGAAATTTCTCTCGCAATAAAGCCATACTCACTCGTTCGAAAGCACATTTTGTAAAAGTTAAGTTCTAGAATTGCAGATCAAAACAAATCGGTTATCATACGATCATAACGCTCCGAATTGACAGTGACAGTGTTGCCGTTGTCGTTTTCAAAGAAGTAAGGTCCAATTTCATCTTCCGACCAAAGAGTGCATGGGACGGTAAGTTTTTTTTCTTAAATATTTACGTATCTCCCGAGTGAGAAATGTGCCCCGTCGCTAAAGAAAATTTTGTTCGAAAATCGTCGTCCATTCCTTGTTCTTCAAACACCCAACGACGTATGGATAGCGTTGTGAATGATCAGCTGGCTTCAGTTGTTTTATGAGCTGGGCCATAATGCATCGTAAGACAGTTTCAACTTTTGAGATATTTGAGGTGGCACGAGCAAAACGATGACGCACAGGCCATACAATATCTGTAACCGATACAGCGGCAATATGTTTGGTTTGGCAGTTAAGTTTGACAGATGTCAAAACAACCCCAATATGCAAGAAATATGGGGTACTATATAATATATATTACTGATAATTTTTGGTGACAGACTTTATCGGAGCCTAAAATATGCTTGTCTGTAGAACTAGATTCCATCAGAAAAAAGCTCATGTACAAAAGCTGCATCGGTCCGTGTACATCAAAGAACGCCAGTCAAAAGACATAAATAAGGTTACACTCCTGCTCTCTGATAATATTCATTCCGTATACGAGAACTGTAGGAGAGTATTTTAAGCTCCCCGCATACGACAGCAAACTATTGGTTTTAAAAAAAAAGAGGATTGCCGAACCCTAGTAGAGAAAAGGAACTGCCTACCCTGCGACGTCACAATATTGCGGTATTGTGATATTAACTCCATCGGCCTCAACAACCGAGCTTGCTTTCTCAGGATTATACAATTAAGCGAAACGAATGAGTTTGGTAGCAAACAAATATCTGCTGTCATCAAAGAAATAGTCAGCACGTTTCCAAATGAGCTTCCACGCCACAATGGACAACCAGAAGTATGAAGTTGTAGATAATTTCGTCTATTTTGGAACCAGTATTAAAATCAACAACAATGTCAGCCTAGAAATCCAACGCAGAATCACTTTGCTACTCCGTCGGTGAAAAAAAAAAAACAAATCAAAAGCCAAGCGACTTATAGACGCTGACGACATCTGATGGACTGGCGCTGGTATTAAAGATTTATAGAGCTTTGTGCACTGCCAACCAAGAATACCTCATTTAATAGAAGGATAAACAGTACTCAATTTGCGACGACATTGACATAACTCAGCGCATTAAGGGATAGCGGCTGCTCTGGCTAAAACTCTTTTGACACAGTACTCTTCGGAGATAGCAAAGGAAAAGGAAGATCTCTACTCCGTTGGCAAGATTAGGTGGAAAAAGTACTGACTTTCTTGATGTTTTGAATTGGCGCCGAATAAAGGACTAGCGCGCCATTGTTGACTCGACCTTAATCGCGTAGTCGCGGTTCCTGCGCTTTAGAAAAAACTGCTTATGTCAAGCAAGAAAATATTTAAAAACTTAAAGAACTTCTAATGAAAACTTATTCAAACTTGAAAGCTTTCAATGCTACTTCACTTTATGATAGTTTCTTTTATATGATAGCTGTCATTATTTCGCAGCATAAGATTGGACATTTGCATTGATAAACACAAGAATGCGAACAATAAAAATCAATTAAACTTTTCGCTTTGCAGATTTTAACAGAAATGAATTATAAATTAATTAATTACCTTCAAAATCTTCAGAGCGACGCTTCCGCTATCGGCTATTTTAGCAGCTGTGCTATTGTTAACGAAAACTTTTGAAGTGAACTTAATTCACGCACCAGCTGATGACCAAGTTGTTAAAGCTTGATAATTGAAAAACAAAAAACTGAATTTCTTAGTGAAAACCTGGCGTAAATTCAAAGGAAGTATATACATTTTTAGCAGATTTGTAATGCTTAATGCACTTACAAGTACCACTAAGTGTTGTTGGTCACCAATAAGTTGTTGAAAGATTAAAATTTATCTGAATTGTTTCCTACCCCATCATAACTTTGGCCTAAATGTCGAGTTCATTGCAAAGGTGGCTTGTAAACCCTTGACAAAAACGTAAACGTCACAATGGCCGCAGTATATGGTTAGCAGTACGTACTACAGTAATGAGAGAGAAAGAGAGAAAGTAATTAATTCAAAACCTGGGCAGACCAACATCCAAAGTTAGAGAAACAAAATTTTTTAATTGCAGTAAGCCTCTCGACAGAGAATGTTAGTCCCTCGGAGTGTATTTCTAAAATGAATTAAGAACTTTCTCATAAAAATCCATGAAATGAAGTTTGGAGGCGTCTTAGAATAAGAAAAAAAAAAGATCCCTCCTTTTGCTGAGAAATAAGATCGAGAGACTTACCTTAATTGGGAGGCCGGAAATCGGTTCAGCGGTTATAAAGAAAATATCAGTGGAAGTCTCAGAAAATGTGTGAAAATATATTGCCTATTTTTATTTTCGGCATTGGAGTTGACTTCGGGAAGTTAAGATAGAAGTCTGGTAACTTGGTTTGGAAAAATCGACTTATCTCCGAAAGTACTAATACACATATCTATTGAGAATATACTGAGAAAATTTTGGAACGAAATTCAAAATATTGACGAAGTTATAGCACCTATATGTGAGCGACTCGTAGTAGTGCGCGCTGAACTTGAAATTCAGGAGCTCTTGCAGGAACTATGTTCGCTTTTTTATCGTTAACTTTCCATTTTTAAGCCCTATTTCTAATTAAAAAACAATTTTTTCCAAGTCATTTTTTATTTTTCAACGAAATTGTTTAATCCTAGTTCCAATCAGAGTGACAGGCTAACAAAAAAATAATCTTTTTGACGTTTCTCTTTCAGATGCCTTCAAGCGACCAAATAACCGGGTCCAGCTATCTCCTTTTTCTTGAAATGTTCACTGCAGTGTTACAAAATCGCAACGTTCAAAAAATATAAAAATAAAAGGAAAAAAATAGTTTTTTTTGTACAATTTGAGATAAACAATATTATAAAATGAAAAATAAAGTATTAAAAAGAGTGCAAGTTATGCCATTAATTGAGTAAATCCAAAGAAATTTTTAGAAAGAAAAAATATCCTTCTCTGTCTGATTACCAAAATTTTTTTTCAGAAAACGATTTTTTATTAGAAAATGATTTCATTTCCTTTGGCAAGGTACACGTTGTAAAAAGTTCACGTTCGACCACGACCTATTCGAAATTAAGCTCTCGCCAATGTCGATAGATTTTTATGAGGCTTTTTTTATTTCAGGTCAGAAATTTTGGATTTTGGTCGAACCAGTTCTCGTACAGCGGACATCTCATCGTTCCATCGTCTGCGGTATCCGCCGTTGCTAATGCAAAAAGGACCATAAATCGTTCACAAAACTTTTCTCTCGAAGACTCCTAGAGCCGACTCATCAGATGTTGACATCGTTTACGCTTCTGCGCCATATAGTAGGACCGATATGATGAACGACTTGCAGAGTTTGGTTTTCGTTCGCCGGGAGAGGACTTTACTTTTCAATTGCCTACTCAGTGCAAAGTAGCACCTGTTGGCAAGAGTAATTCTGCGTTAGATTTCCAGGCTGACATTGTTGTTGGTATTAATGCTGGTCCCTAGATAGACGAAGTTGTCTACGGCTCGTTATCAAGTGGAGTTTCAGGTTTACCATCTACGGGTGATTCATCTTTCCCGCCATAGATTCAGTATACTAGCTCACCCCTCAGGGTCCTACAAGAGTTTGCTCCGGTCTTGAAACATTCTGTATGTCGACGTATTGTTTCGTAGAATTTTCGAGCATTACCCTTGTCGGCCAGCCTCGATACACAGATATTTTTCTTGAAATATACTTGATTTTAATTAACCGCTCATAGGTGCATAGTTGGGATAGGCGATAGAGCACAATAAGCCTATTTAATGGCTTAAGTGCAGCCGCTTACGGTCAGGCCCCCAATTTTCCCTCTCAATGGAGAGAACACATAATAGCAGGAAAGAGGGGGGAAAAATAGTAGGACTGATGATGATTCCTTCTTCCCAACCAGACCACCGTTAATGGCTCTACCTTGCCAGCTAGATTATCTACACTCCTTCTGGAAAGATATTTGCTCCCCTTGCGCTTAAGATCAATACAGATAAAACGCATTAAAATACAAATTAGTAGTGTTGAAAGCCACTCACTTCAACATAATTGCAACATATTCGTGCAACATTACCACCAAATGCATGACTATTGGCTGCAAATGATGTCAGCGTGGTAAAGCTTTACGAGCAGAGTTAAAGGAGTACAATGAAACGCAGCGACATAAATAATAAAATATCTATGCGAGCAGCTGGCAAAAATATGAAAATCTCTTGAATGTATTAGACCGCCCACCAATGTTTTCGCCTTGAAAGCTGTTTGGATGAACAAACTCGTACATGTGTAATCAGCCGCCTATCATATTTTTACGCAATTCACAGACACGCCTCCGCTTGAAAGGTAACCAGGCTACCATAAAAAGCAAATATATGAGGCGATTGACACCCAACTAGACAGCAGCAGCAGCCACTAAGCGCCGACAAGTTAGCCGCAGGCCGCTCGCTACGCTTATCTAGGCAGGTAGTCGTTGTAGCTTTAGTTATTCGATACTTCGCTGGTTTAGTTGTTGCTGACTACTTGAGAAACGTAGTATACCTAAGTATGTAGTGTAATGTACGCCGTTATATGTGAAAATATATGTACATATATACGAATACATATGTAGGTATATGCAAGCATTTCAAGGCCTGCCACAATGGCGCGCCATTTATCAGTTACAAGACTTGCGGCGGTTACATGTTGTTGAACGTTTTGTACGCTGTCATCGCAGCTGGCAGCAACAGTCGCAAATAATAAGAAGCGATCGATGCGAGAATATCCATTATACGAATATAAATACCATATATGCATGTGCGTCTGCACAAGTAAGTGAAGTGGGCAACATCACTTTGTGCAACATGCATCCTTTGTATATAACGTTGTTATGTATGTACATACCTATATTATATGCATATGCACTCATACCGTAAGCTTCACCTTTTTGCACCGTTTAATCGTTTAACTTTCTGCTAAATAAATGCAACTTAAATGCGTCTCATAAATTTTCGTGTTTGGCACATGCGAAGAACTGCAAGAGAAAATATCGACGTTCGATGTTCGAAAAATTATTGCGAGGATGTTGAACGATTTCGTGTGATCAACAAATTGGTGATTTTTTTTACTTCTTTTATATTTCTTTGAAGGCAAACTTTTATTGTTTTCTGAGTAAACGAAATACTTTTTCTTCTTTGCTGGGGTATACCCAGCTTATGCGATTATAACCGAGTCGGAAATACCAAGTACAGGAGGTCTTCCCTTTTCTCTGCTATCATCGGCGAGTACTGCATCAAAAATTAACCACATGACCTAGCCAGCGTAACCGCTGTTTCTTGATATGCTGCACTATGTTAATGTCATCGTATATCTCATACAGCTAATCGTTCTATCGTCTGCGGTATTCGCCGTTGCCAATGCACAAAGGACCACAAATTGCTCCTAAAACTTTCATCTCAAAGACTCCTAGAGCCGACTCATCAGATATTGACATCGTCCACGCTTCTGCGCCATATAGCAGGATAGGTTTGATGAGGGACTTGTAGATTTTGGTTTTGGTTTGGCAGCCGAGTCGCGAATATGATGACTGTTTTTTTGATGACAGGAGATATTTTGTGTCGCCTTCGTTCACTACCAGGCCCACATCCTTCGCATCCTTATTCAGTCTAGAGAAAGCTGAACTTACAGTCGAGTTGCTGAGGTCAATAATGTCAATATCATCGGCGAGCGCCAGCAGCTGTACCTTCTTTTTTCAACTCTGCAGCTCTTATTATTTTCTTCAGCAACAAAATAAAGAAGTCACACCATTAGGTCACCTTGTTTGATAGCTCGTTTTGTATCGAACGATTCATACAGGTCCTTCCCGATCTTGACAGAGCTTCTGGTAGAATGAAATTACCTCGTGATTATTCAGACATCCACCTTTTAAATTTGGACATTTTTTTCCTTAACCTAAAAGAAGTGCATCAATTATATATATATATCTATAGTGTATTGTTTTTATTTTTTGGCATATCTCACATATTTATGACAAAAAATATATATTATTTTACTATTTCATGAAATTATCAAATCCAAAAATGAAATAGGAGATGAAATCTAAGACGTAAAACCGGGAGGGAGGTGAAACTATTGCAAGAGTCCGGCAATCTTTGAGAGCAGAGCGTTTAGCATCATATAATAGTAACCCCTACCCAAATTTTTTAAAAATATCATCGCAATTACCTACCTGGTGACGTACACAAGCAAACTTTTATGTGTTATAAAACTACGTATATCTGGCTGTAATGGGCTCTTGTAATATCATGAAAATCTCCTTAGAAACAATTCGATATTATTCAAATTTTCAGATTTTGAGATAAAAGTACAATCAAAATAGTTTATTAAATTTTTGTGGAATTTTTAGCGCGTGTTGCTATATGGTATTTCCCTCAATATATGGCGAAATCAATTATCACTGCATCAATCATTAGACATCAAATATAAACACTTCACTTCATTTTATTTGTTCGCTCAACTAAAAATGTCCCGCCTATGCTGATACTGACCTATCTTATATGAGCGCCATGCAAATAAAAAGTCGTCACAGCTTGGCGGTGCCTTACTGATCAGTATAAAAAGGCTTTTTTCTTTGAAGCCGGCTGTCCGCAGGCCGCATCCAGCCGCATCATGGCGCTGGGACAATTGAGGCGGCAATGTTTGAATAAATTAAAGAGTTAATTTCTTTCGTCATACCTGCCAATTTTGAAATAATTGTAAACAATAGTTTGGAAACAATTCGAAATAATTTTTGCCTTTACAATTAAGTTTCATAAAATTAATCATTGAAATTAATATTTTTTTTTGCAAAGAAAAGTTGGCTAGATACAGAGCAGAGGAATAAAATCTTATCGGCGCCCAGCAAGAAATTTTGCTAAATTGGCGCTAAATAGCCCTTCCAAGATAGGGCCGGTAATTTTTTAGCTTCGCAAACTACGGCCAAAGCTTTTCATAATATTTTCTCCTTTAGAAGGAAGATGCAGAAGGGAATAAATTATTTTCTCTGCGATGGTTGAAATTTGGTATGTGGTTTAATTTCATACTGAAATTGACAAAAACGGCCTAAAATATTTTTAAAATCTTGTTCCTAGCAGATATCCCTATACGAGGGGATTAACAAAAGCTCGGTAGGTTGACAAAAAAAAAAAATCTTTTCGTATTTATTTGTTACATTTGTGCTTTTTTATCTTCTCTAAATAATCGCCATTGATTTCAAAGTATTTCTTAAGCATAAAGATCGACTTCTGAAAACAGTTTTCAAAATCTTGCTTCTTAAACTTCTCAAGTTCAGCATTAACCGCATTAATTATCTCCACGTTGCTATAAAAGACGTTTTCTTTTAAATTTCTTTTAATTTTTGGAAATAACCAGAAATCACTAGCAAATATTTCCATTATGATTGATTAATAGATTGAACATATTTTTAATACAAACCATTTTTTGTCAAAAGATTTTGTTTTCTTTATTAAGAAAAAATTATTAATATACCCAACATCTTCTTTACCAAACCATGTTCAAGGCAAAAGTAAATAAATTAACTTTAAAATAAATATTTTATAAAGATGGAGTCAAGCGAATTTGTAGGAAATTACCTGTATACTGGCTTACTTCACCTTCGCTAAGGTGGGTTAAAGTGGACTCGAACTCTGCTCTTTGGAACGGTAGTACGCAATGTTAAGGGCCGCCAATAGTTGTAGACATAGTTACATATGTATCTATTTAAAAGCGCTTCTAGTAGATAAGTGCACATTATGGGGTCAGAGATACACAAGAAAATTATAGTAAATATGCAAATTTAATGCAAAATTTTAAGAAGTTCTGTTATATGTCCGAATAAAAAATTCTTTCGAAATTGCAGCATTTCTTTTATCAATAAAAAATTTAAGTAATAACAATATCCATTACTTTCCTTCAGTTTTGCATTCATTTCTCCGCAGAGTTTTCTTTGCCATAGTTTGAAAAATTGTGATTTTATTTATCTTGAAATATTTTTTTTTTTATAAAAATAAACTTTTTAAACCCACCCCATTGATGAACCTGGTAAAGTTCTTTTTTCATTTGTTTGTATCTGCTCTACTCTTTTAACGGCAATTTTAAATTGCCATAAAAGCTCAATAAAACTTAATGGAATTGGAAAACAAAATCTTTTTGTTTATTTGCACTTTTTTCTGCTGCTACCACTTTGACATCTATTATCTAAAAGCTTACTGGCTTTACAGTTGTCAAGTTAGAGTTTAGAGTCAACATACATACGAGTATGTACCGACATACATGTGGCAGCAGGTCATACATAGTAGTTTTGTGGGAATAAATACCCTGTGGTGAAAAGCGAAAAATTATATTTCTTTACTGATTTTTAAGTATGAAATTATACCGATTGCAGATGAACTAAAAATATAATAGTTGTTTATACTGAACAGAAAAAAATTGTTTGAAATTTTATTTGCCATTTTTTTGTATTGCAGTCCTTTGTTATATAATCTTGAGATCAGAATAGTACATAAAAGCATTAGGTTAGGCACTTTTACACATTTTAAAATTAGCAAATTAATAAACAAACAACAACAAAAAACTTTCTTGCAGGGTGGTTTCTCATATATATAAATATGAACGAGCTCCTACAAATTTCCTGAAAGGAAGAAAATCACACTTGTGAACTGTCATACATTTACGCTGTGTAAGCCAAATGGTTAATCGGGTTACATATATCAGATTGACCCTTTTATCATATTGTTACATGAAATAAAATGGACTAACATAGCCTCTTAAGATTAGAATGAAAGGATTTACCTTGAACAACTTTGTTAATGCTCTGCTAATAGAAGGGCTAAGAAAATTGGAAAAAACTCAAAAAGTGCGAATTTATCAGTTTTTTTTTTAAATATATCTTAGTTCGCAAAAATACTGACATTCACCGTGATAAGCCAACGCATTGGAGCTCATTGAGAATACTTACAAAAGAAATTGTCTTTAGAATTTAGCTTGAACGAAAGTTTTTATAATTATGATAAACATGATAAATGGCTATATTTGGAGAGTATCTTGGAATTTTTTTGTTAAAAAACTATTATTATTTATGCCGTGGCGGCGGTCAATCGGCGTCGCTTCAAAAAAGTGTCGTATTTGATTGATTTATTTAAAATGTTAGTTTCTTGCGCGGAAATTATATTGAAAAATATGCAGTTTTAAATTTTTGGCGCGGTTTTAAATTCGGAGGTACCATTTTCACATAAAAAATTAGCCTCTTATTGCCTGTAAAAATAGTGAAAAAGAAAATTTATATAAAAGCCGTCATTAATCCGCAAATATTTATGTGTTAAGGATGTGTGCAAATTTCCATTTAGATCGGAGCATTACTTTTTGAGTTACGTTACGTACCGACATGAAAAAAGTAATTTTGAGAAAAACGCGTCTAAAGTTTTCAAAGCAATTGAAATTGTCTAGATCACGATTACGAGATAATCGGTATCTTAGCGAGTTTTAGTCCAATTGACATGACATTTTCACAGGATATTCCTGAAATGTACGGGAACAATTTTTTTTTTTTGAAGTTGCAAACCGTCCTGCCTATTTGGGCCAAGTTCCTCCGAAAAACGTGTTTTTTTTCCAAACAAATATTATTTATTAAAAAAAAAAATATTTATAAATCAAAGTGTTTGTAGATAAATAGATGTATAAAAGTACTAACTGACAAAGTTTTTTTTTTAAATAGCGGCTATTAAAATTGCTGCTTAAGCATATTGTTGGTGAGTGACACGATAGCTGTAAAACGAATCAACTGAAAGCAGAAATCAAAACAGTTACTTAATCTGTATCCACCAAAAAAAAAAAATAAAAAATGGCGGACTTTTTAATTTTTTTAAACTTTTTTTAAATTTTATTTGTTTATAAATTTGTTTAAATAACAATGAATATTTTTGGTTGTAGTACTTAACATAGAGAAATATTTTAGGAGTAAAATGGCGACGAGTTCATGTTGATAAGTTCAATAGGTTCTAAATAAGAGTGTCACCCAGTTAGAGAAACGTGGTTTCGAGGAAAAGGCGATTTAGGTACTCGAGCTCTCTCCACTCTATACTTACTTCTAGGCCTTGCGGACCTTCTATATTATTTCTATTAGTATTTTCTAGCAATTTACAGGAAAAAAATCCGATTTGTTTGTCAATTTTTTAGAGGAACTTGGCCTGTAAGCTTAATCAATGCTGCCATTGAAAAAACCATGCGCTCAAGTTCTCAACTGCAATTCTGCCCGCAACAGAAGCTTTCTTCAATAGTTTTGACAGACCGTTGCCGCTAGGGTAGATAAATGAACAAATGACATGCCGCAAGCAGTAAGTGAGCTTATGCACCGACTTTTCTCCGTCTCTTTTGAACGTTCGCAAAATCGGGCTAGGCGTAAACCAACCTTTGATAAACCTTCATGAACCATCTATTCACTTCTTCGCATGTTTCTGTCATCTGCTTTACATCTGCTCAGCAGTCGGCCCTTTTAAAGTGTACCGAAATGTGTTTGGTGTTTTTAATACGCAGGGAAAGACAAGGAAATATGTGGCTATCTGAAGAAAAGGTAAAGAACGTTTTGAAATTAGTAAAGTACGCTATAAATAAAACAGTTGATCCGCTGATTATTAAGGATTCGCATATTAAGATTTGGTTGAAGAGACTCGAAGACCCTAATTTTTCAAATTTTTGTTTTATTCTACGTTAACTGCTTCAAATATTTCTTAATCAATTAAACGCATACGTAACAATAACGTGGATATTGTTAGCAGTATTGATAATCTGCTTAGAATTTTGAAACGATACCACGATTGGCGTCGATATCGCTTGGCACACAACATTTCTAGAATGAAACCCTCTCAAAAAATTAGGTATCACATTGCCCCAATACACAAAACTCAAACGGATCGATGTGACCTCATGGAAGCTAGAAATTCGCTTCAAAAAATGCTGAGGAGAGGCCGGGATTAGCAATCACCATCATTGTGGTAGATCCTAACACTCTAAGGCTTTGTGCGGTTGATAAGCGATCTATTTTCATAAATGCCAGAATTGCAACAAAAAAAAAGAGTCCAGCTGAACCGTCAAAAAAAGGGGATTTAAATTATTTACTAACTGACTACTTTCATACAATAATATATACATATTGTATATACACTGACTGTCAATCAATTTTTTGTTAATATCACATCCATTAATTTGACAGTAATAACATAAAATTTCATCTCACACGCTGATAACTTAGCATTTTTTATGCGTTTTGTATTCGGCTCGCCGGAAATTTATTGACATTCGTCACTGATGAAAATCCATCAAATACCACTGTCACATTCCAGCACTCCATTCAATCGGTTTAAATGGCTCACGGCTTAATACATACATACACGTACAACTTGCAAGCCAACAGTGTGTCAATCAATTGCACCAATCATCATTTCCCGCCATCGCGACGATGTCCTTTTTTTTTTTTGGTGTGATGGGTGAAGTACTCACGCGCAGCTCATGCTCATATATTTATTTGCTACTGGAATCGCTTTGTCGCTGCTTTTTTGTTTGAAACACAAGCGAATGAAGAAGAAAATGAAAGGAAATAAATTCGTATAACTAACAATTTAATACAACTATAAAAAATTTACGATCCAAATTGTTGCAAGAGTAAATTTATTTGGCGAATAAATATTCCTACACGCACACACACATACACACACGTTCGAGGAAATGTACATGTACATATGTATACATATATATAATAGATGGACAGAGTAGTTTAAAAGCTGCTACTTTGTACATATATGTATGCATACATATATAATTGCATATATACATATATGTAAATATAAAATAGTGCCATGCACATGGTGCAATTCGCTTCCGGTTTGTTTGTCTATACGTTCTCTTCCTCTTTTGTTCATCATATTGGTATTTTTATAAAAGAATCGGCTTTTATTCAACTATTTGCGCTTTTATTGCTATATAAATTGCTTCCGTATAAATAATAAATGAAAAAAAAAACAAAAAATTCTAAGTTTGTATGTACTCTGCTGAGGAAAATACTGGGAGTCAACCAGAATATAACTAGTTTGTAATTTTCCCCTAACTTTTCCATCTTCTACAATACCATTTTTTCGTGTTGGCAACTCTATTCAGCCTTCTTATACCCCATTGAGCATATTTGGAAGTTATTGGCACGAAAAATGAATATGGCGACTTCAACCAGAAAATAAGCCTTCGAGGAACCTTTAAAAAGGAATAGTCTGAAATTGCGCCATCGGAAATAGAAAATTTGGTTCTATCTATCCCACGTCATCTAAGGGCAGTTATAGAAGAATGAGATGAGCTAGCAAAATATTAAAATTGTTTTAAACCCCTTTATTTTTAGTTTAATTTAGTCAAAATATGAAATAATATGTATTGTATTTAAACTTTTGTCCCACGTGATTTCATGTTTTTAGTGAATTTACCGTTATCTACGCGACTTCCCATATTTTTTTGGATTGCATTGTTGATTAATTATCTACTTTAAATAAAATGCATTCTTACATTTACTCTAAAATGCTTAATTTTAATAAAAATTGCAATTTCATTGGTGTATTTAAACTTTTGTCTTTGACTGTAGCTCCAATGGACCGATTTATTTAGAATTGAGGCTTTGGTCAGATCTCCGTCAACAAAGTGTATAACGGTATGAAATTTGATAAAGCACATTGTCAGCGAAAATCATCAAAATTGGAGCAGCTCCTCTTTCTTGTTTTTCTTCACCAAGCAAGCTATCAATCCAAACAATTATTTCCAAGCTGAGAGATCAACAGCACAAAAAAATTCAATTAATTTTTTTTTTTTCAAACCTTGGCTCTCATATATTTTCTTTATCTTTGTACATTTTCGATCGCCACTGCGTAAGTAATGCTTTTACTTAAAATTTATTAAGCACACATGCTGATTTTATGTGTTTATTAACACATTCGATGCTGTTGAATTTATTTATTTATTTATTTACTACTTTTTTGCTAACTATTTTCTGTTGTAATGCTCTATAAATTCGTAATGATTTACACAACCAAAAAAATTTATTGTTTTATTGTTTCCCTAGCCAATCAATTAAATGCAACCAACTACAAGTTCTTCAAATAAATATTTAATACTCGAGTAAATGTATCTTTTTGACGTTTTTTTGTTTTTGTTTTTTATTTTTTTTGCAGACAGTTATTGATTGCATTGAACATTTGGGGAGGGGAATATATACATATATGTTAAAATTATTTGTTACGAATTTGTTTTTGGCTTCGCCTATGCATATATTCTTAGTTAGATCTGCAGCAAAACATTAGTTAATATCACCTTTCAATGTTAATGTTTCAATGTTACGTAAAAGATTTGAAGACTATGAAATATATTGCATTAAAAATATGCCTTCCATTTATATATGTCTGAAAATGTATATTTTAATTAAGAATATATTGGGCCAGCAGAAAAACTGCATTATTTTAGAAATATTTTTCTTAACGTTTAATGTTTCGTAGACGAAATTAAAATTTGTTTAAAAAAATTAAAGAAAATCTCCGGAAAATAAAATGCTGCGTTCTTATCCAGTTTTTATTAACAACAATTTATTTATGCATGTGTTGTACATTTATCATAAAAATATTTATAGGTTGGAGTACTTTCATCCATGATGATATGACTTAGCAAACGACACCGCTGTCTCTTTGACCGATCAACTATGTCAATGGCGTCCGTCGTATACCATATCTTGTAGAACTCATAATTTCGTATCATAGATAACGACATTTGCACACACACAGGACCGTAAATCAATTGCAAAACCTTTCTCATTAATATTTTAATGCCACTCATTGGGCGGTCCTTATCGTCCAAGCCTCAGCATCTTAGAGCTGGACGGGAAATATGAGCGATTTGTTGGATTTCAAGGCTGGCATTGCTTTAATCAAAGTTGCGACCATCAAAAGTTACGCAGTATCCAATACGCGAATGCATTTACAATTTGTTTGATGACAGAAAATATTTCGTTTCAATGATTTCAATAACATCGTTATACGCCATTGTACGTTTTTATAGAAGATGGTACCTTAATTATTCAGTTCAGCAGCTTGCATTATTTTCTTTCGAATTAGTGTGAAGAAATATCAATATAAGGCCATCCGGCCTTAAATATTGTTCAGTATCGATAGGCTAGAAGAGGTCCTTCCAAATTTTATTACGACTTCTTCGAGTCAGCGATAGCGATGTAGCGTGATGAATTTTCTTATATTGTAATGCGATACTACAGATAACCATAATTTGGGTGCAGTGTATAAATTTTAGACTATTTGGCGAGATTTCGTCTTGGAGGGTAAATTTTCCAATTAACGCGCTGAAACTGCTACTTTAATTATTTATTGTATTGGACACAAAAATCTGTCGATATTCACAAAAGCATCATCGAAAGCTAAGTGATCTCTAGCAAAAGTGAACTCCCATTTGACATATTTCATTTAAAGATCAATATTGCCATCCAGAGGGTATTATAAATACTTAAATACCGTAATCGATCAGAAGCGATGATGGTTCTTATTGACCTGTGACTATTTTTGAGAGTCTCTTTTCGTTTTGCATCAGGAAAGACAATCGTAATTGTGGACTTTAAGTTGTGGTCAGAATTCAGAGTTGAGTATCGTGCTAGATATTTTCTCTGAGGTTTCTTACAAGTTCTTAAAGCTAAAAGTGTATACACTTTTGCATGCGTTTGCACCAATTGTCAAAGTCCTTTAGCCAATCTGATTGAGGTATATCCAAAACATGCATTCTGAACGTTTCAACCGCACCTTCAGGTATCGAAAAACATTGACCTTTCAGTTCACTTTTTACATACGGGAATACAAAGAAGTTATTCGGTGCTAAGTCAAGACTTTACGGTAGATGACTCATCAAAGAGATATTTTGAGTACTCAAAAGCGCAGTTGTTTAAGTCAATATCGCATCGCATGTCGTGGTGAAGAGTAATCCGTCTTCCGATTTCATGAAAGACAATTGGCAAACAAATGGTTGTGTATAGTGATTTTTGGTCGAAGTTCCCCTTCAATTCATGGTATGTGTCTTGATATTTTTCCAATAAATGGTGTTACCTACATTTCATTCAAAGCCGCATTGGAACGGTCGTTCGATTTTTATGAGAAGCTTTTCATTTCTTGTTAGAAATACGCTAGGAGAGGTTGATATTCCCTGAAAATTTAATTTTCAATAATTTTGGATTTTGGTCGGACCAGAGCTCAACCTCTGGCCTTCAGAATGGCAATACCTTATAGTTAGCATTCGGCTATCACGGCTGACTGTCTACCACTCAGAATTTACTCTTCTGCGTTGTTCTATTGGTATGGTTGCGGGACGTCAAGTTTTTTCCAAATACAACAGGCATCCATTTGCTTGGATGAGCTTCGTGTGCGAAGAACTCTTGTTTGATTCGGCGCATCTTTAAGCATCCAAACAGTTAGCTGCTATTTACTTTCGCCTTCATATGCATAAATCCATCTTTTCGTCACCTTTCATGATGTCATAGCCGTGTTTCGAAGCACTGCTGTGGTATTTTTTAACATTTACCTCGACCAAATGCAATTTTGTTTAAATTCTGGTTTAAGTGCTGCTGGTAAAGTCTTTAGTCAGACTTTACGATAATGTTGTCTGTAGCCTGATGGCAACACTAGGACTGCCAAATGCTGAAATTTAAAAGGCAACTCGCATATAATTAGTGTTATGCCGACGTTAGATTATTATCAACTTACTGAAACTTTATTTTTTTGTCAACATATTCTATAAGGATTGGTATCTCCATCACACTGCAACTGATGATACATTTGCCAGCTTTATTCTCCTACTTTTAGAATAGATTAATTTTACAGCTACATCCCTTAAATTGCATTAGGTAAATAAAATAAATTTTCAAAATATTTTTAATAAAATTAAAAAAAAATGTATATAAAGCCAACACCGTTAATGCGGAAAAATAAGTAAATAAACAAATAAATTCACTTAGCTGAAAATAACAAAATAAAAGTGAATTGGCTTAAATAGAAACTTGCGAAATGAAATTTGTGGTGAACGGAAGTAGGAAAGAAACCGGAAGAGATTCCCAACAGACAGCCATAAACGAATAAACAATATCGTTAACGTAAAACACAATATATTGTAAAATACAAAGGCAAGTTGCACTGGGGTTGATGGCAGGAGGAGGACACAAAGTTGGGTGTAACTTTGCTATTTTTCAAAGACTTCAAGCGCGAGAAGTTTCTTTGTTTATAATTTGTAATTTTCGAAATTTCAACTCACTCAATTTCACTTGAACTTTTACAGAAAATTAAGACAAAGTAAAAGTTCTAACAAGGGAATACGAATAGGTGTTTGAGCTCAGCGACGTGTGCAAGTTGCGGCCGCAAAAGTGCGTAATAAAATAATTACAAAGCAAAAAACAAAAAGCGCTGAATGAAAGCGCAAGGAAGGAAAAGCGAAATTTTTATAAGATCAGTAAAATTTGAACAACAATGTAAAAATATATGGTGAAGCGAAGTAAGGCAACACACCTTTACATAATCTGCAGACACTGTGGCGTATGAGCAATGTTTGTTAAAGCAGCATTTTGTGGTAGCTGACTTTGTTGGAAAATAACAGTAGGTGAATCCAGTCTTTTACTCCACGTATTTGAAGCAAAATTCAAAATTTAATTTAAAGCAAATATTTAACCAATTTGACTTGCCATTAAAAAGTGACAATTTTCATTAATTTCCCTACAATTTACCAATTGCTTTTGATTATGAAATATATATTGCTTCTACATTTGTTGTTGTTTTTATTGCTGTGTCTAGAGCTCGGTTCTGTTATCAATATATACATATATATACATATATAAATATACAATCAACAAATGACAAATTACCAACTGCCACGCCTTCGCATTTGAAAACAAGCAACCAACGACCAAAGTAGATTTCTGTGTAGCCTTTGCCATTACCTCACCGTTATGCTCATACATACCTCTACAATATTTGTACACGTATGTGTGCATGAGCATTAATCGTGCTCATTATTTATGGCAATGACAATTTGTAACATAATGACGTATTATTGCTATGTCAGCGATACCATACATCCATATGTATGTTTGTAGTAATATCCAAACAACAACCACATCAACAAGCACTACACAATCATAACAGCATCAGTTGCCGTTATGCATGTGTACGAGTATGTATTTGTTTGTATACATATTGATTTTTGTTGTACATTTGCATAAAATTGCAATAACTCATGCATCGATTTTATATTATAAGTATATATATACATACAATATGTTCACAAGGCATAGTACGTGAATACGTACATGAAAGGAAGTATACGAAAATATGCGTCTGTGTGACACATATTCCGATAAGGTGACATGAATGGTGACAAATTGTATGCCGCTTGCTACAATGTTGTGCCGTTGCACATAGAAGCCACGACGGTTGGCAAATGATTTTTCCATTTCACTTTTTTCCTCACAAGGTGCAATATTAGTACCTGAGGGCCGATTTGGAAGCGAAAGTGGTGTGAGTTCATATTTACTAAATAAAAATCTTAAATAAGCTTTGAAAAATATTTAAATGGAATGAAATTAAGCTACGTCTTTACATTATTTTGCCACAATAATAAATTTATATTAATTTCAAAAAGGAATAAAAATTGAGAAAAATTAAAAAAAATACATACATATATAAGTATTAACATATATGTGCAGTGGATTGAAGCATAGTTCTCTTCCCGGATATTCACTTACATTCGCTACGACACTATTTTGTAACCAGGAACAGGCCTATACTTTTCCGAAGGTTTTTGATATGCTAAATCCGAAAGAGATATTTAAACCTAGAAGTGCAAAAAACATGTTTTTTTGCTACATTTGAGGTGATTTCACTTCTAAAAAAACCAAATCCGATGACAAGATGATTTAAAAATTGTTTGAAGTTGCCCAAAACTTCTTCGGGGTTTTTGGGGTTGCTGCGGAATCCAACTTGTCCAGAAGTTTACGGTAGATCATGTGCTATGAGGAGTACAGAGATGAGGAGTACAGCTAAGAGGAGAAAAGACTACCGGTAAATAAAAACTCTAAAAGTTTAATTCCTAACAAAACTTCTTGGTAGATTTCCAGCAACAGCAATCCAATTTTTAACCATAATATAAACGCATTTTATACATATATAAAAATAAGTTTTGGTATTACTTGGCAATGGCACCACCAAATTCAACTGAATTCATATATCATACTTGGCTTGTCAAGCACATACATTATAAGAAGTTTAACGATTAAATAAGAGTGATGAAGAATGGGTTAAATATAAAACGAAGTCCTTGCACAAATGCTTTTAAATCCTGAATAAGGAACAAAGAAAGGAAAGTTTCTGCTCACTCCCAGGAGAATGGCAGTCAAAAACTTTCCTCACTTGAGTAAACTTCTACACATGGAGGGAGGGGCCTCATTGAAGATACAATTTTTTACAACAACGTACAACTACTGGGTCTGGTAGTGAAGGAAGACAAAATAAAATATGTCCTGCCGGTCATAACTTCGAGGTCGTAGATAATATCGTCTGTCTAGAGACCAGCATTAACAACAATAATAATGTTAGCCTTCAAATCACTCTTGCCAACTGGTGCTACTTTGCACTGATTAAGCACTTTCTCAGCAAACAAAAACCAAACTCTATTAGCCGCTCATTATACCAGTTCTACTATATGGCGCAAAAGCGTGGACGATGTCGACATCTGATGAGTGGGCTCTAGGAGACTTCGAGAGAAAAGTTTTGCGTTCGTCGAACACCGCAGACGATGGAACTCGTACAGCTCGAGTTATGCCATGATATTGTCATAGTTCAGCGAATGAAGGTCATGTCTTCCGGATGGAAGGACTTGTTTTCACTTGGTATTCCCACCTGCCGCCAAACAGCGAAAAGAAGAAGAAGAAATAAATTTATAGAAAATAGTTCGAGGAAAAATGTAATTTTTTTTACTCGAATTTTTAAGCAATGAGCAATGAGCTGGTGTGCGAGTACTCGTTGCTCAAATGTTGAAGCTGCTCGCGAGTGTTCAAAAAAATATTAAGCCCTTAGTGTGTATAGTACATTTACTTAGCAAGTTCAACCACAGTTTGATACGCTTACCTTCACTTGAGACGAAGTTCAATTTCACCCGAAGCTTGATATTCAGTTTCACATGACTGGAATCCTTAGATCCTTGCTAGTATTGTGGTAAGAAAGTAATGGCTACTATTTTCTAGCTAAGATTTTTGAAATTTTCATCTCGAAACAAAACACGGCAGATAGCCCCCAACTTTATCCAAGTCGATAGAAGACATCATACTCCTCGTTGTACCTATGTATATTGGAGGGACTGGTAATCACACTTCAATTTAATTTAAACGTATTTGCATATACTTACTTTTTGTTTGTATATTTACACAAGTGCGAGTATATTCACTGCTTGAGATATTTTCAATACTTCGCATCATAGATTTAATTTTATAGCTTAAGTTGTTCCGAGTATTGCTTGTAAGAAAAATATAGTAAAAATCCGCTGAATCCTTTTAGCTTTTCATGTGTTACATTTTCTGTGACATACTGCAGCCTGGTGGACTATGTATGCATGTTTGCTTCTTTGTAAATGTGTAAACATATCAAAAATCAATCGCGTTATAAATGCAATAAACAACAACAAGCTCAGCAACAATAACAATAGCAACAGCAACAACTTCCCATATACTAAAAGTGTCAATAAATGATATTGGTGAAAAAGCTTAGAGACATGGCAGGCGATAAGCTCAACGCCAGGAGGCTGGTAAATACATATAGACGGGCTATTCAACTTTTCAATAGACTCCACACCTCCTCCCTCTGTTAACTCTGCTGCTGTTGATGGTAGTGGGTTGTGACATGAGTTAGTGAATAACAAGGCGACGCGTAAATATACATATGTATGTATGTACATATATGCGTGCATAAAAAACACAAAATCCGATATGTATAGGTATATGCATGTGTGCTTTTTATTTGTGTACAAGCGTATTCCGCATGACTGGTTACAGCTGCAATGTGCGCTTAGATAGGCAACAGGAGTAGCAGTTGAAAAGCACTAAACAAATCACAAGTACGCACTCGAAACGTAAACCCAGTAAACAGAGTGGGTAGACAATTGTTTGAGGTGTGGAAAAATATAAAAAAAGTTAAATATCAAAGCTACACAATTTAAAGTTCTAATAAAGGGTGATAAATTTAGTGTTTCACTACTTTTTTAAAGAAGAAAACACAGAAATTTCTGATTTGATGGGGAATGTTTATTAACATTCGAAAGGACATTATTTGGCATTTCTTTTTTGAAAATTAATTTTCAAATTTTGGCTGCGGCTATGTCTCAGATGGTCCATTGAGTCCAATTTTCGATGACTCGTTTGAGCATTTCGACTGGTAACTGGTGAATGACACGCGTGACTTATTGCTCCAAAGCCTGAAATGATGTGAGATTATCCGCAGAGACTTTAGACTTTACCTATTCTTTGTATTCTAACGGTGTGATATTACACGATCCTGGTGGCCAATCGACCGGCTTAAAATATGAATTATCTTCTTATCAAAGTGTTCTCTCCATAAATCCTTTGACTGATGAGATGTGTGGGAAGTGGTGTGGTCTTGTTGAAACCAAATGTTGCCGAGATTACGAACTTCACATTCAGACATCAAATAGTCGGTTATCATGGTGCCCATACGGTCGTCATTGACAGTTATGTTCTCACGGGCATCATTTTCGAAGAAATATGGACCGCTTATTTCACCGGCCTACAAACCACACCGAACCGTTGTTTTTTCTAGATGATATGGCAGCTCTTGAACTACTTCAGCTTGCTCTTCGACAGAAATGGAACTCATCGCTGAACGAAGTTTGGCTCGAAAACTTCGGATCTACTTGTAACGTTTCCAGAGCACATAGAGTGAAGCGATGTCGCTTGGGAAGGTCGACCGTTTTCAGTTCTTGCATAAGCTGTATTTAGTATGCTATCAATTTAAGATCTCGACGTAAAATGCGCCAAGTCGTTCCATATGCCAGTCCGATTTGTTGCGAACGGCGCCGTGTCGACTTTCCACGATGTTCGTGTACACTCTCAGCTACGGCCGCTGTATTTTATTTACTGCGTGCTGGACGTGGTCTTTTCGGTCGAATATCATCCAATAATGAATACTGGGTCTCAAGATGGGTTATGATTTTGCGTATAGTACGCTCAGTATGCTGATTATGTTGACCATAAGCTGAGCGAAGTGTGCGAAACTAATTCTTTACAGAGTAGGAATTTTCGTAATGAAGTTGAACGATTTGTAAACGTTGTTCAGGCGTAAGTCTTTCCAAGATGGAATGCCACACAATAATGAACAAAAGTAACATGACAGCTTGACACAACTTACGCGGGATCTGTTAGAAAACGACGATTAAAAAAAGTACCTCTACTTGGATCACCCGTTTTAAGCCGCACTTAGTACTGGGCTCGCGAACGCGAGTTTTTGTTTTCCTTAGATTTTTTTAATGCCGCAACGAAAAACTTGAAATTTTGCTTACTGGATTACGCTGTTTTATTGTATGTATAGAACACAACTCAATCAAAAAAAAACAAACTAAGTGTGGTACTCGATTTTTTTCTAGAGCATACTAATAAAATCAGAAAATGTTACGTTGAACTCCGTCAACGAATTAACGGAGCATGAGAATGGATTTATAGGCATTGTTGATAGCGTTGACGTTGGTGCCATATATAATAGCAGCTGATCGAAATCTGAGTTTATTAGTATTGATATGTACACTTGGATACATATCTACAGAAAAATGATGATATTGGCGTATTTTTATTGTACTGCTATAACTGTTAAAGTGAGAGAATTAAGTACTGTAAAAATTGTATTAAAGAATTAATGTATACATACGTGTATGTATAAACGAGCAAAATTGTATATCTATGGAAATGGAATAAAAAAGTTAACACAATTTTTTGCGAGTAAAAAATCTGTGTTGTTGTTGGTTGTTAAGTTAAAGATAGACTATTTAATTATTAATCTTTCTAACATAATCATTATATAATATTATCTCTTCTTTGTTTCGAATTAGTCATTAAATGATGTCAAATTGCTCTATTGATCTATCGAAAAGAACGTTTAGAGAGAAAAGGCTTGAACAAGCCATACACAAATTTTAAGCTAGTCTCAATTTTAGTTCAGACCGTCTCCTAATAGCACTTGCTCTTCGACCGTAAACAAGCAGTTGAGAAACGGGTCCTTTTCTCGCCGGAAAATTAATTTCAGTTGCTTTCCTAGTCATATATTTAGTTACCTTGTGTTTTTCAATGATTCACATGATTATCCCAACATAAATTGCCATGGCCACCAAAAGCAATAAAAGTGGCCCAGTGCGCTATAGAAAATATATCGGGGTCGCATTTGCTGAGTTCATTCAAGGGAAAATCTATAGTTATACGGAAATGGTCATTCTTGCAATAGTAAGAGGTCCATTGCTCTTTCACTAGTCTTGAAAGCCTTATATGTATGTACATACATTAAATGCTGGAATTAAAATTTGACCATCAGCATGAAAGTTTATTCCTTACAAATGAAACAAGGCAAAAAAGTCTGTGCCCGAAGCTGATTTCAGGCTACAAGTAGAAAATTCGTTCATCGACCCTTCCATCCAACCTATAGTAATCAGAAACTTTTCTTTGACATTGAGAGCGCTGTCGTCCGAGTAGGCAAACACCGGACATCTGCGAGAGGACTGCGAATCCTAACTTTTATAGGAATTATGTAAATCATGTATTCAGCAATATTGAAGATCGGATTTGCTAAACCTAGGAAAGGCCTCCTCGAAGGATGTTCTTTCTTATACCTATTTATATAAAACAATCATTAAACTAGCCGGTTTAGCCTAAAATTCCATAATAATTATGGTCCATATATCAACCGAACACGGTTTATACTAAGCCACCTCCGAACGACCGATATACTCAGCTTTACATTCCTTACCGAGATGCGACCTGAAGATCGTTCAGAGGCTATTTAGACATCTGCTATAACATTTTATCCATAGGTTGTGAAAAGGGGGAAACAATTAGTATGGAACATCGTAAAGTAGCGATGTATGAGTGCAAAAAATTACACTAGGCAATCCAGGTAAAAGAACACACACTACCCTGTCTTCACCCACCCATTTGTTGGAAAAACATCAAGACACAAAACCAAAAATTGGGGGAGGAACTCGGCCGAAAATCGCTTCAGCGGTTACAAAGCTCCAATTATATTAGACTTAAACGATTTTGAGCGGATGAGGGACCGATCTGTTTGAAAAAATCATATTTATGGTTCAAATTGCTTAGTAATTGCAAGATAGTTAGATTTTTACCTACGTTAATATGTGAGCTTTCGTTATAGCAAAATAAATCAATTAAAAAAACTAATTGAAAATTGTATTACAATTAATTTTCGAATTCAGTGCGGTCGAAAGTGCCGGAAAATCCAGTTTTTAATAAAATATACACAGTTTTGATGTGTAACAGTGAGTCATTAATGCGTAGCAACAAGCAAGCCTTCTTAACCTACTCAACTCCCCAGTAGATCGTGGTTCTCCATCTGTAGTACAATTCTTGATGGAATAATTTTGAGGATTATTTCTTCAATGAAAATATTTTTCCTATCCTTAATATTGCTTCCTCTACCATTTTGGGTCGAAATCTTCATATCAAGGAAATTAAGTTGTTTGCTTGCTTGTTAACATATCGCACTAATGCCCCTGAAGCGGACACAATCTCCAGCATGCACACATACATTTAAATGTAACTACCCTGCGGGAAACGTTAATTTTTATCCTTAAAATAATAGTATAATTCTGATTTACAACTAGTATGATTTCCTTTTCAAAATATAGTAGCATTTTGAACTAAATAGAAGTTTTGCTTAATAGTCTACCTTTTCCCTGCAGGGGTAGTACGAGTATGTATGTGTGTGTATATGATACCTTAAAAAAATCTTCCTTTATCAAACAGTCAAACAGTTTGACAGTGAATGTGTGAATGTGTGGCAGATAACAGTTGTTTGGTGTATAAAGAGAATATAGCCTAAAATAGCAACACGGATTGATGTGGGTGCGGGTAAGGATTTGTGTACATACATGTGTACACATGTACACAAGCATGTTTGACAAAGTCTAGCTTTTTGGGATTTAACTTGAGTAAGGGCATGCAAGCTTGAACCCAGAATGTTAAGCTAAATAAAATTAGATTGAGCTTAAGTAAAGTTTTAAATTTATAAGCTAACTTTATTGAAAAATATATGTATTGTACGTTAAACATAAGTATGGATATAGTAAATTCATATATCTAAACACAATTATATTTTTTTTAAGAAATAAGATGCATATAACTCAATGTTATGTTCAAGAATTTAATTTTATTATAAAGACAAAAGTTTGCCACTTTGCTTTTAAATGCGTTGCGGTTAGACCGAGAGACCCAATTTTTGCAGAAATTGAGACGGTATGCCGGCAATAGTGCGCCAAATATTCCCTTGCAAGGTGCCTATCGTCTTCGGCTTATCTGCGTAGACAAATGACTTCACATAATCCTATGAAAATAGTCCACCGGGTTTAATTGCAAAGATCTCGGAGTTCACGCCACAGACTCACGACGCGAGAGAAGGCGCTGACCAAAAGTCTTCTTCAATAAATTGATTGTTTGGCTGGCTGTATGACATAAAACACTGGAACCAAAGGTCATCCACATCAAACTCATCCAATTCTGGTACGAAAAAGTGGCGTTCTGCCGCAAAAAAAAACTTTTTTTGTGTCGAAGCGTTGGTAGTGACATCTGTCGGCATGTAGTTGTACAATTTAAAGCCGATAAATTATGACCTAGTTCCATTTGGTGTGTAGCTCTCCAGTGGTATAAGTCTCCAAAAGAAAGTGTTCCTACCAAAACGGTTCATACACTAACAAATGTTAGGGAAACGGGATGCATTGCGTCAGCATTCCATAAAAAGGGATGTCGCCTCGAGAGGAAAATTATTCCCGTGCACCTGGCGTGCGCTATAAAACCCGTCTCTTTGGGTTATGGGGGATGCACCAGCTCGCTACACACTCGCTAGAGAGTAAGCGAGTGCCGGATCAGATTCTCACAACCTACGAAATTGGAAACATCTTTTCTTTAGAAAAAAATTACGTAGTAGTGTTGCCAGTAGTAAGCAACATTATGGCTGGATTTAATTTTGAACAAATATGAACCAATGATTCCCAATTGTCATCGCTGAATGAAATTCTCTTGTGGAATTCGGAATCGATGACCATTTTGTTTGTTTTTTTTTTCACAGAACGTGCCACGCGCTTGATTGTCATTCTGTTTAAATTTTTGAACGATTTTGATCCTTACGCGAAATTTTGTATATAGTGAATAGCAGCATCTCAATTTATTGTGCGCGATGGCGGGTAGACTCATTCGGGTATATTTCGATACTCTGCTCTGCTCGGTACGACGTCTCTGCAGATGATCATTATCCGCTAGAGTAAACCTGGTGCAATCCATGGTTGCCGGAATTACAGAGTCTGCTGTGCGATTATGTCGACCGCATATTAGATGCAGCTCGCGATGGTAATAAATTTGCACGATTTTCAAACATTGTTCCATATTGATTTGCACGTTATGGAATGGCAAACCAAACTGAATATTTTTCAAGTAACAGCTGCCGAAAGACCAACTCAGAATAGAGTATTGCATCATTGAAAACCCAACTTCTAAAAAAACAACCAACACAACAACACGACCGCAAAATAGCAAAGTTGTCCTCAAGAAGACTTTAAGGGCAGACATAATAGTTAATTTTTAATGTAATTTATAAATAATTACAGTAATATTTTCGCCGATATTTTCTGTGGAATTCATTAGGATGTTACTAAAATTTGTTAGGAAAAATAATTGAAAAAATCTGCTACACATTTTATACATTTAAGATGCCCTTAAATTATTATTAGCAACTCCACTTCAACTTCCTTACGAACTGAAGAACTTTAGCTTTGATTAGAATTTTGACATAATCGAAAACTTTTGTTATTGTTAACAGAATTTTGCACGCTTTAACATCTCCGCCTGTTCTTCCCATCCACTTACATACGAGTATGTATGTATATAGGTATGTGTGGTCAGCACGAAACCGCTTTTTGGCTAATTTTAAATCGAAAGTTTTCGCTATTCCACATGAAATGAAAGTTTTTCAAGCCAACCAATTTTGCAGCGTAAGTTTATTATTTTTTTGTATCTACAAGTATGAATGTGTATATTAATAACTTTTCTAAAAAACTTTAATGCAGTTTCCTTTATTTTTTTTTTATTAGAGGAAAGAAAACAAACTTTAGCTTTGGGGCTTGTAAAGTTTTATTTGGCTTTCAACAAACTTCAGCTGGCGTAAATTAGAAAGTACGTAGTGAAGTGTATTTTAAGGTTCAAAGATAAACTCTCTTGCAATAAGTTATTTACGCAAGTGGCTAGTTAACAGGTTATTTGTTTTAGAAAATTACTAAACTATGTATGTGAGTACTATATTATGTGCCAGCATAGTTATGCTTTTATGCATACTGAATTAGTACAATAACGAAGGACTCTTAACATTGTATGTGTAATTGCAAAACATATTTATTGTTCTTTTTGAATTAAATATTTCTTACTCGGTATATATACGTATATAATATCCACGTTTGGAATTGGTTATAAAATATTCGTTACAGTAGAAATCATAGGTTTTGTTTTCGTCTCATAAATCACCCAAAATCACCTAAAAGTAACTTCTTTGATATCATTGATGTCGAAAAACTCCACTCTGTTCAATTATTTTTTTTATATTTATATGCAGATGAATTCCAGTAGGCCTTCTATGCTTATCAGGTCAACCTCAGTCAATATACGTTGGGAGCATGCTCTCTCTTATCTACTAAATACGAGTATGTCCAGAATGACTGATGAATCAACCCACTAATCGCAGAGACCGGAAACTTAGAGAGTACCTATGTTATGCGTATGACGTATGCACTGGATAAGAAAAGAAGTGGTGCAGCGCCGATCTATAATATTAGAAAAAGTCGAGTTTAATTTTAAATCGTTTGATTTACATGGAATTTGATACACACTCTTTGCCTGAATTGACATGGGGAACACTTTTCGACGGTTTGATTTGCTTAATATGTGGAACACAGATAGCTCTTTGTCTAGACTAATAATTGCTTAGAGGTTATAATAAAAAAAAAACAATGTAAAAGCCTAATCTTATTAGAACAATCTTAGAACCATTGGAAGTTATATAACAATGTATTTTGCACTGTAGACAGTGGTGAATATATTCCAAATAATTGCAGAATTTTTCCTTCCGTCAAAGGTAACTTACCAGGTAACTCAACCTAAAAATCATCTTTATTTCTACAGGTCAAAAATTACGTCATTGATAACATAATCACGAGAGTCTACGAAAGTAAGTACACATATTCTTAAACTCCGTTGTTCACCATAAATGATACTAGTGCATATATCTCAAACAACTTTGATCTGGTTTAAATTGAATATACTTTACGCCCTCAGCAAGCAACTGGGTTTGGAGACAAGCTGAGTTAGTATGCGAGATTCTATGTTTTGTAGGTACGCTTTAATCTATCGCGTGCCATTATCTGGAATTTATCAAAACTTAATTGGTATGTCCACATAAAAGTGATGGTAGAAAGTTGGTGATGGATTTGTGGTGGAGTCGAAGTCCGCAAGGAACTGGGTGAACCTGTTCAGTGTAGTAGATTTACCATTGAAAACCCCAACCTACTTGTCGATAAGCTTCCTTTGAAAATACGAGAATGAACTGTCACACACTAAATAGCCTGCCTCTACCATAACGGCAAAACAACAATTTGGTATCTTTGAAAAATTTGTATGGCTTCTCGAACAGAAGCTGAGGAACACTAAAACATCCTACTGGACCGGGAATTTCCTTTCTGAGCCCAGGTGAGTCTTTTCCCCATGACTTCTTTGGGTGCATGGGTCTGGTAGTGCACGAGAACAGTTTTCTCTTGGATCTTATGTAGCCAAACAAACAATTAGCGCATTCGCGTCTTGGCTGCCACTTCACTGTTGACAGTCATAACTTCGAGGTCGTGGATAATTTTATCTACCTAGGAACTAGCATCAATAATGTTAGCCCTGAGATCCAACGCAGAATCACTCTTGTCAAAAGCTGCAACTTGGGTTTGGCCTAAAGACGCGCATGGAGCTTTCGAGAAAACCCCGCACATTGTACGACATGCAACCGCTGAAAGGATTTTCGACCGAGCTCTTTCTTCAATTTTCCGTGTGTCTCTTGATGTTGTTTCAACCAATGGTCATGACGACCGTTTGAATGAAAACTACAAAAGAAGTTGTCATTACACCGAATACACGGTGAAGGTCATAGAAGAGGAAGTCTGTTAAAAAGATTGAAGGATGTGGTGGAAAAGTGCCTGGTTTATGTTGGTGTCTGTAACTGGCACTAAAAGAAGAACTAACTGGCGCCCTCGGCAGGGAATGTCAACCCCTCTGAGTGTGCTTCTAACATAAAATAAAGCTCCTCATAAAAAAAAGCCGTAGATATCTTAAATCTTCCAAGCCATTCAAAGCTACAGATTTAGGGATATTCGACTTCAGAGCATTTGATAAATCTCCAAATTGAGTACCATTGAAAGCATAATGAGAATATTTAATGACTTCACCATCAACCGATGTAAAATGTGTGAGCTCTAAAGTCGAAAGAGGATACATCACTCTATCTCGAATTGAGTTCATAAAGTTTACCAAAATTGCTATGCGATAATATCGTAAGATGATTACCAAAACATACAAGCTTCTTCTTCTTCTTCATCTTCTTCGAATGTCATTTGATTTGCCATAATCCGCTTACAATAATCCATAACAGTTAGCCAATAGTGAGTATATGTATTTTAGACCACATACATATATACTCGCACACGAGTGTGTAGGTATTTATGTGTGTAGCAATGATATAACCCGATCATAAATACGCCTACGACAACATTTCCGTTTAAAATTGACCAACTCAGCAAAAGGACAATTCAAAACGCTGCCATTCCCCGTTCACGGTACTTGAGGGACACTTTACAATGAGTATTTTCCACTTGATTTTTTCTTTTTTTGCTGTTGCTTTTAGCACAAAATGTTTAGATATATACATATGAGTACAATCGCATTGAGAGGACATTGTTTGTATGGCTCACTGCACGGCCCGTTAGGTAGATGAATCGTCGCCAGGACAATGGCTGCTTGACTGCTTGTGGATTGCTTGTTTGGTTGTTAGCTTGCTTGACATGTCAATTGTCTGCTAAATACGTGTAGAAAAACAACAACAACAACATTACACATCTCTAATTTCGCTTGAGGCGGTATGACGCTGTGTTCACGTGTGCCACGTGTGTGTGTGGGTGTGTGTGTGTGTGTGTTGTCATGCCTGAATGAATCATGCATGCATTGTTTTAACATCAACAACGGAGCATTCTGCCTTATTGGTTCGAAGCTGAAGAGCGTCAAGTTTGAGATGAAGAGGAAATGTTTCATCTGCATATACATACATACATACATATGTATGTACAAAAGTACATATATAAAGTTACGTCAAGCCAAAGGCAACAGAAAACAGAAAATCAAGCAGTTTATGAGCAAAAGTCGTATGACGACGACTATTGATGACATTTTTGCTGATTTACCGAAAGGGAACCACAGACTTACACACACCCATACACACAAACACATACACCAGCAATGCACAGAGACACCACTGATGAGTGACAGCCAGGCACTGAGGCCGGCAATGCAATCCTTTTTTTTTTCTTTTTTCTTTTGTCCCGCCAAAGTCTTAATGTCTGAACAATGCACGAACAATTGCTGGTCCAGCAAATCACTGACCAAAATCATTTGAATCAATAGTCATAAGCATGTTTGCAACATCCTTCTGCACGATTTGTCACTGTTGGCTCTAAACTTGGAGCTAACATACATACATATGTAGCTGTATGAGGATCCATGTCGCTTGGGCAAGCAATAACTGCACACTTTCCCCCCACGACTTTGGTCGGTTGACTCGTTGTGTTCGCTTGCATGCCGCATACAACTCGTTTAGTCAGCTCACTCCGTCTGATAGCCATTGTTGTCATTCATTCATGCTATGCAACATTTTTGGCATTCAATTGTGCAAGGACGAGTTTGGTAGCAAAAGATGAAGCACACCTACAAACGTTTTTTATTGTACATGGCTCACGAAAAACGAATAACGTTTGTAAGTTTCATGGAATAATTTTCAGGTGCTACAGTGCAGGATGCACATGTGACGGTTCTCTGATTTCGGCTGTGCAAGGGCATATCGCAGTTAATTGGAAAGTTAAGTCCTCACTCGACGAACAAAGGTAAAACCCTAAAAGACCCTCATAATACGTACACGTATGTCGCAAAACCGTGGACGAATACAAATTTTGCTGGAACAGTCATTAAAAGTTTTCGGTGGAAAACTTTCGCGACACGTTAAGCATATGATGATAGTTGGCAACATTGTAACTATGAAAGACATGGCACCCGTCTTTAGAGACAAAAGCAGACCGAGACCTACACTCTTATGGAAAGATCGGATGGGATGCAGCCTAGATACGCTGGGTGTATCGTATAAAATACTTAAAAAGAAGAGAAAAGCTGACACTTTGGTTAATTTTTTATTCATAAATTCAGTTTCCACATCCGAATCTGTTTCTAATACTTTCACCAACCGAATAACTAAAACAAGTTAAAGGGCCAGCAACGTTAAGAAATGAAATAAGTCAAAACATATGTGAAAGGTGCTATCTCCTAACGGGTTAAGCCGAAGGTGTTGAGATATCGAGGGGCATATGGGGGAAAACCCCTAATGGGACTCATCAGTTGTCGAGGGTACCCCATATCGCGAATTAGAGAATAATCTCCAAAGAAAATTGCTTATGCGGTAGTGGGTAATTTTACCATAAACTAATCGACGATCTCCTCTCTCTTTAATTTTTAAATGTTTCTTCTAAAGACGCCTTAATCGGCCCGGACATTTACAAAGGTAGAGTTATAAAGGTTCGTCATTTTCTGTTCCTGCTCTACACTAAGCTTATGAAAATGAAACACCTACAAGACTACTAAAGTCTGCTTTGCTTAATATAAGTATGGACAATATTTTTAGGGGCACTAAAAAGTCTGAGACTGTCAATAGCCACAGACCCGTCAGCGGTGTCAACGTGTAATCTTGTATCTATGTGAAATTCACTGTCTTTTCCCACGATATTCTATTTATTTCCTTTTTGCATATTCTTACCCAATTCGGAACCAGGAACCTGCCAGATTTTCCCATTGAATCGGTTGCCCTTTTGGCAGTTACAGTAGTGCCCATAATCTTTGACGGCTATGAGTCATTCAGTTTGAAGTTAGCTTGGTTATTGGCGTGGTCACAGAGGAACTCAGTTCCTGAGCCTGCCTCACTTGTAGACTAACTAGTTATTAGATATTGGTAATTTCACTGTTATCGATGAGTCTACCTTCCGTCCATTTTTCCCTGCTAGAGAAGCAGTAAGTGGCATTTACACAGCAAAAAGATTCCGTTTCTCAATCGCTTTTAACGTTTATTCCGAGTTCTGATATAATTTATTGAATGCCACCATGTTCTTAACAATTCGTGGAATGAACTCAATTTTCCAGAAAATTTATGCGGATAGCTGTTAGCTAACATCAAGAATGACTTCTAGTAGAAGTTCCAATGGTCTAATGGGGCACTTCTTTTCTAATGTCACCCACCAAACTAGTGCTCCATATGTAAAAGATACTAGCGATGCGTAGCCTATAATTTTGCGCAATAGCTCTTCTGCATGTAATCCAAATCCGGAGGACTTTACTGTCCCTCTTCCGTCCTAAAAACGAGTTATTTTGAACTTAGAACTACGAAACTGCTCTGATCGTTTTTCTTATCCCCGCCGAAGCTTCGATAAAACAATTTTTAAAATTTCCCGACGAGCTTCGCCCACAGAACATCATCACTAATAGCTAACCTATATGTATGTATAAATATGTATGTATGTTTGTAAGTAGTTATGGAGGAATACTGACAAACTGACTGGCGTAACCATTTATCCTTAGATTCCTTTATTTGTCGCCCACATGCCCCAATCTTCTGTGAATGTTGCATGACCACTTCATTTGTTTTTCTCGAAAGTCTGTATTGTGGCTAAGAATGCTTCCCTTACATTTACCGTTAACACTCGTTTACACATATTTGTTTTTACATCTACATATGTACATATACCATATATATTTTGTATTTGGATGCATACATGTGTATATGTATATGTGTTTGATTTTTCTTTAGTTAGTGGCTCACATTCTGTTCTTGTTCTTCTGCTTGTCATTTTTTTGTCAACATTTTAGTCTTTTCTACTCATTTTGCTGTTGTTTTTGTGCTCGCCCTCGTTATGCACCACGTGCTGCTATGTGGCATTTTTGCATCGCATGGCATTGCATGGCATTGCATTGCATTGGCTAACTTGTCAATGCTTACAACGATTTTCTGCTGAGGACGTGGTTTTTGACGGTTGCTTATTTGCAGTTAAAGTTGCAGGCAACGTACCTACATACACATACATAACGATGGCATTTTGATTTGGGTTGCAAATCAATTTCTCTTCTGCACATCCGTAAGCGAGCATCTACTTTCACACGTATTTGCATGCAGGACTTGCAGGACTCGAAGCTTACGTCTTTAGGTACTTGCACTTGTCACGTTTTGCATATTCTTTCTCGCCAAGTGCTGATTAAGCATGGCAGTGGGATTAACAAAAATAATAATATTTTTACAATTTTTCTTATATATTTTAGAAAAAAATTCGAAATTGTTTCTGGGTTGATTTATACCATTTCTAGAAACTCTGTAGTTCTCAACTTAACTAAAGATTTTAGAAGTTTGTGCTCGAAAATTTTGGTTTTGATTTTGTTTAAATAATTTAATTTGAATAAATTATATATCATAGTGGTTCCATTAACTATTCCCACACATAAACTTAACTTAGCTTAGTAGAGTAATTTATCCGAATCCGACAAGTTCTTGGAGCCTGGAAGCCTGGAAAGGAATAAACATAACAAAATATTTGGAAATTTTAATTTGAAAAAAAAAGAGAAAAACAATTTCGGTAGTTATATATGAACCATAACCTGGAAGGATTAAAAAAAAAAATAATAATGTTAAACACTTTAGGAGAATTGCCGTCTGTTTCATATATTTAATAATTTACTAAGAGCTCTGGAATCTGTAAAAGCAAAATCGAAAACTCTAGAGAACTGCTGCAGAAGACTTAACGTGATAGCTAAGCAGTTTTCTGTTGCCTGGATACAGTAACATAACCGGCAATGAGATGGTGAGCGAGCTTGCAAGGAAATAAAGCACTTGCCTTCCACTATCGTTATCATGGAAGACTTTATGCCTGCCGCTCTTCACTTGTAAGCTCAATATAGGAAAGTAATTCATTCGAGATGTTAACTTAAGATGAAGAAATCTCAATGCGTGTATTGTGACCAGAACAGAAGATCGTCACGTGACCTTATGGAGCTAAAAAGAAAGAGAATATACATATTGTTATAGGTTTTCTTACAGTGCAGATGCTATTGGGCAGACACATAGAGAGGTTGGGCGTACAAATCTGCAGAAGCTGTGGACTAAGAACATAAGAACATCAAACCTTATAGCACTTCCTTTGAGAATTCCCCGCACTTTGGATAAGTAGATTGAGCTATCTAGGGGCGGCAACCTTTGGATACTCGAGCAAAATAGCGAGGGCTAAGATACGACGGCAATCACTTCAACCAACAAACTAACCAACTAACCAAGTATGCATGGCTCGTTTTAGTTAAATTTTTGGATGCTATGCCTCAATGGAATACTTTTGTGTCCGGGAAATAGGCAGGAGACCTGGAACCAAGTTTGATTTTCTCGGAATAATACTTCTTTCTTTATGGCAAATGGATCACCGACAGATTGACTAAAATTAGTATTATTTGGATGTAAGCATTAGATCGTGCATAGGTGTGTTGGCTGCGTAATGTTAATTTTCTGCGACTGCGGGTTCACCTTGAGTGTGAATAAGCCTAGGTCCAAACGATGCATTTGACTTACTTCAAGGCATTCATATTGACATTTTCTGGGAATAATTTGAGCAGCGAAGGAGTGAAGATTTAGGTCTTGCTTGCTTAGGGTTTAGATAATCCATTTTTTTTATTTAAGTACCAAAACATTATTTTCGTGCTGTGTGGATTATGAGCAGAGTGGGTTCACATTCCCTGCCTAGTGGTTATCATAATTAGAAAAGTTAATTTTGTATGTTCGTCGAACCAAGCCTTAAACGCTGGCATTCCGAATGCTTGTACGCAGTGCTAACCACTTGGATGTTGCAGCTGCTTGTTATGTATATAAAGTATGTAAAATACAATTCCTGATGTCACTTACGAATATATATTATCTTCAAAAAGGGGTTGTACTTGAACTAATCATATCAGTAAGGCATGAGTGAAGTGCAGAAGTGCAAGAGTCTCACTAGACCGCATAGTTAAATTAAAGTTTCCAAACTTCAGTAGTTATTACTGCTATTGAGTGCTAAGCTTCTAAGCAAACACTTACTTAAATTTACACTAGTATTTATTACATACATATAGATATATATACATAAAGCTTTAATTATAAAGCTTTTAGGCTCCACGCTGGACTATTATTTGTTGTTAATGACATTTGTTACAGACCAGCATTACCTGTTACAACACTTGCGTACCTGTATGTATGCATTACAAACGCACTTTAGGGTCTTTGTGCATTTACTACTCGTAATTGGCTGTAAATTCCCTCACACAAATTTCCAAAAGAGCTGGTAGTACTTTTTGCTCGGCACCAAACAGGCATTCTCTTTACGATCTTCTAATTATTATTTTACGACACTGAATTAGAGTTGAAATAATGGTGTGCTTTATGACCAAACCGGCCACATTCAGCTAAGCCGTCGCTATGTTGCCATAAAAACTGCCTGCCGAAGGACAAATTTTTACTCGTTCGCTTATCATATTATGTATGTATGTATATACAAGGATATGAAATAGTTATGTACAACAGTAAGTTCATAGGTGACAGTGAAATATTTAAATTATGCACCGAGGCATTAAGTCTGTGATTAATATTAAATATAATTTAAACTTTTTGTTTCAAAGAGATAAGAGTAATGAAGAGTTGTTATGATGAAACCCAACAAGTATACTATTGATCTACTATTTTGATATACTTAATGTAAGCTTGTTCCCTCGGCAGAGAATGTCCACCCCTCCGAATGTATTTTGGACATGAAATAACGACTCCTCGAAAAAAAAAACCATCAGCCGTTCGGAGGCGGCTTAGTATAAACTGTAGGTCCTTTCATTTGTTGGAAAATACATCACGACGCAAAAATACAAATTGGGGGAGGTGATCGGTCGAAAATCGCTTCAGCGGTTTCATATATATAATGTAAGCTTGTTATTGTTGTGAGTAGAACTCGGAATAGATCGTTTCGACAGGTTGAATCTGCTTAGAATGGACAATTCCCTTTTAGTCCCACCATTCACACAGCATCAAGCCGTTTGAGGAGGGACACAGGCCTCAAACCAACGCCCGTGATGAGTCGCTAAAGAAATGTAACCGTATCGAAATGTTCCCCGAAATGTCATTTTTCGAAAACGATTTAGATTAATAGAATCGGATTAATGTTTCCCGAATATCGTAACCTAGTAATCTAGTGACAAAAGCCGCAAGGACTTTTTTATTATCCATACTTACTAACAATGAAGAGTAGTTTGAAATGAATTTTTCAGTTTTGTCTCCCCGGGATTGTTATACTGGAACGACTGGACTTTGCTTTCAATGTCATTCGTTATCAGTTATGATCTTTTTCAATCAGACTCATTACTGGCTTCATTCAACAATTCCTTAAAGATGCTCATGTGAGGAGCGTTGCTCAATGACGAAAGGAATTTGTATTCCATAAGATTCTCTTGTAGGTTTTCCGAAAAATTGTTTGTCGCGGGCAAAACGATATGCCGCCTAATTTCATCGTTATTCCACACTTTTCTTTACTTCCTTAACATTTACATCGTCATTCGCATCTTTTTAACTTTCTAACTAAGTCTGCTCAATGTTACTATTGTTGTAGTAATATTCTACTGTATTTAGTTTGCTTGATTTGTCCATATAAAAGAAGGAACACGTATTTATAAGATGGGCCGATTTCACATTCTATGAATTCGCCTTGCTTTATAGTACCACTGATAGCCGATTACAATCGGAAGGCTTAGTTTTTGGTCCTGGTCCGACCACTATCCAAAAATTATAGAAAATTAATTTAGATAAAAAATTAAGTTATTTTTCTAATTGCTGTCGTCTCGGAAGGAAAAAACTAACCGAATGTATTTCTGACATGAAAAAAGCTCATCATAAAAACATCAGACGCTCGGCGGCGACGGTTGGAAAAACTTCAAGTCGTATACCACAGATTGGAGGAGGACAAAGAAAAATTCTTGCGTGCTATTGACACCAAGATATTGAACCCATATATTGTCTTAACGTGTTATTCAATTGCAATCCAAATAAAATAATAACAGTTCCACCGTTGTCGTTTTCAATGAAGTAAGGTCCAATTACGGCTCCGCAACACAGAGCACACCAGACAGTAATTTTTTGTGTAATAACCTCAATTTTGCTTGTTTACGTATCCCCCGAGTGAGAAATGTGCCTCGTCACTGAAGAAAATTTTGTGCGAACAATCGCCGTTCACACCTTATCGTTCAAACACCCAATCGAAGTTTGTACGGTGTTGTGAATGATCAGCTGGCTTCAGTTGTTATGTGAGCTGAACTCTATATGGATGTATTTGTAAATCTACCTAAGTTCAAAATACGCCATAATGTGTCGAAAGAAAGTCCCAGCTCTTGAGAACGTCGGGAAATATACACATTCGGGTCTTGGGCTACACTTTCAATTACAGTAGTGATATTTGCGGTGGAATGAGTAAAACAATGATACTCAGGCCTTACAATATTCTAAACCGATGCAGTCTCTACATTTTTTTCTGTAAATTCCAACAATTTCTTGAAAAGTTGGACGATTATGTGCACTGTAATCTCCACTCAAAGCGCGAACGTGACCACCTTTAAACCACCATTTTTGTAGTAGGTCTTAACAGTTTTAACGCCTTGTGTTGTTGTTAAGCGATCCATTTTTTTAAATGCCTGACTTTTAACTAAAACAAAACATGGTTTACCCAACAGTTAAGTTCGACAGATGTTAAAATACAGCGCTGTCCTGGAAATGGAAATCCTTACGTATGTAATGTAGTGATGATTTATGCGAAAAAAAAAATAATTCAGAAATAACAACCAAATTTTCCCTTCTATAAGTTATTTACATAAATTTTATGATTATGCGTAATGACTTCATATTTCCTTTACTAGTCTGTTTGTTTGTTTTACCACTGATTGTTTTATATGTCATTGCTTGGAATTTGAATTAAAAATTTTACTGCTCATTTTGTGGACCACATATTTTTTATTACCACAAATGTCTGTTTGTGAACTCGTAAAATGTCAATTTGGTTTTGAGATTAATTCGAGTGGCTTGTAAGCTCGTTTGGTCATTTGTGTATATGTATTAAAAAAAAAAATAAACAAATTTTGCCGTTCCCAACTAAAACTTTAACTACTCTTCAAAGCACTTTATAATTTTTATCGAATCTTTATGTTATTTCGTCTGTGTGTGTGGGTATAATAAATGACCGCAATTTTCAAATATTAAAACTTATTGTACATTTTATAATATTTTAGTCTATTCTTCCTTCACATCTAGTTCATTAAAGCAACATAAAATGCAAATCGTGTGGTATATTAAATGCTCGTTTAAGAAATAGTTTGTGGGTGATTTCATTAATTAAATAAATTTTGTACATCATTGTGTGTGTGTGTGTGTGTGTGTGTTGAAGTTGTAAAAAAATTTGTGTGCACTATAAAATCAATAATGCAACCTATCACACCCTTTTTATTGGTTGCATAAATTCATTTTCATATTCAAAGCTATTTTATTTTTATTTTTTAATTTGGACACAAAAATAAGGTTTAAATAAATTTATACGTTCTTTATATATATATATTTTTTTTTGCTACCACTAGCACCATCTATCTGTGGAATAGAAATTTATAATTTTAATTAAGAAATTTCCAGTCTTCATATAAACTTCGGAATAATAATGAACATTATAAGTAGATGTGATTTAATTGAATGGAAGCTAAATCGGCCACAAGAGCCGAGTGGTTGGTATTGCGTACGTATAGCCATTCGTGAGGTCTAGGATCGAATACTGGTTCGACCAACACCCAAATTATAGAAAATTAAACTTTTTGTAATTGTCGATTAATGAGAAGCGTTTGCTTATGATACTTCTTTTGCTCTTTTGCAGTTTCCTCGAATAGAAAAATCAACATATATATTCATAGAACGAAGAATTTGATATCGTCAAGAGTGATACTAACAACGTACCTTTGAAAATTAAATAAATTGCGCAAATAAAAATGTGTCTTAAATACCTCAAGCACAATTAAAAAAATGCCGCTCTCAAGCTAGACAGTTTTTCAAATTAACTGACAACATAAGAATTATAATTTTTTCTAACTTTTAATAGTATCAACCTCATCTGCAGAGTCCTGCATTATATTGCGATATTTTAATTGGAACTTACCTCTTCATACCAAAATTTGCTATGTTGAAACTTTTTATATGAAAATTATTTGGCAAAAAATTCGTTTGAAAAAAAAGCATACAAAAGAAGAAGCAAATAGAATAAGTTTTAAGAGAAAATAAAAAAAAATATCATATTAATTTTATTAAGTTTTTCAATGAACAATTTTCTTCTTTATTGAGCAAATTCGCTAAATTTTATTTACCATAAAAAGCTTCATACGTTGAGGACTTTGAACTTGGTAGTATTTGGTATGTATGTACGTATAATGAAAAAGTATTCCGAATCGGTTAAAAAAAGTTTAATACTTGTGCTTTCTAATGAATAAGAAGATCTGTAAAAAATCTTAATTTCCGACTGTAGAGTGCAAGTCTCTGAAGGGTAAATATTATACAAACATTATAGTTTCCAAATCTTTGATAAATTTGAAACAAAACGTCAAAATTGTAAGGAAATATCATCAGTTATACCTATATAAACTAAAGCGCAAAATAAGCAATGGGCTTATTTGATGATCAGTGTCTCGTGTGTCTCGTGCCGTTGCGATTTCATTAGATCGAGCTTTGATCTTCACTGTCAAGGCGGTATTTTTTTATTATTGTATTATTATTGTGCAAAGAATAAAATTTCTAGATTTTTTGTGTACGAATGAGTAAAGAACAAAGTGCAAAATTTTGTAAAATCGACTCGGTTTTTAATATCTTTAAATAATAACCCTTGCATATATGGTATGTACGTAAATACATATCTATTAGCAGATTTTAAGCATTTTTAATTCAAAATTTTTGGGCATCAAGACATTAAGCAAAAAATTCATACAAACATTACCATCAAAACAGGATTAATGTTGAAATTCAGCAATGGCGGCGTCGATTTACACAATACACGCAACGCGTACAACTCACATTACGACCAACGCAATTGCGTCAACAGAGCAATTTGGCTAATAAGCATTTGGGCAATCGTACACAGCCTACGGCGAAGATAAGATCGAAATCGTAAAAGTTCAATAGCGTTTCTAGCCGAGTTAATGGTGTTGAGCGTTGTCAATAAAAAACGCATCAAAATAGCAACAATGTTGTCTAAGTGGTTCAATTGATTTTGCTGGCGCGTAAAATTTGTTAAGCTTTAAATTTCATATATGGTACAATTCGCATACAAATACACGAACTTACTTACAGATATGCCTGTCTACGAGTATGTACATGTATGTAGAGATTTGCTTATAACTCGTAACATTGTACAGTATTTACGCCATAAATGACTAGATTACTAATGAATTCACGGAGATCTACAAGCACTTTTTCGCTTTATCTGTGCCGGCAGGAATTAAGACATTTACGGCGTCACTTTTAGCAGCATACGATTTTACGACATTGGAGTTGTTGAAGAATTCAGGCAGATAAAATTAGCAATGAAAGCGGTAAGTTTGAAAATATTGATAAAAGTAGATAAAAGGTTGGTATCACTATGTTATTGTAAGGAGCATGGTGTGGATAAGCGTGTTAGGAGTGATTTGGTTAATAGCGCATGTAGAGTACACTTTGATTGCTTTAATTACGATAATTTCAAATTGGAGAAATTTAATTAACATTTTACAAATATACATACACTCTAATTCAAATACGATTTCGCGGAAGAAATAAACAACTTTTAAGCACTTCTATTTGATATTCTATTCTGTTTTAAGCCACACTAAAATAACCATGGGCACTCTCAAATGGATTTTTTATTTACGGTTCTGTTAGCTTAGTAATTTTTTAAAAATCTTTTTCCATCACTTTTTACTGACAGTTATAATAATAAATGGACTTTTGTAATGGATTTTCAACAAAAAATCATTAAGATAAAAAATTGTCTTTTTCTCACTCCACGAACATACTCTTGGTTTGTATTTTTAGAAAGAAGTTGCTTTTCAAACTTCTGAAAGATGGAGTACGCGGAAGCTCTTTGCGCTGTCTGAACCTCAGATTGAAGATCAATCTCATCCAACTATATATGTAGTTTCGACTTTCACTTTTAGGACCAAGTGTTTTTATAATTTTTGGTATAATTTAGTAATGCAAGATTTACGGTTAACAAAAAAAAAAAAAAACACACACACACATACTTTGTACGGAATGCTAAAAAACTGAGATTTATTAGTAACTAAAGAAAGTTAATTGCTTACAAGTTCCACGCAATCAAAAATGCAAAGCAGTACGCGGGTGACACTTCTACGAATCAATCAGTATATCGTGTTTACATACTCATACATATAAACATATGTAACTACAACATGTCAACGTCAAACAACTCTAAAGTACACTATTTGATGAAAATAAAAAGAGTTGCAGAACATAAAATTAAATTAAATTCAATTAAATAAAATATTGTAATATAAAATAAAAATAATTACAATAAAATAAAATAAAAAAAATAAAAGAAAAATAAATCAAATAAAACAAAATACAATAAACTAAAACAAAACAAAATAAGATAAAACCAAATCAAATAAAATAAAATGAACTAAAAAATAAAAATAAATTAAATGTATTAAAAAATTAAGTTAAATTGCATAAAAATTTCATAAGTAAATGTATTTTGACTTTTGGAAGGCTCGGGTCCTGGTACGACTCACATACAAAAATTATAGAAAATTAATTTAAATAAGAAATTAAGTTAAATTTTCTAATTGGGACAGGGGATGTATTTCGGACATGACATAAAAGCTGCTCATGAAAAATTATCAGACGTTTGAAGGCGGCTTAGCACAAACTGTAGGTCCCTCCATTTGTTGAAAAAACATCAAGACGCAAACCACAAATTAGAGAAGGAGCTCGGCCGAAAATCGCTTCAGCGGTTACAAAGCGCCCATTATATATATAATAATACAAAGTAAAATAAAATGTATGATACATAAAATAAAATAAAATGGGTATAAAATAAAATAAAATAAGATAATTATAAAATAAAATAAAAAAACCACTTTAAATAAAATTAGATTAAATTTAGTGTTAATAAAATTAAATAAATAACTAAATATATATATATTGACAAATAAAATAACAGAGAATATAATAAATTATTAGAATGCTAAACAAAAGAATTTATGCTGAAGTAAAAACTTAAAAAAATAAATAAAATGGTAAAAAAGCGCTTATTTAATATTAGATACACAAGTCGGTCAATAATAGAGTTGTTATATGCGATACTAGATCCTATCTTCAAAATATTAAATACCATGACAGATTGTGTATCCACACATATCGAAAGGCTTCTCTGAACAACGTATTCAAATTCATTTTATATTGTAATTTCTTTGATTGCAGTATTTCCATCAAACTTTCAACCCTCTATAACCTTTACATTTAAAGTCAATTAAAACATGCAAATAAATTCACAGAAGAAACATTTCCTCATACATTTGTTCTTCATATGGTATGTAGTTAAATATAGCCAAAGGCCTTAAAAAGTGCTCACTTGCAACTCATACTCGTGCAACTGCAATCACACCTTAAGCGCCCACTCACTCACTCACTGTATGTAAGTAACATGAGTCATCGGGGTACTCGTATAACTAACACTCATTTATTTTTCTTTTATCCGCAAACAAAGTCGCAATTGATTTATCAGTATAACTCGTGTATATTTTAATTTCCCTTGCAGGCAGACTAACATACATATACATATTTTTCATTCCTGTTATTTATAGTGTAACCATAGCAGTGTGTATTTTTATATGAAGTAAAGAAACTATTTCAGTCTTCACCAACGCATTTGCCGGTGGGTTCAATTACTGAACTGTCTTTTAATTGGCATTGCTGGCGGCTACAAGTAAATTCAAACAAATTTACTTAATCCCCTTGCTTGGTATGCCCCCACACAAATGCAAAGTGTATGTACGTGTATATATGTATATTGAGATAAAATTTGCAATGGCAGTTCTAGATTAATTTTGCATCTGCATTTGCATTTCGTGGAGGTGTAAGGACTGTACGATATTTTATAAATTTAATTCTAGAATGTTAGAATGCTTTAAGATACGCTGTTTCGGGATGCGAACCTCAGCCCGAATTATAGGAAACATGCGTAATTATGGTATCTTTTAATCTGCTTGAAATTCGGTATAAGTATGGTAAATATTAAGTCAAGTATCAAGCCATTCAATATTTTGCATTGAATTGACGACTTTATTTACCATAGTTAGAAATATCAGATTTGTGTCAAATATAAACCGTTTTCTTCGACAAGTTTTTGCCATTTTGAAGGTAATGTCACCATGTTTCCCTCATAAAAAATAAAATTTGGGACAATCGAATCTTACAGGCAATTCTTTATCAGCCAAATCATTTGGTACGAAGTCCGGATTATACGGTGGAACCTTCCAACCAAGATCTCGGAGCTTCTGCCGAGCTTCTTTGTGTATCCAGCCATTTGAAAATGGTCCCCAACGTTGTGCAATGTCTTTTTGTATCAAAATTACCAGAACGAAATTAACGAAACCATAATTTTGTAACACGGTTCAAATTTGCAGTTGCGCATTTGCGCGTTTATCGAAGAAATGTTGTAAAATATATCACATTGCCTCCTTGCCATTGCCAATTTTTGACATGCTCTCAAACAATACTGAGTTAAGTTATCAACACTCCTCCCATTGTTTTTTATTAGTACAAAATATCATAATAATCTAATCGCAGTTTTAGAACTCTAGAAACAGATCAATAAATCCATTTATTTCAAAAATAATGGATGACTTATTACTTGACATACATAGTATTGAAAATTCCGACTAATGAGCGGTAAACATAACCTTCCAGTTAGCCGAAGCGGCCAACCAACAACATTTGGTTCTTTGGTTTTTGTGAGCTCTGTATTGAAGATGAATTCGCAAAGTTACTCTATAAAACCGCACACAGCACAATAAGGAGAAGAATGACGTGGTAAAGTTGGCCAACGAGTTGGTCCAGCCAAGGACTATCGGCTACAACAACAACAGTATAAAATAGCTATACAATATCCAGAAGAGTTGTTGACCTCTTAGCCCTTAGCTTTTGAAGAACATTAAAAAATTATTTGAAAATTAATTAAAAATAGTAAATTACAGAAAAGTAAAATAATAAAAATGTCTTTAAGATATTTAGTAAAATATTAAGTTTTCATTAGCTTAGCGTTTTAAAGCAATAAGACAGACAGCTGGCAACCCCTTTTGTAAGCTATTTCAATTTATATTTCATAAAAGATTTTTGTTAAGCAGTTTTTAACAACTTTTCAAGCATAAATTTACAAAAAAAAATTGCTTTAAAATTTCTGAAAACTACATAAGTATATTCTTAAAATGTTTAAATTTTTTCCTAAATGTTAAATATTAACATTTTCCGTAAAGAATTGCAAATCATAGCAACTTCTAACAATATTTCGAATAAAACGAGTATTATTACAAATGCTATACTGTCAATAGAGTTTTATGGTGCACACAATAGTACACGTAAGTAAATGAATCCGTTACAAGAATAATATTTGCATACTGAAGGACATGACAACAGTATACAATAGGTAACCAGAAATTCATTTACTGTTAAAATGATGTAGCAACAACAATTTCAATATCCACGGGCCAACCAAACAACCCCAAAGACAGCAAATCTCGTTGTGTAGACGACCACAGACGCATTTGCTTGTAATTTTCCGCTTGACATAAACTTTATTAACCGGCGCATTATTCATCGATGAGGAGAAGTGTAGGAGAAAAGCCAACGAATCCGTTATGATTCAGATATCTACTCGTATTCAGTGAAGCAACAGAGATTGATGATAAAAAGTGATTGAATATTACTATATGAGTATTCAGAGAATGAATATACGTGTATACATATGTATAAATAGGTATAATAATATTGTCATTTAAAGATAGTTTACAGAAATATATGAAAATAAATGTTTTTCTAGTATAAATCACATACAATTTATTTTGATGATCTATAAGAGCGAGAAGTGTTGATCACTTAACTCGGCAGTGTTTGAGCGCATATCAATGATGGACACCAGCAAAGATAAACACGCCATATTTCGAAACTCTTCTTCTTCTTAAAGGAGAAAACGCAAGTTAGGCAGCTGAAATTGTGAATAGTGTTTATGGTCCTGATACTGTAACAGTCAATTGTAAACAATTTTGGATTCGTCGATTCTGTTCCGGTAATTTTAATGTTAAAGATGATCCACGATGTAGGAGGCCAACTGACGAAAATGTCGATAAAATTATGAATATCATTGAATTTTACCGACACGCGAGCACATTTTCGACTGCCCAGAAGCTAAACATTATACAAAATCTAGTTTAGAATCACTTGAAAAATGCTGGATACACAAAGGACCTCGACATATGTATGGGTATCACATGATTTAATGAGAACAAATCTCATCTTCGAATCACTGCTGAATGGTAACAAATTCGACACCTCGCACCAAGAGATTACCTGTATATTGTGTATGATTTGGCTGGTGAAGAATTGTTCTCAGGAGAAGCCTGTGACAGAGGCATAATGCTATTACTTTCAAAATGCAAAAAGTTATCGAGAAAAATAAAATTTATATATTAATAATTTATATAGTAAATAAAGTCTTTAACTTAATGCAAAAATAATGAATTATTTTTACTAGATTTAGCAAAATTTGGATGCATTTAATGAATTATAATGCAAACAATTATAAAATCTCTTTCTTTCAAAAATAACAATTCTGCAAATGAGCAAATCTTCTGCATTCCATATTTTTTCTCAAATTTCTTGTTGTCCCGATTGCTTGGGAGAACCCCTTGCTCCAATCATATTCCCTATAATATGTCAATAACTAACTTTTTTATTTAATTTCCTGCCGTTTACCGTTTACTTACCATAACAATTTAATATCAAAACAAAAACCACTCAGAGTTTAAGCCATTTATGTCGATTATTGTTAAATATTTAATATGGTGTCATTGTAATACATGTGTGAAGGTATGTTCATATATTATATATATATGTACATATATTTATGTATGTACATATATTTATAAGTATAAATACCCGTAGAAAGGCAAAAAATTGATATAAAGCAATCACGCTAACAATTTTCATTCAATTACTTTTAACAATCCATTCAAATATCCATCACCGGCATACACCTTCATGCACATGCCGCACACACAATCAATCACTCATAAATCCGGTAAAAAAAGAAAAATTCCCATCAACATCGATTGCTGATGATTTAATTTTTATGAAATAAATGTAAATGAATTATCTTTTTTCTTTCAAATTTATTAAACGAATTAACGAAATGTGCACAGTTTTCTTTCTTTACCAGGTGAAAATATTTGTACAATATATACGAGTACATATGGGAGTATGTGTAGTGTTAACACAAGCGCATGTACTTATTTAACGTAATCGTATTATGAAGCTTACATGGTTTATACTTTAAAATCTCTTTATTGCTTATTTAAAAAATCCTTATCCTCGCTATTCATATAACAATATTATAATCAAATAAAAGAATTATGTAATGAGCTTCATATACAATAAATGAAGTAAATTTTTAACAAAATCAGCCTTAGGGTATTCTATTGCTATTGGCAACATTAAATTGAAGTCCTAAACCTCCTTAGTCACAAACAGCTGGACCACGATCCCAACGTTTTTTAAATCCTTCATCTCTTAATGAGCTCTAATTTATGCTTCCGATAAAACTTTGTATGAGCTAAGGTAGAATATGATGAAATTTTCGTAGGTTTTAAAAATTTGTATATAAACAAGAAAAATTAAGTGAAACTTCACAGAATGGAAGCTATTTTTCGACATAGTCGACATTCCTCTTTATGCAGGCGGGGAAGCGTGGTATAAATTTGTTGATGCCTTCCTCGAGGTAGTTTTCCGCCCGTTCTTGTACACACTCGTACGATTTGTGGCTTTATGGCCATATGCGGTCTTTATTATCTAGGATCTGAGATTACATAACTTATTGCAAGGTTATTATATTTATACTAGAAAACCTGATTTTTGGCAATCTGTCGATCTATGATCCACTTCCATAGAAGAGGAGACTTTAAAGCTCACTGTGAACAAACTGATTGGAATTTATCAGTGTGGCCTTAAGACCTGTTAAATCGACCAATGATCAAATTTTTCCCAAGCAAGGTGTTGAATTTCCTATCCCCACAAAACTTATAGACTGACAAATACAAGATGCGCAGTCAAAATTGGCCTGGAAAATATGCTGGATGATGTGGAGAAAATAAAGACAAGGCCCAACCTTTTACAAGAGCGTAAAACTTTTGGAGTATGCCATATGTGTATCATAGGCCCTAACAGCCGTATCGTGAGTTCTACTTTTCCAGACTTGATGTAGCAGCAAAGGGAATGGGTCTGGCAGTGAACCAGGCAAGACGAAATATCTCTTGTCAGCAAAGAAATAATCATTGCATTCGTGACTCGGCTCCCATGTCACTGTTGAAAGTCATAACTTCGAGGTCGCAGATAGTTTCATTTATCTAGGTACCAGTATTAATACCAACAACAATGTTAGTCTCGAAACCCAACGCAGAATCACTCTTCCTCTCTCGAGTTGGGAATACCACAGCTGATGCAACGATGTGTTGAAGCAGTTATACGATGACAATGATGTAGTTCAGCGAACTAAGGTCAAGTCGACCGAATGGATGAAAACGCTCCAGCTTTAAAAGTATTTGAAGCAGTACCCACCGGTGGAAGCAGAAGACGAGGAGGAAGACCTCCAGTCTGTAGAGAGAATCTGGGGAAGAGCGACCTGATTTCATTTGATATCTCACACTGGCACCAAACATCGAAAAGAAGGAATGAATGGCACGTTATTATTGTTGCCTGCACCAGTGAAGAAGAAGAAGAAAAAGAAAAAGTTGCGTTGATCTAGACAAAAAGCTACCAACGTACTAAATCGAATATGATCCTTGGTCCATTTCCAAGAGAAAAGAATAATCTATAAGTTTATCTAAATAAGAAGATATGTCTTCGTACAAAAATGTCATCGGTTCTTCAGGACTGTGCCCCTTCATATACGATGGTGAAAAAATGGACTCGGCTGTTTCAACAAGGAAGAGAGACCTGGGAAGATGAGCCTCGCCCGGGGTGCCCAGTGACGGTTGGTTTCGGGTTCGGGTAGCGCGAATGCTCGACAAGCAGCGACGATTCGAGAGCTGCAGAGATGTTTTAGAGTTGTGCCAAGATGATTTGGATGAAATTCGCAACCGCATTTTAACAGTCCGAGTCGAAACGGGAGTCGAGGCAGTGAATAAAAAAAGAAGAAAGGGCACTAAAAAAATTCAAAGTGGAAAAGTCGGAGTGAAAGATTATGGCTACCATTTTCTGGGAATTACAATGATTGGTCAGTGTTACTCTAATCTGTTAAGGCAGTCTTACAGAATAGAGATAGAAAGTTAGTGCGCGGAGTGCTGTTTCTTCAAGACACCGTACTCGTTCACATCCTTCGGGTTGCGAAGAATGCTACTGAATATAAGAAAATTGACCATCTACCCTGCAGTCCGGATCTGGTTTCCGGTGACTATCCTTTTTTTTAATTTAAAAAAGTTGTTACTGGGACGTAGATTTTTAGACGACAGAGAGATGAAAACGGCAGTAGAAAACCAATTTGAAGAGAAATCTAAAGAAGTTTTATTCAGTGGTATGAAGGCATTGTATTCACGATGTGAAAAGTGTATTTGACTTGAAGACTATTGAAAAATAGAAAACATAAAACTATACATTTGTTTCTCTGAGTACTTTAGGCTACGGACATATCAGTCGCCTTTCGTATAACAAAAACGATATTTTCGAATAAGCCTGTTCTTTATACATTTATGTTATTGCAAGCAAAAAGCTATGTATTTAACATACATAGGTATGTACATATGTATGTACACGTATGTAGGAGACCTTCAAGTAAGTAAAGAAAGAAACGAGTCTTTGGAATAGGTGGTTCTTGGTCCACAAATACTTGAAGAGTTACAGCGAGAGAAGAAATGACTTCAATTTTCAGAGTTTTCCCGAAAAAACAGCCAAAATATAGTAGCTGCTTAAAGTTTAAAATATATGCATTGTACATTTTTTGTATACCTTCATAGAAATAGCTACGAATTAAATTGATTTTTTTTTTGCATACACATCTGTAAAATCATATCCATAATATAATTTAGTAATCTCGCCGGCGATGTCAAGTACACATAGCCAATTCTGTCATATTTTCAATGGGTCAACAATTTGTCGACTGCTGAGCCATTGATGCCGCCATGACGTCGCTGCCACATCCACTGTTGACAGCGCCAGTTGCATAAACATCACAATATGTCACTTGGTAATCTTCATTATCTTCCGAACAATTACCGTGATTGCGCCAATGACTGAATTGGACGGCCGCTGCCCCCAGTCGCACCACATCGCCATCGCTACGCCAAAACTCAGGCGACCCTTCTTGTAGCCTGACTTTTAAACGTTGAATTTTATAAATGCGCCACCCAGCCTTCTCTTCACCTTAGGTGTTGCGCATTGCTGATCGCTTGACCAGACATACTCGTGCATAATGCATGCGTATAACTACGTATGTATCCCCGTGACTATCTCTCGTATCCATCTGGTTGAGTTTGTGTTTACAATGCCTGTCAACGTACAAATTACAAACGGACGCAGAAACATATGTAAAATGGTTTTTGCTATCTCGTTTTACTGACAAATATACATTGGCATAGCCATGTGTATGTTTGTATGTAAATATGTATGAATGTATATATATGCTACGTTTGCATTCGACAGTATTGTCATTGTTAATTTATGCAATTTCAACAACAATGCAAATTATATCGAACGTTGCAACGCGTTGCTTGCATGCCACATACCGTACCGTAGCTGTGTGTGAGCTAACGCAGGCCCGTAGAGAAATTCTTTGCTAGTGAACTTATGGTTTCAATAAAGATTGTGAGAGGATGAAGTCTAGCTATAAATATCGTATTGAGATTTTTACTACCCCATTCGTTGCAGAAAATACATAGTTGTAACTTTAACTTCAGAGAGAGGTCTGCAAATCACTGCTGAATCCTAACAAAATCGACCCATTTCTGAAGCGGATGATGAAAAGGGGATTTCTTGCAGCAACGTCAAATGAAAACGGTAGTGGTCGAAGGGCGGAGAGATTGTTTGTGCCCGGAAGGTTGTGCTGTGTTTTTGGTGCGTTGAGCAAGGAATCATCCGCTATAAGCTTCTCTTCTCAGTAATTGGATCGTCTAAGGAAAGCAGCCGCTCAGAACCATCCTGCTTTGGCCAACAGGAGAGGAAATGTGTTTCAGTTTCAACAGGACAACACCAGGCCACATCTATCGATAGAGACCCGCAAACATGACCATTCACAGTATAGACCGGACCTCGCACTAAGTGAATACCATACTCTGCCTGTCTAAGCCAAAAGTTTTGGTTTAAGGGAAGCCTATGAAAATCGAGAATTCCATTCTTTTGCGAATAAGTTTAAAGGTGAGAGATAATAATGACATTAACTTAGATATGGCAAAAAATATGGCCGTTGCGGAAAGGAGGTCTTTGGAAATATATGTATGTAAATGTCATCAGGTGATTATCCCGATTAGAAGAACTAAGCAGATTTGATTAGCAACTATCCTTGACCGGTTTTAGAAAACTGACAGTATATCAAAAGATGCTTAATCTATGTGTGTCTTCTTAGTATATTAATCAAAACTAGTACAATACTTACTCGTTGGCTCAAACTTACCTCTAGATTAAGATAAAGATTACAATTCATTATTCCACCTTCGGGGCTTTAACTTGTCCTGAATCCAGGATTCTTTTATTTGGCATTTTTTTGAGCAGGGTTCGTGGTGTTATTTTATTTGGCTCACAAAACTATAGCTGAGCTCTCAATAACATTCCAGTCATTCCCTCTAGTTGCAACTACTCGCTTCCTCTCTCAACCACCACAACGGGAATATGGCATTCAACACTATACAAAGCTCGGGCTTCATCCAGCTTAGTGATGTATTTTAATTCATTTGATTTATTTGATATGAAATAAAAAGCACTTTACAAAGCTCTATCAGTTATTCGAAGCCGGCTTGTTAGAAAAACATCCAGATGCACAGCACAATTGAAGGATCCAATGATCTACAAAAGCGATAAATCTTTTAGAAAACATATTTAAGGAAACTTATCGTGTGAAACGTATATGGTATAGTGGTTTGTTACGGCTGGTTCTGATAAATGATCAACACAATATAGAAGTTCATCTTATTATGGGAGGTTTGGTCGAAATATCGCAAAAGCTGGGGAAGTGTTTTACCTTCAAACAAACAAACATGGCTAAATCAAATCAGCTCGTTCTGGCGGGAATATTTGTCTTATCCTTGTTTGGAGAGGAGAGGTTCTTTGCCGCTCTGTCGGAGTTTTTGAACGGGATGTTGTGTTTAAGTTTTGTGGCAATAATACTTAGCTACGGATAATATCTCGGCCTTTTTCTGGCGAATTCTTGGCTAATGACAAAACTACAAAGGCAATCTCTGTTAAATAGGATTCAATAGTGAAAAAAGTACAAGCTGGTAGCCGTTTGTCTAAGCTAATTTATAAAAAAAAATTTCCGAAGAAAGTACTTTGTCAATTATTTCCTACAGTGTAGCTACACTGCATGCTAAAGTCAAGTGCATACATATTCTTTAATATGCAGTTACATAATACTTAATACAATTTTAATGGAGAATAAACGGTAGCGTAGTTGTTAAATGTTTAAACGAAAGTGCATTTAAATGAGGTGTGGTAGGTAAACAATGTTGGAAAATTGTTTAATTGAGAAGAAAACAGTGAAATTGAATGAGAATGAGGTATTGTATAATTAGTAGTAGTTAAATCAATGATAAAGTTTTAACTTACTTTAAAGTCACAAAATTAATCTAAGCTCATGAAGAGCGTGGAAAAATATTGAAAAGAAAATTAAAGACTTAACTGCACATTGAAGACTATGCTAAGCAACACCATATTCACCTGAGTTATTGACCAGCCACTTAGTGGTCATCGCACCGTGAAAAGCGCCGACAAAGCATCTTAACATGCCGCAGCTCTTTGTAATCTCTTGTTCTTTGTTACTTTTTATGTTTTGTTTTTTTTTTTTTGTTTTTTACTTTTGCTTTTCATCAGCGGTACATCAAAGTCGGCTTTTACGGCGTGGTTCGCAGAATTATTTACTTGAATCTAGTGTAAATATTATGCAGACTCTGTGTCGGTTTACTATATTATGCCAGAATTGGTTTACTTGCAATTGAATGTTGTTGTCCGAATTGTTTGATCTCTCAAGTTTGTATATAACCGCTGATGTTACCGAAGCAACTTGGTCATATTTACAGTGGGTGAGACTTGATATTTATATTACAACTTTGAAAAAGGGGAAATCCTTTTTTACCGCAGCCATGGTAGCCGAGGGTTAGCATTGCGTACTGCCATTTAGAAGGCCAAGGTTCAAATTCTGGTACGACCAACATCTAAAAAGATATAGAAAATCAATTTAAATAAAAAATTAAGCTAAATTTTGTAACTGCGCTCGCTCGGCAGGTATTTTCAACCCCTCCGAGTGTATTTCTGACATGAAATAAAGCTCCTCATAAAAAAACCATCAGCCGTTCGGAGGCGGCTTAGTATAAAACTGTAAGCCCCTCCACTTTTTGGAAAAAACATCAAGACGTAAAGCCACAAATTGGAGGAGAAGCGCAGCCGAAAATCGCTTCAGCGACTACAAAGAGCCAAATGTTAGGTAAAGTAAAAAGTTCATTCGGTTTTATTTATTGATTTTTCAAAATATGATAACTTGGTGTACATTTGTCCGATTTAAGTCAAATATGCGCCGTTTTGTTTGTTGTAGAAGGCTGCGTTCCCATTGGCAAAAAACTCGGAGAGCCAATTTTCACAGGTCTCTCTTGAGGCCAACTTCTCACCATTAAGGGCCATGAATAGGAAAAGATGGTAATCACTTGGTGTCAGGTCCGAACTATAAGGTGGGTGCATTAGAACCTCCCATCTGTGCTCCTGAAGCTTCTGGCGCGTCACCAAAGACGTGTGTGGCCTGGCGTTGTATTGATGGAACACGATTTGGCCTCTGCCTTCAAACGGTCCAGTTGTTGTCAGTAGAAGGCCGAATTGAGCGTTTGGCCATAGGGGAGCAGCTCCTAATAGATCATTCCTTGCCAATCCCACCAAACACACAGCAAAACCTTCCTGGCCGTCAATCCTGGCTTGACCACCGTTTACGCCGTCTCACCGCGTTTCGACCACGACAGATTTCAATTGACGTTGTCGTAAGTGATCCACTTTTCATCGCCAGTCACCAAACGCTTCAGAAATGGGTCGATTTTGTTGCGATTCAGCAGCGATTCGCAGAATGAAATTCGGCCCATCAGGTTTTTTGCGTTAGTTCGTGTGGCACCCAAACATCGAGCTTCTTTTTGAATCCAAGGTTATGCAAATGGTTCCTAACGGTTTTCTGGCTTATCTTTAGTTCCTCAGTAATTTAATAAGTGCTCACGTGAAGATTTTTCATACTCATATGGTACATACTACGCCTTACACTCCTTGATTGGGTGCTTGAACGACAAGCACTGAACGGCGATATTCCGAATAGAATTTTCTTCATCGACGAGGCACATTTCTCACACAGGCTATACGTATTTAAGCAAAATTTTCGCATTTCTGAGAAACCTCAATTAATTGAAGAGAGGCCCAAAAAAACTTACTGACTAATGCACGCTGTGGTCCGTCGCTGTTATTGGACCTTACTACTTTTAAAACGACAACGGCGAGACTGTCACTGTGAATACGGAGCTTTATAGTAGTTGGATATTCGAATTTTTTTGGCCAACAATTAAGGAACATTGTTAAAACAATATCAGTTATTCTCTATGAACTTTGAGTATACGTGTATATTAGAGTTCTGGATTCACGGGTTACTAGAAATGCAGCTCGATACTCGTTCGTTGCACATCTGCTCAAACTTTTATTCGAAATATTTTTAATTTTCCACGTTGTTTGTTAAAATTTCTTAAGCATTTCAATGAGTTCTTCATTTTGTATAAATAAATTTAAAATTAGAGAGAGAGGTTTTGAGAAAAAAATTAAAATTTTTGTTCGAAATACTGGCAAATTGCTCGAGCTTGTGCTCGAACATTTTCGCGCGATGAGCAACGAATACATGCACACTCGTTCATGTTCTCGAGCCGCTCGAAAATGTTCGAGCAATATCCTGATGTTTGACACATGTAATAAACAAATTGTGATTTTATATGGTGAAATGCTGTTTATTGAATTTTATTGCCGAAAACTCTTTTTCCGTACTATTTCATATAAAAATATGCAGAAAAATCAAAAATTTTTTTGTGACTTTCGCGAAATTAGTTCTGCGAATTACTTATCATTCCAATTAGTAATTTTAATTAAATTTTTATTTTTAACGAAATCTAATTTTCAGCTACCATACCAAATATGCAAATAGAAAAATTTAATTTTTTTATACATATGTATTGTATTAACGTCAATAGCAACACTTATTTATTTCCTTTTTCATACCAACACAATAAATGATTTGCATTTGAGTTGTTTTTTTTTTTTTGTTAACTTTTCCTTTCACCACAACTATTTAACCCGCATTTGTAGTGCATTCCACGGCATTCCACTTCAACGACAGCTCATGTCATTTGCCAGCTAAATTGTTGCTCCTTTTCTGTCATTTTACATTTTCTAAGTATTTCACTGCCGCACGAGTGTACTCAAGTTCTGCTCAGCTGTCGGTTGTCAGCGCTCGAGTCATTTGGGTGCACTCAACAAAACGCTCATACCGTCTTTTTAGCTTTTCCTCCTAATTCAATTGAATGGCATGCATTTTTCTGTTGATTTATTTATGATTTACTTTCATGCGACATTGACTTTTGTGTATTTTGACATATTGCATCTTTGATATTGTGTTGCCTTGGCTTTTCGTTTTTATTTTCGCTTTCATTCTACATTGCACTTTGAATTATGAATATGAATGATCTAACTCTGTACATAAATACATACGTGTACATACATTCGTACACATTTTCATTTGTTTATTTTTTTGGTTTCTGAAGTGTTTTCACTGCATGATTTATGAAGTCTTAAAATAAATTGTTTGCATTTTATGATATGCAATGCACATATTTTCGTTTTGTTTTCGTTTTGTTTGTCTTTAGAGGCCAGTAATGGAGAGATTACTTTGTGCAAATATATGTATATACGTGTATGTGAATATTTATTGAATATTAGTTTACTTTTATGACACATTTGATTGCTCTATGAAGCAATATAAAAATTCCTTTTTTATTTAGTAAAATTGATGTGTTTTCCGAGGGAAAAATATAGTGAATATTTAAAGAATTTTACAGCTGAACGCAAGGGACGGTTTTATGTATTTTCCAAAAAGTTGTTAATGTAATTTTAAAACTTAGTTGAGATTTGATGTAAAACATTATAGTATATACCGTGAAATCTGTTATTACATCTTCTTATTCTTCTTTGGCGGAGGTAACGCTTACGCGCTTATAGCCGAATTAACAACCGCACCTCGATCGTTTCCAACAACCAAGTAGCCAAATGGAGGCATTCAGGAATCTTTCAAGAAGTTTTGAAATCTATAAAGAGGAGGAGCGTGTTGATCCTCTCCTCACGAGAGTTTTCCCGAAGTTTGCATATGGTGAATAACTGATCTGTTGTAAGGTTTCAACCATCGGTCATGCTTCTCGTCCGTCGATACTTAATCATGGTCGGGTAACAGAATGCCTATACCATCTTCCGATTGAGATTTTCAGCCCGCTAACTTTTGATGTTTTTTATAGCAGTTAAGTAGATTGGAGTGGCGCTTTCTCCGTAAATGTAGTATGCTCTGGACGTTGATCCCCAGATCTCCTTTCTCATTACAAACATCTCCTATATTCCCCCAGCATGAAGAACGATATTAATCGTGCTGCTCCCACAAAGTCAGAAGAGCTACTCCAAGCCCCCGCGGCTGGTAACAGTCGGATTTTGTAAGTCCGTAAACCATGATCCTTCCATAAGACTGAATATTGGACGCAGGGAGCTATACATCACAAGAACTGAACCATTATTTTGGTAATACATTTGCACGATTTGCAAAAGATGTTCCGGTGTAAGTCAGTTCATTATGAAATGGTGCTCCAACCTGAGTATAAGTCAAGAACAGGTATCAAAAATACGAACTTCTTGAGAAGCCCAGGTCTAAAAAAATCCTTACATACGCGGGGATTAACAAAAAGTCAAACTGGCCCACCAGGAGCAAGCCCACCCGTAAATCTAAGCAACAAAAACCAGCAAAAGTAATGATGTCAATTTTCTTCACCTGATCTAATATCGTAACTGCGATTCCACCGAAAAAAGGTCAGACGGTAACTACAAAATGGTGCTCCGAAGAGTGCTTACCAAAAGTTTTCAAAAATTTGTTGGAAAACAGGAGGAAAGAGGATTTGCGGCGCTACTTTTTACAGCATGACAACGCGTCATCCCACACTGCTGAAATAACTAATAATTTTATGCGATCTCTGGGATCGAAGAACTACGTCCAGCACCATATTCCCGGATTTAAAAAATTAAAAAAAAAATTAAAAGCTAAGGTCATTATTAGCAACGAAGAGACAATTACTGCGGTTAATGCTGAGCTTGATAAGCTTAAAAAGCTAGATTTTGAAGACTGTTTTTAGAAGTGGTATAGGCTTATAGTCTTATAGAAAAGATAAAAACGTCTTGAACGACGTTCCTTTGGTACTAAGCACTGAGAGTTACATGGGGTGGAAGAAAGGCTTCACAATATGAATGCCTTTTTGCTGGATGAACTTTAGTAGGTAGGAGACAAAAAGCTAATCCATGTGTTGAGGTTTATGAAGGATTAAAATTGGGTATACAGCGAGCTAAAGCATCGGGAATCGTCTTAGTAACACAATGGATCTTTTCTGATGAGTACTGTTTCTTGCATGTGGTATACCTCTTGATGTTTTACAGCAAGTGGAGGGAGCTTTTTATTTCAAGCCAAACCAAAGTGCCTCTAATGCTATGATAGTGCCTTTTTTTCGACTTCTTAATCACCTTTTGTTACCTGTTTTACAACGTTCAACAATTCTGCAAAGACGTTGAGTTCATTTAGTTGCTTATAAATAACTGCCATTCACCACTGCCAAACGGTATATTAATATTATCAGGGAATTCTTTTGATGTAATTCGGCGATCGTTCATGTACTTTCTACTAAGCCGTCCGATCGTCTGGTGGTTTTGAGGAGTTTTTATTTCATATGAGAAACGCAACTGGTGTGGATAGTCGTTGTCAAGAGACCACCACAATTGAACATTTTTTATTTTAATTTTTTTATTTTGTTAAATACCATATTTCGCTATTGAAATGGATAAATAAATTTCTGGTGCTAATATCTTACATAAAAAAAATCGAATATCCGTTTGGAAAGATCCAGTATTCTCCAACCGATTGTCTTGAAAAAAACTACCTATTCGATATATTATTATTTATCGTTCGATTAACTTGAAATTCTCTCTCTGGAAAGTGGACCCATGACAATGGTAAAACCAAAAATGTTGTATACTCACAGAAATTGGGTAAATAAAATTATGACTATTCCTTGATTCACTTATCATACGTTCAATGAGTAAGTTCTACAGCAAAGCGTTGCAGGGTACAGCTTGTTAAGCATAAATAATTTAAAATTATATTTGTTGTAAGCCCCTTTTTGAATTGCATGCCTTTTAAATAGGCTTTCCTTCAACAATTTATTACGGTACATTCATGCAATTCGTTTGCTATTCGCTTGTGTATGAAATTAATGCAGAAAATTTATAAATCGTTGGCAATTTCCCGAGCAGGTAAATGAATAATCAACTTAGAATCATTAATTTTAATTTGCCTTTTTTAAAAATGAGTTGAATTTATTTAGATAAATAAAAGATGAGGTGCCATTTAAAGCTTAAAGAAATGAAATTATAAAAAGGTGAACACAACACAAATAGACATTTAAAAAAAAGCGTGAGAATCAGAGGGGAGTAGGTGGCATAAGAAATAAACAGTTATGCTGGGGTCGGGGTGGTCTATTTATTTTTTATGTTTTTTTGCACTTTGTTTTTTTTTTTGTGTTGGTGACTAAGTAGCCTAAGTGGACTCATTATTTTTTGGGCTACAGATTATGCTTTTAAATAATTTCATGTACTCCTATGAACGGAGATATATGTGTATATGTGCCTGTGTGCGCTTCGAAATAAATAAATAAAAGCACTTTTTACGATTCAACATAAAAAAGAGATATAGTAAATTACCTTTTCGGGTATTTTTTTTCGTATTTTGTTTTGTTTAGCTGCGTTTAGTGAGGTGAAAAGTGGTTTTAAGGGGTTAGACGCCTTTAAGTATGCAACATACGACAATGTTGTCAGGTACCCTTTCGGCACCAGCTACACGACACGCACGTTATACAATATTATATGCTTCACTGCCCTGTAAATACAACAAATGGATAAAATGAGCGAACAATAAATTTTGTTTGTCGAGTTAAGTGGAAAGTGATAAAAAATGTGTTGGCACAGAAAAGGCGCAAATCTCATAAAAAAATATAAAAAAATATAAAAAAAATAAATAAAAAACAACAACAATGGAAAAGAAATATGCTGATAAGAACCGCTATAACTTAAAGATCGGTAAGCCAGAGAGCTAAACAAATGCGAGCGTGAGCTAGTGTGAGGAAAAGGAGGTGGACGGCAGATGCTGAGAAATTATGTCAACTCCAACAGTGAACGTTTCATAGCAACAATAAATACAAACAGAAGTAGCTGCATTTATTTATATTTATATATATATATATATATATTGTTAATTTTGTTTGCCTGCTCAGCTGTGTTTCGCACGCGGCGTCGTCATGTGCGGTAATAATAATAATTTTATTGTTTTGAATAAAGGTAAACAACATAGTGACTTGCGAAAATTGTACGGTTAAAGGAGTAAAAAATTCATATTTCAAAATAATTTTTGCAAGTCACACAAAATTGTCTGCCTCCAGCGAAAGAAACGGTTACTTGTTGGATGCCTTCAAAATTATACATATACATATATACCTATACATATGCTAATAGTATTTTATACATACATCCATAGAAAAGCACACACATACGTGTATATACAAATATAAATTTCCACATTAAATTATAACGCCATATTTTTGGCCAAACGGAAGCCAACCAAATTACTTTTGCAATTGCCGCTGTCGCTTCCACATATTCATAAAATTATATAAACACATCCTCATATGAACCTAGCACACATGATTCCAAAGAAAAAATTATATACATTATATACATACATATATACCGAGCAACCATAATTTACGCAGTCATAATTTGTCATTAAAATCTCACATAATACGACCAAACGCATGGGCAGCAGTCAGCCGGTAGCGAGCAGCGGGCCCGTTCGAGCGGGTATCCTATCGCATAGGGTGCCGACATTTTCGCATATTTCATATGTTAAATACATATAAAAAGGTATGATAAAAAATATATATTCGTACATGTATGCAAATAAACTAAGGAAATGGCAATGGAAAAAGGATGGAGGAGGCGCATGAAAGAAGAGAAAAAAAATGCCGACTTGAGCCAAGAACAAGAAAACCAGTCAGGAATTGTAGCATATGCTTCTACGTCCGACTGCGAATATCTACGCAATCTTGCTCATCTTCTTTACATCTTTTTACTGCCCGGCTACAAAAATGCTCATAAAATGTAGCCAGAAAGAACGTAAATCAGTTCTTACTGTCCCACATCCGTACTTGCCCCGCACTGCTGTTTAGCCTAGGTTGGAGGATGGATGGTGGAGGGTGAAGAAGAAAAGCTGGATATGTAGCGTATAAAATGAAGAATATGCAGCATATTCTACGTTATGCGATAACCAAAACGAAAACGTTAAACAGCGCACTTACTGCCTCTTGACCAGCAGCGTTAGGTATCTCAAGCTCCTTTGCTGGCTTTTCGTAAGTCAAAATTGCAGGCAACAAGGATTAAGTTGGTTGGCATGCAAAAAAGAGAAAAGAAAACGAAAAAGAATATACGTAAAGAAAGTGGCCAAACAGTTGTGTGGACATTTGTATAGACTCTGCAAATATTTGAGAAAATATATATGTTTTACAGTTATTTCTGCATACTTATGTTTTTAAGAATAAACGATTTTTTTCCCTAACAACCTTTCATAAGCGTAAAACCCATAAAAGGCGCATAAGACATTTTTTGATAGGCTTGCATTAATTCGTAATAAAAATCCAGCTTAGCCTAATAAAAATATTCCATATTTATAGTGGTTGTCGTTAAATTTAAATACATTTAAATAAGTGTGCCCACATTTTTTAGTCCACAAACCACTTAACCATATAATCACGTATTTGCCGCGTGTTTATCTTGTGGGGAATTCTACAGTATAATATTTTACGAGAAATTTGTAATGCTACAACAACAGCAGACGGGTATTTCATATTTCAATCTTGTCTGAAACAGGAACCAAAAATTAATAGTTTTTAGCCCTAGATGCGTCACAAGACATCCACTTTACCTTACCCCAGACTTGACTCAAGATTTCATCACTTATTCTGTAGTAGTTGTTTGTTAGCCTCGATTACATGGTCCTCATGATACCAGCGCTTAACTGCACCCCAAGCCTTTCTGACAGTTCCAACTGCACTCCTATCTCTTTCGCTCTGGCCAAACGGAGCTCTCTGCAGTATTACTACCGTTCAATACCCTCAAACAAACAAACAAAACGTTAGCAGGCAGTACCTGGGGAAAGAGAAAGAAACGTTACTGACAACAAATAAGGCAAGGGTCCGGTCGGCCGTATACTGCGCTGCTTCCATTTGGACACCGGAGACTAACGAGACGCAAATGAAGAAGCTATGAGCTTTTCAAAACACTACCCTTAGGGCCGTGATAGGAAACCTCTAGAAGTCACCGTAGTATCACTTGTACAGCGAAGTATCTATGCTACGTGTTAAGAAGCATAACGATGCGGTGCTGTGCAAGCAATATCTGCTGGGATGCCAGCGTAGGTATGGTTTGGTAAGTTTAAAAAATTCTGTGCAACTTACCGATACAATCGAAATGCTTCGTGCCCAACAGTGATAGGGGTATTATGCGACAGGCGCTTACAGACGGAGGTAAGTCCAGAAGGAGTAAGTGTGATCCGTCTAGCGCTAGGAAGATATGCCTTGGCATTATTTGCTCGTTTAGGTCATAAAGTTAATTTAATTTAATTTTACTTTATTTTTAAATTAATTATTATTTAATTTATTTTAATTTAATGTAGTTGTATTTATTTTTTTCTTATATTTTATATTTTAATTAACAGGCTTATACATATATGCCTCAACTGTAAGAGTACATTTGATCCACTTTGAGCAAACGCATTGAAGACAAAAGCAGACGAAGAAAGATGGTGGCATATGCGTTGACATTCAATAAGGAGCTTTCTTTCAAGAGAATTTAATCGTCATCGAACTCAGTAGCGGCCACGCTGAGGTAGTTACATAAAGAAGTTGAGTTATGTACCATAAACTCTTATAAGCTGGTCCATTGTTGAGTTCCATTTTCGATGACTCGTTGGAGAATTTCGAGAGGTAACTGGCCAATGATACGCGTGATGATTTGCTCGAAAGCCTGAAACGGAGCGGGATTGTCCGCATAAACTCTAGACCTTACATATTCTCCCAGGAAAAAATCTAACGGTGTGGTATCACACAATCCCAAAATGTGAAATTATCTGCTCAACGAAGTGTTTTCTCAATAAATCCATTGCTGATCCGATGCGTAGGAAATGGTGTGGCCTTCTTGAAACCAAATGTCGCCGAGTTTACAAGCTTCAATTTCAAGCATCAAATAGTCGGTTATCATGACGCGCTAACGGTCGCTGTTAACTATTACGTTCTCACCGGCATCATTTTTGAAGAAATTTGGCCGGTGAAATAGCCAACAAACCACACCAAACCGTTGTTTTTTCTGGATGATATGACGGCTCTTGAATCTCTTCAGGTTGGCCTTTGTCCCAAAAGCTGCATTTAGCTAAAATGGGCCTCATCGCTGAACAAAATTTAGCTAGAAAACTTCGGATCTTCTTGGAACGTTTCAAGAGCCCATAGAGTGAAGCGATGCCACTGGGGAAGGTCGTGTGGTATCAGTTCTTACATAAGCTATATCTAGTACACTTTCAATTTAAGATCTCGTTCCATATGTCAGCCCAAGTTGCTATGAACGACGCCGAATCGACTCTCCACGGTCTTCGTGTACACCACAGCTACAGCCGCTGTATTTTATTTACTGCGTGCTGGACGTGGTCTTTTCGGTCGAATATTATCCAATAATGAATGCTGTATATCGAGATGGGTGAAGGTAGCCATACACGACACACAAGTGTTTTTGATCGGTATGAAATCGTTTCACCATACACCACATACCAATTCATTTTACGTTCATTCTTTCAAGAGTAAACATGTGCGACGAATAAGCGTATAATTTAGTTGCACTTATCGCTTACTTCACTATATTCAAGCTTGTCATGTTCTTCTTCTGCGATGTTTACTGTTCGGCGACACGAGTGAAATGAGCTTTGGGTGTCTATGGGAACAACAATATCGATGTTTTTCATCGAGCATCATTAACGATAGTTTGTCAGCTCTGGGCGAAGCGATCGATAGAATTCGACTAACCTTCTATGCTTTTCCAACTTCGATATTTTATTTTATTTATATTTGCTGAAAGAAGCAGTGCATTAAAGGCTATATCTACGAGTCTTTTTTCGTTTTCTGAAATTCTCTTATAAAGTTTCAACGTAACAACTTTTGATTGCATGCAAAAATAAAATTTCGCTGAAATATGCAGATGCGAGTGTAATGCATGTACACGTATATATAATTGTTTATGACCCATATGTAAATATGTATGTACACTTACATATATCTGCCCAAAAGGTAATTGTTTAATTTAAATGTCTTTCACAAATTAAATGCCACTTATAAATGACAAGAAAACGCATTAAATGTCAAATGAGGCAGACAATTTCAACATTTCATTGCGTGTTGAGCGCGCCTACAGCGATATTTACCCTCACATACATTTTACAAGACTTCGTATTCTTCTTCTACCTCCGCATTTCATTATGTTATTGACAAGGGGATACAAGTTTATATTTATAAAATCCAATGAAATAAAAAAAAAAACAAGAAAGTCTTTAATGTAACGAAACAATACAGAAATGACAGTGACTGACCTGACATATAAACACGTAGAGGTGTATGTACCATATACACGTATGTACCATATATATAATTATATGTGTATTCTTTGTAATTAAATGAACTAGTTACAAACTACTTTGAAAGAGGAAGGTCAAGGAAGGTTAGTCAGAAAAGTGATTTTAATGTCCTACTATTGCGTAGCTTCGAACCAGATATAGATATAGAAGTGAAATTTTCAAGCAGCTTAATCCTAAGTCAATTCTAAACTTTCAAATTAAAAAAAAAAAACAAAATGCGGAAACTAGACGTTTTTTCAAGATAAGAAATTATTTTCATGGTAGAAAAATTCTCTTCAAGAAATAAACTTCTTCTTCATCTCTATTGGCGTATACAGCGCTTACGTTATTATAGCCGAGTAAACAAAAGCGCCCCATACGTTTTTTTTTTAAATGTTCGCCGGTAATTGGACACACCAAGTGAAGTAAGGCCCTTTTCTACCTGTGGCGGGATTCTCTATAGTATTAGAACGATTTTTGGATCGTTAAAGTCACTTAGCGATAATTCTACGATTTAAATAATATTCGCTGAATGTATTTTAACAATATTCGCTATCGTAAACTACTCTACAAATTTCTAACTAAGTGATGAATGTTTTGAAGTTGTTAGTGCCATCAAAAAATTGAATTTTTTTTCTGTAAATTGCTAGAAAATACTCTGAGAAATAACATAAAATTAGAATATCCGCAAGACCAAGAAGTAAGCATAGAAGAGGGGAGCGCGGAGAGCGGAGCGCGCCAACCGGTAAATCAGCGCGCTCGAACACCTAATCGCCCGTTTTTCGAACAACGTTTTTTCAACTGGGTGAAACTCTTCTTTGGAACCTATTGAACTTATCAACATGAACTAAAAGGCATTTTACTCCTAAAATGTTTCTCTATGTTCGGTACTACAATCAAAAATATTCACTGTTATTTAAAAAATTTATAAACAATTAAAACCGAAAAAAGGGTAAAAAATTAAAAAGTCCGCATTTTTTTTTTTTTTTTGGTGGAATTGTTTCATTGTAGTTCCGGTCATAGCCAATGTGATACAGAATAAGAAACCGTCTTGATTCAGCAGCAATTTTAAGAGCCGCTATTAAAAAAAGTAGTTTCCAATTGATATTTTTAGACGTCTACTTATTTTATAAATATTTCTTTTTTTTAATAAATAGGATTGGTTTGAAATAACACGTTTTTTGGAGTAGCCCGACGTTAAGTAAAGTAAATTATTTCGGGAAATTACCTAAGCTATATAAAAAAAATTAATTAATTAAAAAAAAATCACAGAGGTATCGTATCTTTCATCATTGCGTAGAATATTGCTTCTGGAAGTGGAAAGTTTGCAACACATTCGAAATATATACCTCGGACTTACGCTCTTGGTCTTCATTTAGCCTGTCCAGGGATTAAAGTTTCAGTAAAATTCTTTAAGCGGTGGTTAAGGGTCTCGAAGCGCGTCTCCAAGCTTTTTTTTCGTTGATCTGCAGTAGCCTTTGAGCTTTTGACTTTGCCTGGTCATATCTGTAATTAAGTTAATCGTAAAACATTTGCATTTTACAACCTACTTGACACTCCCACTGATTTCAATTGATGTAAAATATAATGTGCATACACAACATACATTAGTATGTAAATATATCTGTAAGCAATAAATCACTTTAAAAACATTCTTTAAGTTAATTTAGTGACATTTACGGGTATTTAAGATATAATTAAACATGACAACAACTTGTAGTTAAAAGAAATCGCCGCCTAACAACTTCTGAGACATACGTGTGCTCGTATGTTGATGCATACAGCATATATGTACTTCTTACGGCATACATATGTATATGTACTTTACTGACATTTTTATTTATTTTTTATTTTATTTTTATTTTGTCGGAATTATAACTAAATAAATGTATTTTTTATGTTTTACCGCTATTGTTCAAATTTTGTTTGTGTCTATGATGCGCTTGATGGCGTACAACTGCTAACACGCCCACAAAACGACCTACGAACATACCTATTCGTACATAGAAACAAACACACGTGCACATGTAAGAGTGTATATATGTAACAGTGTATATAATGTCAGCTGCATTTCTGTTGATTTCTTACATACAGAATCCAAAGCTCAAGCATAATGCTCAAAGCTCACTGTTTTGTAGTTGTTTGAGCTGCAGCTTTGTTGCTTTTGTAAATTATCTGTTTATGGCCGTAAATGTTCAGAGTGTGACGTTTCATTTGTACGGTAAACAATGCAGCGAATGCAATCACAGCATCAATCATCGGTGTGTTGGCCAAGAAAAGCGGCTAATTGATGTGTGTAAACATCTTGTACACTGTGATTGTGTGTTCAATAGATTGGTGTTCATATGTATGTATGGTAAATGCAGTATTGTATAGAATCACATGTGGGCTGGAGAAAAGTGCTTGTATTACAAAAAGATTACTTCATTATTTAGAATCCATGGGTTTTTATTTCACAAATTTGATATCTCAAACGCTGAATAACACTCAGATAACTTTTCTTAAACGAGAATTAAAATTTCAATTAATTTTTGATCGACTTTAACATTGTTTGCTCGGTTTCGGCTTAGTTACTATAAAAAACATTATTTTGGGTGCTTGTTGTCTGGTTTGCATATTAAACTCATGTCTCATCACATGTTGCGATATGTTTTCTGAATGTCGAACTGGTAATTACTGCTTCCAGCATATTTCCAGCATAAAGGTCGCTATTTGGATTTTGAAGAAAATCCAGGTCATTCTTCAACTTAAATGATAATTCGATTCGCCGTATGAAAATGTGATGGATTCATTAAAAATATGTTGGCAAGTGATCTGAATATTCTGAAGTAAATACATTTAAAGTGATTCAGACGTCGAACTCTTATTTTCTTATAGGTATTTAAAAAATCATATTTTGTACACGCGTAGACGCCTTAATATTGGTTGAGTAGCCTTATTTCTCTCCGAGTCCACGTATGTAATATATTAATGAATAGAAGAAGGCGTAATTGCTGCCAGATTGCACCTATGTATATTCAATTTGTGTTGATACTGGATTTTTATTTTTTATCTAGTGGTTTCTGAAATACCTATATTTCTTGACCTAAAAGTAGGTGGTGCTATGTCCAACAAAAATTTTCCCATCTCTCATACATATGTTTACATTTAACGCGAACGACCCTAACAAATATGACTTTAATTGCGAACAAAGTTCCAGAGTTCACGTGTGCATAGATAGGTCAAAAAAATAGGCATCTATTATTTTTCCAACAGATGGCTGTATCTCGTGTTCTATAAAGGCAATTGGATTGTGCTAGATGCCGTTAGACAGACTATATTTTGTACTAAAAGAGATAAGGGGAGAAATTTTGATCCATAACCCAGTAGTGTTTGAGCAATTGCAAAGAAAAAACAAGCTCTATTTTACAATTTTGTTTCGATAGAGTCGAAAACGCAAGTAAGAATTTGAATAGCATTTATGGTCCTTACACTGTAATAGTCAATCATGCATAATTTCGGTTTTGCCGATTTCTTTCTGGTAATTTTTAGGTAAAATATGTTCTACAGTGTGGGAGGCTAATTCTCGAAAATGTTGAAAAACTAATGGAAATCGTCGAGTACTACCATCTTGCCAGCACTGCTTAGATGACACAAGAACTAAACATTGCACACAAATAATCATTCGTCTGAAGGGAGAAATCGCCAAGCTGTGGAATGGTGTTTCATCAGGAAAACGCCAGATCAGAAACATCGATAGTAACACGCTAAATGCTCTGAAAGCTTGGTTCTTGGTTGGGAGGTTCTTATGCATGCACCTAATTGTTCGATCTCGCACCAAGTGATTACCGTCAGTTCCTATCTATGGCGAATGATTCGGCTGGTGAAGAAGAAACGTTAAGAGAAACCTGTGATTATTGATTTTTCCCTATTTTTTCCAATCATGAGAACGGTTTCTATGAGAGAGGCATAGTGACATCACCATGAAAATTGTCGAAAAGTTTTCGAGAAAAACGTTGCATATTTGACATTAATTGGATAATTCTAAGGTAAATAAAGACTTTAATTTAAAGCAAAAAATAAACGTAATATCAGAGTATATGTCTATATCTATCTATTGTAGTTATATACAACCATTAGTGGAACAAACTGGTCAAACACTCAGCAGAATCGCATTGTTAGTAAACGAAAGACTTAACGCTAGACAAGATTTTATTTAATCAATTAAATATTACTGTGCTCTTATTTTTAATAAAATCCCCAGAAATTCGTTTTTAAATTTATTTGCTTTGCGCAAGCATAGTTTTTAATTGAATTCAACAAAATTTGAATGAAATTCCACTTACGTAAAAACTTTATCAGTTCCAACTGCGTTTTGAGTCAATTTTACGCTTAGACGTATATGTATAAGCATGTAAATAAGTAAATAAATTTCTTAATTTTCTTACTAAAAACCACTCATTTTGACCAAATCAATTAATATGTGACCACATCTAAACAATAAAAATTATTCAATTTATTTTAGTTTTATGAAGTTTTCAATATTTCTTATCAATACGATCTCTTCAATATTATACCAATTTAAATGTGGCTGTTGAATAATCAAATACTTTTTCCAAATTTAATTTACAACTTGGAGTTAATTAAGTAAATGAAATTAACGAAAAACATGTTTGTACGCTGTGTGATGTTCATGAAAGACTAACGGAAGAGTAGTAGAAGCAGCGGCAGCAGCAGCGTGTTACTAAACTGTTTTGTGCATTCAAATACTAATTTGGGTGCACGCAGCCATACAAACGCACATGTACATATGTATGTAATTTCAGTGTTGCATTAGTGGCCTGGAAATTCGTGAGAGAAAGGCAATGCAATGAATTTTGTGTGTAACTTTGATTTTGGCTACTGGAATCTCGACGCTTATCTGTCTTATTAATTACCGATGATGGAAAGTTGTGATAAGATTTTATAGCTATAAAAATACGATGTGATAGTCGAAGTTGTGAGATTAAAATTATGTTTTTGATAAGAGTATAATATTAATTTATGTTATTAAGTGCAAATGAGAGAGTAAGACAAGTGACATATGATTTATCAAATTGATTACACTGGTCAATAAATATTAAACTTTTTTTACATGAAAGCTTGTATCTAAATTGGAATGTTTTAGGGCCAGAAAGATATATTTCCTATCAATGAAAAATATAAAAAAAATATTGTGGCATCTATTTTCAGAAAAACTAGAAAAATATACAGTTCACAGAATTTTATTAGTTAACTTACAATTTTTCGTGACTATTTGGGTTTTGATAGGTAGGTCCCTTCTACCTAAATCTCCAATAGTGATTTACTTCCTGAACTTTATTTCCATAGAGAAAATGTTCTGATGGGAACTTTCACCTCTCTCTCACACACACAGCCCATTAAATTGTCAGAAAGAAATCCTGATGAGAGTCAAAGATATGTACGACATGTGACACATCAAAGCTTTATATGACATTATAAGTTCATGTGTTAATTCTAAATGTCTGATTGAGCTCGCATATAACGTAACCAGATTGTTATGGCCAAAATTGGATGCGAAAAAATTAAAACATCATATACTTCTAGACGACCGGTATAGTAAAAGAACACTGTTGAACGAATAGCGCAATGCTGTTAATTCGGCTATAATCGCGTAAGCGGTGTCTACGCCAGTAAAATAAATAAGTTTAACGGGGTTTAACAGGAAAAGAATAGACAACCACTCTAATGATTTTTGCCGTAGCTGTAGAGACGAAGATGAGAAAGAGTTTATTGAATACTACCTCTGTCACTGTCCAGTTTTGACATCTGCTCGACACAAATTACCCGGAACACACCGTTTCGACTGTCTCGTTGAGCTAGCTTAGCTTAAGCGAAGATTATAACTCTCGTTGCTTTTATAATTTACTATTGACCTAAGTGAGCCGGTAATGACCAGCACCCGCATCAACTCAACTCAACTGGTCATTCAGTTTCCCTACATATTACTCTTTATCAGTTGCTGTAATTGTGCGCCTACAAATACGAGTAACGGGTGATCCAAGCAGAGATACTTTTTTCAATAAATTTTTTTTAGACAGATCGCGCGTGAGTCATTTTCGCAGCAACTCGGACTGACGTATGGAATGACTAGGGTCATTATTAAACAAGCAACATTGCCGCATTTGGAATGAAGAGCAACCGGAAGAGATACAAGAGCTGCCATTTAAGCAGAAAAAACAATGGTGTGTTTTGGGGGCAGATAATTTCATTTTAATTATCACACCGTTAGACTTTTTCCTGTGGGAATATGTAAAGTCTAAAGTCTATGCGGTCCAGTCGAAATACTCCAATGAGCCATCGAAAATTGGACTCAATGGATGGACCATCTGAGAGGTGGCCGCCTCGTGGAACCCCGAAATAGATCACCCTTCATTAGATGAGATGCGGATCTGTGCATCTCTCAAAAAACTGGACGTGATTGAAACAAAATATTTATACATTTTTAAGGAGGGTACACTGACATTAATAAAATCATCAAAAAGAGCGTTTGACGGAAACAGTGGTTGTCGGTGATATTAATAAGATTTGTTTTTGAAAATTAATTTAATTAATGAAATAAAGGTAGAAGAAATGGTAGTGACATTAAATTTTTCTCAAGCTTGTGTAGCATAAAAATTAAATGTGAAGTTTCTACATTTATTTAAATTTTTTTAGTTTTCTTCGTAATCAAAATAATTGGAATTGTTATTTAATCCCAAATAACAACAAAAAAAGTGAAAAATCTTTATTGAATGAAAACTTATTACATTAGTTTCAAATAAAATATAAAATTTTAATATATGTATGTATATTGATCGGAAATAAATTAAGTCGTCCCCTTCCCGTTCAATTCATTTATGTGATCAAACCCACTTATAGATATTACTCAAGAAAACACACTACTCTTCAAATTCATTTAGGAGTCTAAAATATAAAATAAACACTTTATATTTACTTAAATTTTATATATACAACACAAAAAAATATATGGTAGATCTGAAAATTCTTAGAAAAATAATTGAATTCACACACACACTTGTAACAATAAGCAAAATATTTTGTAAATACATTTTAGTTATTTATTTAAGGCAGACGGCATTTCACAAGTATAAGCAGAAGCACTAAAGTAAATAGGCAAATAAATACACACATACTTACATAAGTACATAGGCATGTGTTAAATTTAATGCTTTCAGACTATTGAACTATGATAAGCGAACTCTTTCACTAAGCTGTTATTTAAGTTTCAGGCATTTCGGTAGCCATAAGTGAAACATATATTGAAACATGCATATACATTCATACATATAACACATATTTGTATAAGTTGATGTGAATAGAAGCAGTTGGTTAATGTCGAAAGCCCAATATCCATAGGCCAATGACGGAGAGTGAACGGCTTTGACATATGAGGAATTCAGTTCTTCTGAAATACTTGATATGTAATTTGTTTATTTCAATTTTATTTTTTTTTTTTTAAATTTGTGTACCTTTTCTCTGATTAATAGGTATGCGGAAGATTCAGATATTAAACCTCAGAAAGGCAGGGAGCAAAATTTCCTCCGTCAAAATATAAAAAACGATGCTAACTGACTATTTTATTTAAATTATTTTACGACATAATCTTCGGAGGAGGGGAAAAACTCTTAACTTTTAACACCTCGAAAACTATCCATTTTGAATTTAATTTATTTATTGTACTTTTTCGTTGAATGCGGTTTGGTCTGAAAAACTTTGCGATTATGAAAATTTTTTTTATATAACGTAAACAAAGACTTTTAAAAAAGGATTTTGTATAAATCTATTGCAACACATATATTATAGAGCCCAATGCGTTAGCTTCGCAGTGATACCAAATTTTTTTTTAAATCGATTAACTATCAGCCAACTTTGCTTTAGAAGTTAAATCACTAAAAAAATTTTATATGTTGAATTTACATAAAATATTTAGCGAATAATCTATTTACTTTAAAGAAACGGGAATTTTCTAAGTATGAAATGATTAACATAGTCCGGTAAGTTGACAAGAAAAAATTTTTTTTTGTATTTATTCGTAATATTTGTCCTTTTTTAATTTCTCTACATTATCGCCATTGATTTCAATGCATTTTTTAAGCCTATAGATCCACTTCTCAAAACAGTCTTCAAAATTTTGCTATTTAAGTTTATCAAGTTCCGCATTAACCGCATTAATTATCTCCCCGTTGCTATTAAAGACCTTTCCTGATAAATTTTTAAAAATTTTTAGAAATAACCAGAAATCATAACGTGCTATACCCGGGAATAGGGTGCTGGACGTATTTCTTCGATCCCAGAGATCACAATCAAATTACTCGTTATTTCAGCAGTGTTGGATGGCGCGTTGTCATGTTGTAAAAATCCTCTTTCTCCCTGTTTTTAAACTTATTTTTAAAACTTTTGGTAAGCACCCTTCGGTGTACAATTTTGCAGTTACCGTCTGACCTTTTTCTAGTGGAATAGGAGTTCCGATTTTAAATCGGGTGAAGTAAGTTTACATCATTACTTTTGCTGCTGATTTTTCTTGCTTCGATTTTAGGGGTGGGTTTGCTCCTGTTGGGCTCCATTTCAAGACCTGCTGTTTGGTTACTGGACCTTACTTATAGAACCAAGATTCGTCATCAGTATCGACTTTACTAAATCGTTCCATGTACAATTTGGAATTCACTGAGCGTTTGTGTTGGCTGGCGCTAATCCCCTTTCTGGTTCACAGGTTTAAAGTACTCTTACAGCCTTCTGTACCCTATCTTCTACTGTGTTAGTCTCAAATAGCTCGCTTTCTCTATTATTGATAATATAGTACCATTTACTTCTAATGTAGTGAAGTACATTATTTCGTGTTTTTTAGTGAACAATTAGATAGAAAAATTTCCTGTCGCCGCCATTTTGTAAATTAAGAAAAATCTTCGAACAAAAGCCTGGTTTATATTATTTTTTTTTTTGATTGTGATTTTTGATGTCCACCGCAAGACACTTCGTTTGGAGCTCGTTCAAAACATAAGCAGCCACACATTTTAAAATTATTAAATTTTTAAAATTTTTAATAGGGTGAGGCGAAACATGATCTAATAATCCCATAAAAGCGATTTATTTGCAAAAGTCAAATTTGAAAAATTTGAATTTTTCATGCCTCTTTGATACTGCACTTCTTAAGGGGTTACATACGTCCAGCAGCACCAAAAATGCGCTAAAACAAAAACTGTTTTCAGAAGGGATAACAATAGAAATAAATATAAAGAAATTTTATACAATGTTTAATGGTACTTAAAGTTTATAAAAAAATGTATTTTAATTTTTCTATACAAAAATTAGTACATAAAATATCACGTGATCCAAAGTACAATGAAAAAAAGTTGCTCCACGGTATGCATCATTTATCCTTGGAGTGTTGATGGATCTGTAAAAATAAAAAAAATTCTTGTAAAATGAAGTTGTAGTTATAGTCTGTCGAGTCGAATTTTTTAATTTCGAAAAATTTTCCAATTTACGGAATTTAGAAAAAAAGTATGCGTTTTACGTCATAAATGTCACACTTTAATTATGTTCATAAAATTTTTTAATAAAAATATCGAAAATACGGCTCGACAGACTATGGAGAAAACATTTTCGAATATTTAAAAAAAAATCGCATCAAAAAATGTTAAAAACTGTATGAGTTATCATGCAGACCGTGCCGGGAAAAGTAGTTTCGAGAAAAACGCGTTTAAACGGCCAGCTGCCTCAAACGAAGGACAGCTACCTGTGTGCATTAAACTCTCGTCGGGCGGTCTGATTTCTACCATAACTTTGTATCTATGGGGAATTTTTACAATCGACTTTCACAGAAATACGCCTAAAACTATAAAGAATAATAACCAATAAAAAAAAAATCGATTTTTTGAAAATTCTGGACGTATGTAACCCCTTAATTTTCAATCGTTATCAAGAGTAAACATCTTTAATAATTTTTTTCTTCAAATATTTGTTTAACACAATTTAATTGTGTAAATAATTTTGGTTTAGTAAATATTTGTCATTAATATCAATAAAGTGCCGTAAATAATTAAAAATCGTTTAAGTAATTAAATGTTCATAAATGAATTTAGTTGAAATTTTCCCAACAAATTAAGATTTTATTTAATGGTTAAATTCTTAAATGTAGTTTCCAAAATACCTTTGGCCCGTCACTAGCACTTCAGCAATGTGTGAATGGCCGACATAAATTCTTGGTCATAAGTGACATTACAAAAAGTTATGCCACAATATGTATATATGTATATATATATATATATATACGTTTGTATGTACACATGGTTTTTGCAGGTAGCTAAGTATTAAATAAGTACTTACTTAAGTTCAGTGTAATAAGTCAACAACACTTTGACTAATGTCTTTAACCAACCAATGCGTTGTCTCAGCCGTCGAAAACCCACCTGCAAGGCTGTCAACTCTCCGGTCTACCTTGCTGACCAAACTGACAACAAAACCGAAAAGTATTTGTTCGCAAATATTTACAATTAGCCATTTGCATTTTGCACAAGTGTTTGTATTGTGGCACACATGTGGCATGTGAGTGTGTATGTGAGTGAGTGTGTATGTGAAGAGTGTACATTCAATAGCGGCATTTTAAAGTCGACAGGGGAATTTTCCTTCGTACGTTTTATAGACATACTTGTACTAAACATACGTACATATGTATTTATACACAGACTTTTCATGCAAACAAAATATGTTTACAAGAAATTCAATGCGTACATGTATTCGTTGTTTCTGCTTTCTTGGCGATAATCGCAAATCAAATAAATTTATAAACAAACATACATATATTACATATATTACATATGCACATATATTTTCTATTATTTGTTTGCAAATTTCGTATGAATGTTTGCAGATTTACTATGAAAACAAAATGGAAAATTTGCATCAGCAAGTAAGTGTTGAGTGTTTGTGCTTACTAATACATAAAAACATACCTATTTACAATCTTGCTTAATAGATAAATATGTGCCAGTACATTTACTCAAGTTAAGAAAATTAAATCCTAATGTGGTGGTTGCCCTTTATATTTCGGAATTGGGGAACTAAAACAAATATTAATCATCCAACATCGCTTTAGTGTTTTTTCAAAATATCCTCCATTAAGATCTATATGTATCATATATTACTATGAAGGCAGTTGAACAAATTTTTGAAGCATTTTTGCCACTCTTGATTGAGGTATACGTGAACAAGACTACTGAGCGCATTAACCGCCTCTTGTGGTGTCACAAAACGTTGATTTTTCAGTTAATTTTTTACATGCGGGAATAAAAAGAAGTCACCCGATGCCAAAAATGCAATTGTTTTAGTCGAAGTGTGAGAGCTAAAATTGTCGTGGTGAAGTGTGATCCATTTTCGGCGGTTGGTTCTGATAATTTATTAAAAGACAAACTGGTAGATAGTGCTCTAGGGGTACGGTAGCGACATTCCAGTTTTTTTCAAAAGAAGAGATAACCATTTGCTTGCCAAGAGCTTCTTGTATGAGAACTTTTTTTGGAATCCACTCATCTTTAATCACCAATAAAGTCGACTGCTTCTTACTTTTGGTCTCACATGCATAAATCCACGATTCAACACCTGCGATGTCGTAGACGTGCTGGGAAGCACCGTTATCATATTTTTTTAACTAATCGACACGAACCATTTTTTTTGCGCGATTGACAATTTAAGTGGCTTCAAAACGTTAACAAATTTTTTACAGTTAAAGGTTTATGCAAGATTTAATATATGTTGGCCATACTAATGCCTGAAGTTTTCTCCATCTCACGGCAGTTCTCATAGCGATCTTACAATACCAGTTTGAGCACATCGTCAATACTCTCCCGAACAACAACCGATCTTGGACGACTTTTACGTTTTGTAGTGATTTTCAACCTCCATCATGGAATTCATCATACCATCGACATGCATTGTTTCATCGAAAAAATTGAATAAAATTCTTCGACGCACTGTTGCTGAGTTAATCTAAGTCGAAAGTTATACAAAATAACCGCGATTTAGTTCTATTTTTTGACCGAAATTAATATTTTAAGTTACTGTAAACAAATCGACTGAGCTCCTCCTCCAATTTGTGATTTGCGTCTTGATGTTTTTCCAACAAATGGATTTTTTTATGAGGAATGTTTTAATAATTCTTGTCAGTAATACACTCAGACGGGTTGAAAATCTTCGCTGAGGGACTACCCCATTTAGAGAAACTAATTTTATAAATTTATTTTCCGTAATAATGGCTTTTGGTATAACTAGGGTTAGAACTCATGGATCTCAGTATGGGAGCATGCACAGCTAACTACCTACCTTCTGCAGCGAACAATAAAATATTTTTTAAGTTATTTTCAGTACTGAGTCAAATGCTCTAGAAATGTTGTAGCTTAGATGTATGGGTACTTGTGTGATTTGCAACTAGATTTAACGAAGACCGGAAATATAAAGATATTTCGTCACACAAAAATTCTAAATACAAAATCCAGACACCAAATACTGTAAAACATATTCCAGACATGACCGAAGCCCGGCAAATTTTAACTCAAACGCAACACAAGCCCGACAAAAATCTCAAAAAGATATTAATGCAGGATATAAGAGATGTACATACATATAAAGGGTGGTTAAATTGCAAGGGCCGATGTTGAATGTGAACCACACCTAAACGCCAAGTTTTTTTCCGAATTTAATTTGACATTTCTCTATTTCAGACTTACTCAATTTGAACCATGGAGAGATACACAATCCAACAACGTGTTAAAGTTATCCAGACTTATTATGAAAATTTTCGAAGAAAATCATCTTCAGTGATGAGGCACATTTTCACCTCAGTGGATTCGTCAATAAACAGAATTGCCGCATTTGGGCGAATGAGAATCCAAGAGTGATTGTCGAAAAACCAATGCACCCACAAAGAGTGATTGTTTGGTGCGGTTTATGGGCTGGCGGCATCATCGGGCCGTATTTTTTCCAAAATAAGGCCGGTCAGGCAGTTACTGTGAATGGTGTTCGCTATCGTGAGATGATAACGAATTTTTTATGGCCACAATTGGAAGATATGGATGTGGACGATATGTGGTTTCAGCAGGACGGTGCCACTTGCCACACAGCTAACGAAACAATGGCTCTTTTGCGCAACAAATTCAATGGCCGTGTTATCTCACGTAATGGCGATGTCAATTGGCCCCCAATCATGTGATTTGACACCGTTGGACTTTTTTCTCTGGGGTTATTTGAAAGAAAAGGTGTACGTCGATAAGCCAGCAACAATTCAAGAGCTAAAGGATGAGATAATTCGGCACATTAACGGCATAGAAACTCCATTATGCCTCAGCGTCAGCGTCATCGAAAATTTGGACCATCGTATGGATGGTGTGCCGCCGAGGTCGCGGCGCTCATTTGGCCGATATTTTGTTACATACATAATTGAGTAATACCAATATATCATAATAAAATAAAATTTCAATAATTTCCTAAATAGTTTGTGTTTTATTCAAAATCAACATCGGCCCTTGAAAATTTAAACAACCTTTACCTATAAGTAGGGTAAATTTTTGAACAATCAATTAAGAATGGATTATCATATGAAATATTTTTTTCTGTCGAAAATTAAACTTTCTGGCTTTTCAGTCGATATCAGGCCTTACGGCGTTAATCGCTGTGGAGTCAGGCCTTTGTAGGGCCTTATCGTCAGAATTATATTTAAACAAATTGTATACATACACGTACGTGTATCGTGTTACATTTTCAATAAGTACATAAAAGGAAAACTTTGATTTGAAACGAGTTGTAACATATTTTATCTTTTCAAGATGAGGGTAAAGGAGTTGTTGGGACATTGCCTTATCTATACTTTACCTAGCTAGGGATTCTATAAGGTCTGTTGTACGTGTGTGTCGATCAGGGATTGTCTGGATTGTGTACTTTGTGTACTTTCAAATATGCGATTGTGGAGTATTTTGAATATCAGATTATTGTTTAAATTTACTGATTTCGAAACTGTCGTTTTTTGGAACATTTAAGAAAATCTAATTTAAAGCTTATGAGCATTCGCTCAAGATATGACGTTATTCTACTATGAACTTAAAATTTTCTCTCAAGCTCAATAATAAACTATCTGTGTCTTTGACTTACATCGTCTGAGGCAGCGATAACATTAGCAGCGGTATACGCCACATTTAATATCTTACAACTCCAGTTTTTCTAAGGATTAATTTATAACTTTTGCAGCTTACTAGTTGGTGTTCTTTGCAGAGTTAAATTCTCTAGGAAAATGATAAACTTTATTAGTTTCCTTCAGTTATTAATTTCTCTATTAACATATTTTATCGTTGTATTGCGGTATTGAGCTGGAGAAATGCCGCTAGTGTTAAACGGTAAATTATGCCATTTTACCACTTCTTATTATTATTATTTTTTATTACCATCCAAACTGCTGCCAATTAAGCTGCCGTTGGTATCGGCGATTTCCGTCCGCAATTGTGCGAACTATAGTAATAATTTTTGTAGTTTTGTTTTATTTAACAACCATTAAAATCAGGGCGTCATCGTGGTTTAACAAAACGCAAACTGCTAAAACAATTAAAATTTTTAGTTAAGTGAGTTTATGTTCGAAGGTATTAAGAATAAGTGCAAATGTCTTTATATATATGCATAACTTTATTTGCTTTTAGAACACAAATAACGTTTTGTACCTTCATTCACATACGCAACTACAAATTTATTTATACATACGATATATGTACAAATGTATTTTATGAACCTGTTGGAAATACACACACAACTGGCTCCTTTGATCAGCGCTTTTGTTAAACACATACACATACGAGTATATACACCTCCTTTTGACATTTTGTTAAGCTAAACTTTTTTAATGCGTGTGATGCTTTTATATTTTTATTTTCAGTATTTATTATATAATATTACAATATTCACTCCAAGTGTGTAATAATAAAAGTGTCATAAACGACTATATTAACGACGGCACGGCTGCCAATGGTGTTACACGTGCAAAATATCTTAAAGACATATATATACATATATATATTTATATACGTGTATATACCCTGTAGGGAGAAGGTAGGAAGGTAGACTAGTATGCAAAAATTCTAGTTAAAGACTAGTATTTTGAAGATGAAATAATACAAGTTGATTATTTGTACAGAAGTCCACCATCAACGGTAGTAATAATAATTTTCACCATCGTTTGCTGTTGTTATATCTGCCGGCTGAGTTCTATTCTCCACTCTGCTCTGTGGCAGTGCGAGAAACGACATTCTTCGTCACGATAGCCGAGTTGTTAAAGGTTACCGTTGTAGCGCAACAGCCTCACGGTTCGAATCTCAGTGAGAGGAAATTCTTTTTATTATATATATTTTGTATTTTTTTTTTGTGAAGAAGAAACTTTCACAACAACGCCAGTCGTATGTTGTTGTTGTTTTTAGTATGCCACGGCTGATTTTCGAACAGTTCTTAGGATACTTTTGTGTTAAAAGTACCAGTTGCTTATATGAGAAATAGTTAAATGGTGAACTAATTATTGTAGAAATGTATTCCAGTTAGGTTCTAGTTAACAACTGTTATTTTGCCCTGCAGGGTACATTTGAGGGCATTCCATATTAAACGTAACAAAAAATGCAGATTTTGTGCGCGATGGTCTTTTGGGCTTAAATTTGGCATATGACTTAGGTTCATGCTAAAACCGACAGAAATTGGAATGAATTATTTTAAAATTTATTCCTGGAAGTTATGCGCGTGCAAAAGCTGAGATAATCATCAAGGTAGTCTTACAGAGTATGCCACAAGTTGGTTAATAGTTAATCGATTTTAAAAAATTTTGCATCAGTGGAAGGTTAGTGCATTGGGCTTTATATCTACTCCATCATTTTTCTTTATTAAAAAAAAAATAAGTTTCATTTTCCAAAAATTTTTATGCCAAACCATATGGAATGAAAATATGAATAAATTTCCCTTAAAATAAACATCTTTTGACATAGGAGTATTTAGAGTCAATCAGTTTTGTCACTTTTAGCACGGAATTGAGCTAAAAGTCAAATCGAAGTCCTTTGCTCAGAAGCATGTAACCTTTGATATGGAATGGCCGTAAATATGGATTTAAGTATGTTCAAAATACATAAAGATTACACGAGCATGTATTTACCTGCAATGGAGTGTATAAGTATGTATGTATGTACGTATAAATATACAAATGTATAAAAATAGCGCATAAATAAATGCTTTGAGTATTTCCATTTGATTTTGTAATTTATTTTTCTTTGTGAAATTATTAAAAAAGTCTAAGCGTGATTTGGCTTCTTTCTAATAATTGTGCCATACAAAATGGAAGTCTGATATTATTTTTAATTGTAAATATAATCTATATACCGCGGATATGTGTATATACATATATATAATTATAGCTCAAGTATTCTTATTGCCACACACATTCACATTAAAAAAGAACTCAGTGAATTATTTGAAAATTTTTCAAATACTATATACCGTTTTAAGGTAATATATGTACGTATTCACCCTTTCTCTGCATATTGTTTTAAAACTTTATCCCATTTCGCGTCTGCTACAAAGAGAACAAATGAATTTTAGGTGTTTTTTTCTGAATGCAGTTAAAATTCTGTGGTCACGTTTCGTGCTTTAAGAGAAGAGTATGGTACACATAATCGTCTAACTAATCAAGAAATTCTTAAGATTTTACAGAAATTCGAAGAGACTGGAACAGTTGCAGATATTGTGAGTATTTTGCTTTATTCCACCACAAAGATCAATACTGTAAGTGAAAATGTAGTCGAAGACCCGAATGTGTCTGTATTTCGACCTCTTCAAGAACTGGATCTTTCTTGCGGCACATTATAGTTCATTTTATACCTGAACTTACTTGGTCCGGAGATGGGATTGAACCTTACTTCTTTGAAAACGACAACCGCGAGACTGTCACTGTCATATGAATGACGTAGTGTTTCAAATATAATACCAAGATTCAAACTCTATAATTTAAGAGAAGTTTCATAAAAAACTATTTTAAATATATTTTATTTGCGTTTTTTTTCGAAAGCGCAAATTGGATAACCCTGCATGCTATCTATACCTTTAAATATTTTATATGTTTCTATCACTTTAATGTAATATGTTCATTTAAATTTACTAAAACCCAAATTTTCTCCTCGGTGACCACGCGTAATAATGGCATGCATCCTCAACGAGTGACTGTGTGATGCGATATTAATGGTCCGGTTTTCTTCGAAGAGAAGAGAGCCGCTGTTACCGTCAATGCCGATCGTTGCCATGCCGTAGGAATATTTTTTGTATGGAGCAGTTAATGATACGTGCTACGCTAACCATCCAGAGATGATTCATAGCTTGAAGTATCAAATTGAAGTCGCCTTTGCAGGCATAGAGAGCCCCACAATGGAAAAAGTTTGGTAAAATTATGGCGCCAGACTGAACAGAATAGGCCAGCTGCGGCACCCATGCTCCATCAACCGGAATGTTTAGATATTTCAATAAAGGCCACAGCTTTGTAGCTTTCCGGAACAGAAAATCGTATATTAACTTTTGAGCTGAAGAGTCATGAGTACCAGAAGGAGAAGAGATAGATCCATCAAAGTTGAGTTGACTTTGCTATGTCCATCTGTTTGAGCCCCTCATTTTTAAGAAAATTCATCCAAACTTGGTGAGCAGATTTATTTTTATAATGAATTAATCAGCTGTCGGAAATGGCCAGAACGGACCACTATAACATACATTACGAACAGAAAGTTTCCGGATATCGTTTTTTCGATATTCGCCCTTTGGTTCATTCTGACAGACGATCAATTAAGAGTATTATTTGAGCGTTTTGAGGCGTTTGCGCGAAAACTTGCGTCGTAAACGGCTGGACTTGTGGGATAACAATTTCCGCAAACTTTCATAACGACAATGCGCCATCGTACCGAGTTGTAGTTGTGAACGATTTTAAGACTAAAAACTTGTTCAATACCATCGTATTTACCGGATTTGCCCATATGCGACTTTTTTTGTTCCCAAAACTCAAGTTACCACTCCGTGGGATTGAAGGCATGTTTCGATGATTGGAAAAAAATTTGGCATATAAGTATCGCTTCAGAAGGTGCATATTTTGAAGGCTACGAAATAAATATTGGTGAAGATTAAAAATTTTTCGTTTTATTTACAATTTTTGGAAACTTTCTGGTCTTGCATAACTCCACACAAACAATTTTTTCAAGTTTGAGGTTTTGGGTAAAAATCTGTCTAAAATGAAACTTAAAGCTTGAAATTTGATATTCTTTGAAATACTTTATTAGATAGTCCCTCCAACCAATTTCTCAGGTATAATAAATACCATAAATTTGTTTGGCATGGACGAAAACAGCTCTTCCTTTAAGTTTTCTTTTATTATCAGCACTTTAACATGACAAAGGCGTATAAAATGAAGAACTTAAAAATATTGTTGACCTGTCAACACTTTATTTCTCACGTGCATACACACATAAATATATATATACGCTGTTGGAGGACTGGTTTTGTTTCAAAAGCAATAAATTTCATAATAATTTAAAAAAGAGATAATTCCCCTTAAAAATTTGATATCTTATCGAAGTTGCAAGCAAGATTGCTTCCAAGTTGGCTCGTGTTATTTATTGGTGCACACCTTTTTGGTGGCGTTAAATTGAGGGTTCCGTATATAAAAGTATATATAGTTGTTTTCTTAAAGGTATACTTTTGTATTGCTAAAATAAGAATTAATTTATAAACATACTGAAGCAGAAGTGGTTACAGCAAATCATTGTAGGATTGTGTTTACTTTCATAGAAACATAACCCTAGAAATGTAATGAACTCCTAGATTTTGAAGGACATTGTAGAAACTAAAATGTTATTTAGTTAAAAAGAGTGGGAACGACTTATTGCTCAAGCCTCCGCACCATATAGAAAGACAAGAGTGATGAGAGACTTCTAGAGTTTGATCTTTTCTGTGAGAGAAATCACCTGCAGAGCTCAACGTAATTCTAGAATGAGATTGTGTTGAAGTTCAAAGCTGATATTCGTTGGTTTAGTATCAAACGGCTCAGTTAGATCCTTCTCATTACTCACAGAGAAAGCGATGGCATGATTTAATATTTGTTGCTGTTATTGTTGTTGCAGCGGATCACTTAACCTGGTCTAAGATCACGCAAATGTAGTTTATGCCGTGAATAAGAGTTGGAAGCAACAAGGCCTAAAGTATACACTACTAGGCGGACGAAAGATATAGGTCCTCATGATTCTCCTTAGTTGACTGGTTGTCCCAGTTTTACCGCGCTTATTCTACCCCATATTTCTGGTCTTTATTTGAGGCTAATTGAAGAATTCTGCTCCCTTGGTTCCAGATGTTATGCCGTTTATCAGAGCAGCACTAGCAAATTTTGATTTCGGGATATTTGATGCCCGCTAAAGTTAAACCCAGATGGCTCAGCTCCAACATTCTGGACCATCATCCCTTCGGCATAGTGATAGGCACGATGATCTCGATAGTGCTCCTTGCGCATATCATTTAAACCGGCACAGCAGTAAGAATTGGAGTGTAGTTGGGGTTACGTGGTTCATTTCCTGCGAGTCTTCAGGTCTGAGATAATCTTAAGTTTACTCGAGTAAAAGCCCTCTTTGCATCTAAACGAAATGAAAGAATGGTGGAGTCGGGCCTTGGCGCTTTGCCATTTTTCGAGTGAGTAATCTAAATTTGAGCTTCATCACTGTCGGATAGCTTGAAATGTCATTCAACACTGCTTTTATACCGGACAAGGCAACATGACAACATCGGATGAGTCGGCGTTAGGAGTTTTCGAGAGAAAAGTTTTGCGTAAAATTTATGGTCCTCTTCGAGTTGGCAACGGCGAATATCGCAGATGATGGAACGATGAGCTGTACGAGTTATACGACGACATTGGCATAATAAAGCGAATGAAGAAACGGCGGCTAAGCTGGCTAGGCCATGTGAACCAGATGGATACGAATACTCCAGATTTGAAAGTTTTCGTTCCAGTACCCGCGGGTGAAAGCAGAGGAAGAGTAAGACCTTCACTCCGTTGGAAGGACCAGGTAGAGAAGGAGAAGGCGCCAAACAGCAGAAAGAAGAAGCGAATGGCGTACCATTATTAACTCGTCTAAAATCGCGTAAGCGGTGTCTACGCCAGTAAAGTAAGTAAGTAAGATTGTGCGACGTGTCGATGTTATCTAGTGTTAGAGACGGCCGCATTGCACCAAATATATCTGCTTTGTCTAACCTGGCGTTTTCATTTAGCAGACCGTTTGCTGTTATTAATATATGTATTTCCAGAGTTACTTGCGTACTTCTATAATAACGTACGAGCGTTCCACATGCTCGTATATACGAACTGCTAGCAAAATTAAAATATCTTTGCAAGATTAATTTTAATTTTCAGATTTTAATTAATTGTCTGTCTGTGTGAACAGCACTAAATTAGGAATTTTATTGCTAGTTAAATATAACAGAAAGATAATAACTTTCTTGGCTTAAAACTTTTTTGTAGATAGTTAATTAATTATAGAACAAATAAAAGCTTAAAGAAACAATTTTGATTTGAATAAGACAATTTCAAAGTAATTAACCCCATTGTTCACTTTAGTCATATCAATTCACTTGACATGAAACCCAGTGATTACCGGAGAGTAGACTCGACTGCATTGATTTATGGCAACACTATAATAATGTTTTAAAAGGCAATTATAGAAAATCTTAGATAAATTATGCACTAAAGTGTAGCATTAGATGAGCCTTGCATGAATATATGTATGTACATACTCGTATATATGTATCGAAGTTGGCATTTAATGCGATGAAGTAATCATCGTGCGGCAGAGACCAAGATCAATAATTACGATGCATTCATAACAGCTGATTGGTGCGAATTCGCAGAATTTAAGAGGCGTGGAAAGCGAAGCCTAATTTATACCTCATACATATTTATATACATACACGTATGTACATATGTATATATACAAAAAGTGGTTTTTGCAGCAAAGACACAGACACAGGGTGTACTGTAAAAAAAGATTGTTATCTATTAAATTATAGCAGTGCAAACATGACATAAATTTTCACAGCTTACACTTACATAACGTATATATATATATACCTATATATGTGCATATATATCTATATCTATCTGGAAACGTAAGGCTTGCAATATTCAGTAGAATCTGTCAGAGTGCCACCAGCATTACCACCAGCTGATGATGGATTGTGTTTGCGCAACAGACACAGCAAGCAATAGCGAAGCAAGAGCAACGGTGCAACTTAGCCGTTCAACACGGTCATCTCATTATGCCACTGACAGCTTGAGCAGAGCAATGATTGCACGAGCATTGCATGTGTATATGTGTGTGTGTGTGTGTACAGCTGTCGCTGTATCGTTAAAGTGTCGCACGTCGTGATATTTAGACGGTGGAGGACTGTGCAACAAAACAGCAGCGACGCAGCACAGAACAGCGGCGAATGTATAATATGTAATGTGTGGCAAGCTTAAATCTGCCACCCTCCGGCTATGTGACAGGACAAATGCGTTTTCAGCAGTGATTGAACGCATTGCTGCGAGAATTTTTCACAAACGACCGGTTGACATGAGCCCGGCTGTGAAATTGAACAAAGGCAGAGCGATGTGTTGGCATTGGTCATCATCATATGCTTAGATACATGTACATATGTATGTGTGTGTGTGTAGCAGGTCTACTGAACTGAGTGTTGGGTAGAGCTGTCATCAAACACTATTTGGTGTTACTAAACATCAAACACAAAACACCAACGGTGCTGTGGTGTGGGGTTTGGTGTAGACCGGGCAGGCATGCTGGCGCTAGATTTACCGGCAGGGAATAACTGAAGGAAATAAAGCAGTTCTTAAGGGAATATTTGTTAAAATAAGATACAAAATTGTAATAAATACTGTGGGAATACCATTAACTGCTTAGCTTCTAATGAAACTTTACATTATTTAAATAGTTTATTCGAATTGCTGAAGCTCTGAATCTAAAAGTTCTTCAACTTGTTATCCCTATTTTATACTCTCTACTTGTGCTCGGTCAGTGCATCCACGACATATGAGTCCTCATTGTAAATGACAAGTTTAAAGCTGATTCGACGTCATAAGAGAGAATTTAAGTCAATTTGAGGCTCAGCAAGGAAAATGCTCCCTTTGCGTTTTCAAAATCTGCCCTGCAGGCCATGGTATTATCTATATTTGGCCTAATTACCTTTGCAACTAGTTTTAAATTAAGCCTAATGATGAATATTCTGGTTACCAAACCGGTACAGGAAATATGAAATTCTTTAAAAATTTTATATATTGAAATTAACGAAAGGTCTGGAAGACGGATCAGGGAGAGATGGAATGCTTTGAAGACCATCAAGATAATATGTAAGGAAGGAAATCAAACCTAATTTCTGCTAACGGGGTCTCGAAGAATGACGGCTGCTGGCCTAAGGACAGATCATATTATCATCACACACGAGTATAATAGGTGTTGGTAACAATGACACAGGTAGGAAGAGCAGGGAGGAAATCATAAGAGATACGCTGAAACACTTCCCCCGCTCTTGTTAGGCTTTATCCAGAAGTCATTTCAGAGCCTCAGTACGAAAGACTGTTTAAAGTGCCAAAATTAGATGGTTCGGATATTTTAAACTTCACAAAAAGCATTGATGATCTACATGTGGAATGCTTTAGCTCGAATTAAACCTTCATCTTGCTCCACAAAGGACCCGCGGGTCAATGTAAGGCGTAAGGGCCAGCCAATATTATGTGTAGTATAAAGAAATCCATTACTTTTCCAATAGATGGCGTTATTTACCTGTATCTCGCATTGTATAAGTCCGATCGGGTTCCGCTAGACGGCCCTGGAAAGATAGCATTTTGTATTCTGACAGTTTTGTGATTGCTTTATTCAGTTTAGTTTGAGCGTGCGTCAAAGATGGATTAGCAAAGAGAAAATACGCTATACTTTATAGTTTTTCTTCGATAAGGACGAAAACGCAAGCCAGGCGGCTTAATATGTGAATAGTGTTTATGATCCTGATATTGTTACAGTCAATCATGCACAATTTTATTCCGGTATTTTTGATGTAAAAGATGCTTCACGGAATGGAAGCCAATTGTCGAAAATGTCGATAAAATCATGGATATTGTCGAGTCTGACCGTCATTTATGCACTGTTTCGATTGCCCAAGAGCTAAAGATTGCACAAAAACCGTTTGGAACCATTTGAATAAGGCTGGATTTCATGCAATATTAATGGATTTCTGTTTGCTACACCAATATATCAAAACTAAAGATACTCAAGCGACAATGAAGACAATCAAATTTAAGAAAATCTTTGCCACTACGGGTTAGGGATTCAAGAATTTACTCGCGGTTTGGCATGCCTTTCGTAAGAGGCGACTAAAGTCCATTGTTCCCGCGATAGTCGGGTATTTACACAGGAACGACACGGACTTTTATCCGGACAAGACCAGTCACTCCCACAATATTCCCCGAAAACCAATTTGGTTAATATTTTTGCGGTTACTACAACAACAACAACAATTAAATACGTTAAAAAAGTTAAGAGCGTTTGACGGAATCGAAAGCTCGATGTTCGTAACTATGAGTTGGAATGAATTAGTACTTCGATTACTTCAGACTAGTCCACGCAGTGTTTCAGAAATTAAATGGAAACATTGAGTGTACGACATTCCTTCTGGAAAAAACTGAGAGTCTCTTCAAAATACTTAAACCTATTTAGTCGGAAATTCGTGAACAGTCATTGTTAGCAACTCTTAAAGTTTCTTACTGGGCGCAGATAGATAGCTAATCTGAATTACTTACATATACTCGTATGCATATATCCAGCGTATATTTACATACCCACTTAAACGCCAAGTGATACAATTGCTTGCTATCGGAAGAAGCTGCCTGCTTACAACCACAAGCCAATCTACCCTTGCGCCAGTTTATCACAGTCTTAGAAGCCCACATATGGCAATACATCTATGATCGGTTCATTTAACCGATACCTCCGTTTATTTGTACATACATACATATGTATGTACGAGTATATGTGCTGATATGTCCAAGGCAGCTGAACAGTTCAACAAGTCAATACGCACACACATACCAAACTCGTTATTTGTAACTGAAACTTACCATACTCGTAGATCACAATCGCTATTATCTTCGGTTGTTAGAGGCATAAAATATGCGCACTTCAATTAATTTCCAAACGTTTGACGGCGGTCGAAACATACAAGTGGCCAAACTTGCACATACAAACACACACACACACACACATATATACACATTAACCCAATGCACACCAGAAATCTTACCAGTGAACATAAATGCAAGAAAGCCAACGCACTCATGTCCGATCGGATTTGAGACGCGTTGGAATTTGAGTAATATTTTTTTTGAAAATTCAAGGTGAGACGATCTATTCGAATTCGAATTCGAGACGATCAGTTGTTTATGGTAGCGTTAACTAGTTCGGTGTTACTAGTTTTCAATGTTCAAGAACATTGCATTATTCAAATCGTTGGAGATTCTACAATTTCGAAACTTTATTTTTCTGCATAGCTCCGGTCGGCCTACACGTATGTCGAAGCCAACATCGCCTAAGTAAAGAAAATGTTAACTGAAAATTAGAATTTAAGTTAAAATGAGCTGAATTTTCTTTTAAAAGTCAATCGCTTAAAGGTGGCTGAATACATGCTAGAACGAATTAACTCCATCTAGATTTATAGAAAGAATATTCATGGAAATTACACCACGATTACCTCAAGGCTCGCCGTTTATAGGAAAGAAACTTTGCAGTGAAGACTCAAGTTGATTCCAAAAAATACGTTAAAAAGGTCAGGGCTCGACTCCCCGACCGACCAACATCCAATGTTATAGAAAACTGATTTAAATAAAAAAAATTTGTTTATTTTTCTAATGGCGGTTGACCAATTTCCGATAATTTTGTGAAAGAGAAGTATTAGTACTACTTTCCTTATTGCCTCGATTTTGTGCGAGAGAGAAAAAATTCCAAAATCGCTAATTTTTAGTGACACTTCTGAAAACTCGGAATAACTGATCCATCATTTCGAAATATTTCTGAGGGAGATACCAAATTCTTTTCAAATTCGACACTACTCTATTGCGCACATTGGGTTACTTTTTCTCCATAAATGTGTATGTACGCTTGTGTATGTGTGTGTATACGCATTTCGGTTAGTCATTATGTCTATTGCATGAGTTGCTTGGCATCTGTTGGACTAACTCAACTCTCGGCCTAGTTAATTGACTTGCGGCTTGGTCAGTTGCTTGGCTAGCGGCGCATTTACGTGCATACATACATATACATACACCAGCAAAAAATTTGTATGTTTGCATATGTGTATATGTACGTGCAGCTAACTGTCTGCTATAGGTTGGTGGCCCGGCTGTTGGCACGTTCACAGCTAATTTTACACTTTTGCTTACTTTTATTCATCGCTTTTTTTTCTTCTCTTCATTTCTTTCATCTGCTTTACTATCGAAGATGCTGCACAAGTATTGTAGTAGCTCACAGCAAAGCGCAACGGGATATCATAGGCGCACTTACTCAAATACCCGCAAACATATTTTCAAAGTATGTGAGTTTGTAAGTAATTTTGCCGCAAAGTCATTAAATTTTCTAATTGTTGATTAATTGTGTCCAAGAAGCTAGCTGGCGCTGTTTGTCTTATGCTAATAAGAGTAGTAGACAGTGGTGATCAAAGCTGACGGTGGTTTTGTGAGATTGCAAGATGTTTTCTAAGCAAATCAATATTCATACCATATATGGTATGTACATTTAATAAACTCTTGACAAATTGCATAAAAATTAGTTGTTTTATACAATTTATTTTTGTCAGTGTAATAATATATTTTATAAAGCTAATTACGTAACAAAAAATAAAAAGAATACTAATACCTATGATCTTATTACGTCATGTTTCGATTTGGCTTCACGAAATTTGAAAGAAAAAAAATTGCCCACAACCTTGGAGGTTTATCTAAATCAAGCAAAAGAAAATTAAATGTATTTAAAAATTAACAAAATTGCGCAGAAAAAATTTTAACCAGAAAAATATTTTTACTGTCATCTGATTACGATTTTTAAGGCCATAGCACTTGAAAAAAAATAAAATTTTTAATTTAATTGAATAAAATTTAGTTTTTTTAGGATCTGTGGCGTTTAAAAACGTTGACTCCAGATACTACTTTTTACTGAAACGTACCCAAATAAAATCCATTTTTTCTCCTGAAATTGAAGAATACTATTTGGACAATATATGGTTTCAACAAGATTGTACCATATCCCACACTACACGAATGCATATAGCTGTATTGTGAGAGAAATTTCTCGGTCGAGTAATCTCTAATAAATTAAAATAAATAACAATTTATTGAAATTTCGTACTGATATCGCGAATGTATTTATATCTCAGCTAAATCAACATATGTACATATTCTCTTAAACGTTTACACCCAATCAGACGAACAATAATTTATTTTGGATACAGTGACGATAATCTAACTAAATAATTGAAAAAGGTTTAAAAAGTTGACTCATTTTCTATTTTTGGTTAATTTTCTCGCTTTTGTTTAGCCCGAAACGGGGATTTTTAACTAATTAAGTCTTTATCAAATTCATTAAGCTTCCATAAGTGAAAAGCCGACTGACTGTGTTCACTTGCTCGCTGAAATTTCTGGTAGATACATCACTGGCTCTCCAACCACTACTGATGAAAACGTTGTGGCGTCATTTTAAGTCCACACCTTTACAGTTAAACATTCATCTATACTTTTACTATATACTAAGGCAGCTTTTAAATATTTATGTACATATTTACCCATGGGTTAGAAGCAATGTTTTTGAAAATCTGAAGCTGTCACCAAGATCCAACGACTCCTTAGCAGTTTACATTTTTCTTAATATAAATATGTAGGTCCTACTGCCACACTCAACCCATTCAGTACGTCATTGTTTATCTACTGATGTTTATTGCCACTTACTGATTAGCACAGCATGCTGCCGAGCTGGCTTACCTTGATCTTGGTCAGGGTTTTAAGTACTGGTATAACTATAGCGGCGGGTAAATATCTGTAATATATTTGCAAGTGTATGTGTGTTTATATTTTCACTTTCGTGATTACCTTCAGATTCTCGCAATCAAAATTTACACTTTATTGTCGTTGATATTAAAAGTGTCAATCGTAAAATGTAGCTAATTATGACATGCGAGCAAGGCAATGAGTCCTTCACAACAATAACAACAAAAGCTTAGCTTGATGTTTACTTCCTAGCGGAAAAAATAACCAACTTTAAATACTGCAGCAACATAATTTGTAGTTTAAATGGTTGCGTATATCTACATTAAAGAATTGCTGGCCAAATTAACGCTAAATTCTTTACGTACATACGTGTATGCTCGTTTGTGCAATTAAAAAAATTCAATACTTTTCAAATTAAAATAAATTTATATTAAATAAAAGCCAATATATTTAAATTATATAATAAATTCAAATTAAATAAACTAATATGAAAAATAATAACTTTGAACTAGAAAAGTTAAAACATAAAGTTAAATAAATTGAAATAAAATAAAATAAAATAAAATAAAATAAAATAAAATAAAATAAAATAAAATAAAATAAAATAAAATAAAATAAAATAAAATAAAATAAAATAAAATAAAATAAAATAAAATAAAATAAAATAAAATAAAATAAAATAAAATAAAATAAAATAAAATAAAATAAAATAAAATAAAATAAAATAAAATAAAATAAAATAAAATAAAATAAAATAAAATAAAATAAAATAAAATAAAATAAAATAAAATAAAATAAAATAAAATAAAATAAAATAAAATAAAATAAAATAAAATAAAATAAAATAAAATAAAATAAAATAAAATAAAATAAAATAAAATAAAATAAAATAAAATAAAATAAAATAAAATAAAATAAAATAAAATAAAATAAAATAAAATAAAATAAAATAAAATAAAATAATATAAAATAAAATAAAATAAAATAAAATAAAATAAAATAAAATAAAATAAAATAAAATAAAATAAAATAAAATAAAATAAAATAAAATAAAATAAAATAAAATAAAATAAAATAAAATAAAATAAAATAAAATAAAATAAAATAAAATAAAATAAAATAAAGTTAATTAAATTGAAATTAGTTGAAATGAAAAAAAAATCAATTAAAACAAAATAAAATAAAATAATATAAAAAAATAAAAAAATAAAATTAAAATAAATAAAAGGAATTAATGAAATTAATGAAAAAATAGTACAAATAAATGTATTAGTGTGATATTAATTAAAATAAAATGAAATGAATATATTAAAACAAAAAAATTGTATTTTAGGAATTAAAAATTAAAAATATTATCATGTATTTTGTAGGCCCACGTCGATTATATTTTAATGTTTTCTTATGCGCCCTAATTAAAAAGTAGCAACTTTTTGAGAGGAGAAAACAATCCATTTATGAAATTTTAGCCAAATCGAAAATCATTTGGATTGTATCAACAAAACTGTTAACACATTTTTGAACATTTAAGCAGCAAATATTAATGTAATTCCTCTAACCGCAAAAAGTTTTATAACATTCTCTGTTCTGGATAATCTTTTAAATGCTACTTACATAGCAGAGTATGTTAATTCTATATGTTAACTTTACGTTAACTTAAAAACTCTCCCGTTGAAACTCTATGTTATTAGTACAGTTATTAACAGTCGGTCGAATGTTAGCAATGTTTTGTAATTTCATGTTACTGCCAATGTTAACAAAATGTTTTAAACAAATCTCTGCCTCTATTGCTAACATAGATGTAAATAAAATTCGAACAACACCATTTTTACGATAACGGCGAAAAATACAAATCTTCAATTTTAGAAGAGTTGCAACTCCATTTGGTTGTTGCTTGACTATTGAGTACCTGTCGGAGAAACGGATAATTTACGCTCTGCGAGAGCAAAACACCGATGACCACAGAGTTAATTTGCAAAATACGGAGACCTAGCAATAGCCAGAGTGTACGAGTGTAGCACAACAAATTTTTGGTGACCCCCAAAAACGACAACATTGCGTGTTTTGCGCTCGGCATTCAGTAGAAAAGCGGTTATAACATTGTGAAAACGCGTGAAAAATAGGCGACGGATGGCATAAAAAAATTTGGCCGAACGACCAAGCGACCGAGTGACACGCAAAGTCATCAAAAGCTATATTTAGCAAAATGTACGAAATAATGGAAATATGAATTTTAGAACTGAAGCATGCATTTTTTAGCGCTTGCACAAGTCATACATTTACTATACATATATGTGTGTATGTATGTAAGTGTATAAATGCATATATGTATTTACATATGTTGGTATAATGTTCAACACTGCATTTAAAGCGCCAATGTTTTTATGTACATATGTTTGGAAATATTTAAAATTTTCAAATACAAAAATTTCTTTATTCAAAGCGTCGACTTTTTTCTACAAACAAAAAAAAAAGAAAAAAAAAATTAGAATACAAAACATTTGCCTTTTCGGTCAATGGCTGACTTATATCATCACTTTAAGTTGCGTCATGACTTAAATTGTTGTTGCTACGGCTAGTTGGTTGCTTTGCTTGGTCAATCCTTTGAGCAATAAAATATTGAGCGTGGCTATAAAATGTAAGAGGGAACTTTTCTAAGCCTATTTACTAATCCCTTGGAATCGAATTCCATTCAAGTAGCAGATTTGTATGTACATACATACATATGTGAGTGTGTGTATGTGTAAAGGCGAGTTGTTTGCACAAAGTATAGTGTATGTGTGTATATATGTATGTATGTGGAACGTGTACTTATTTTAAGCAACAATGTCGACTTGAATTAGTGTTGCTGTATATTTTCTATGTTGACTTCCGTGTCCTTCTTTTAGGGATAATCTGAAACTTACGACACTGAAAATGCACATATATATACATATATATTAAGTTGCTGCTGAAAGTAGATTCGTCCATGGTCAATAACAGTTGTCACAAGCCCTGAGCGATATATGTACATACATACATACATATATACGCACACTAAATACAATATAAGTACTTATACATATGTATGTACGTGTATGCGTAGGTAAATATGTTTACGTGCCCAGTAATAAAAAATGAATAGCATTCTTACGCACAAAAGCATGAAAGCACACAAAAGGACTACTAAAGCATAGGCATTGAGACTTTTCTAGCACCTCATTACGTGGACATTAAATTCAGTGGACGAAAAGTGGTGAATCGTTAGAGATAGTTAAGTGTATATGAACACAATCAATAATATATCTATGTATTAGTAGATATATATATATATATATGTATGTATGTCTGTATATATGTAGATAAGTAAATAGTTAAAGTTGCGTTGTTTATTCGGACGTAAAAATGTCAATAGGCATTATTGTTTTTGTAGTAAAAGTGGCACATAAAATTGGTGTTAAATTAATTAATTGGTAATAAAACACCGTTAACGGTAAATATTTCTCAACTCAACTGTCACGTGGGTTAGCCTTTAGGTATTAAATTAAACATTGAAGCGTGCTTCCTAGACTATATATTATATAATATACATTGTACATATGATAAATGTATATGTATGTCACACAGATACATATGTATGTAAGCGTGATATTCAATAAATATAATATATGTATTGAAAATAATGTCCGTCTACAGCATGTGCATTAAAGTTGAAAAGCAAATGAGAAAACTCTTTACATAATATGTTTAGTGCTTATTTTATGTCATAATATTTAAGTATATGGACATACAATATACTTTTTGGTATCTTAAGCATAAATCTATGCTAAAGTCAGCGTACTAAAGCTATATATCATTTGAATAGCAATTTAGTAATTGCGCCAAGTAAGTGGCTTCTCATGAAAAGTATCTAAAATATCTAATAACCTTCTAACAGGGTTGTCAATTAGAATAAACTATGCTGAGTCATTGGGGAATGTAGGGGTATATGATATTATGATTAATCTAAGGAAATTAGTATAATGAAAAAAACCTATTAGCGGACTGGAGAAAGCTCATGACAACGCTTAAAAGAGTTATATTACAACTTTTTTTTTTAATTGAGGTACCTACACGTCTCACCCAGTCCTTAGGTGAGTTTCCAAGTAAGATATATTTATTTACATATCTAGAGACAATTAAGACAGAAAACTATTTTAGAGGTCACATATTGAGCAGAGAGCTTGAAAGCAATGCACTAAAAGCTCCAAAAGAACTGACAATGACTGATTCGAGCTTTTTAAGTCAGATTTCAAAAAAGTGCTTCTTCAATCTAACACATATGTTTAACTATCGGACGCAATGAACTTCGTCTCGCTTCAGCTTAAGGCCCTCAGATAAACTTTACTGTGATAATAAAAAACGGGGGTTTAATATTTAAAGGGTTTTATTAAAATGAAGTCGGAATCGAAAGAGATTATATACATTTAAATTGATTAGCTTTTCGAAGTGAAGATTTTATAACGCGAAATTGTGCAAAATGGTGTTTCCTTTTATTTTCTTTGCATATTGCTCTTGAGTTAAATTTTTTCGAATAACTACAGAGTTATGGAGGTTCTGTTTAGAAGCTATAGAGACTTAGGTCTGTTTATCTCGATTAATGGTCAGATTTGTATTATCACATTACCCGTGGTTTCGTTCTAGTGAAGGCTACTCTCAGCAGATACTTTGCCAAGGAAAGACGAGAGCATAGTTATGTGCAGAATTTACCTTGGTTGATACTGTTTTCTCTCTGGCCAGTTCGTCGGTTACGCAGCTTCTTGGGGTGTACCAGAAACCCAAAACGCGGACGTTTCACATACAGTAGAGAGTTTGTTTAGAATCTCTCTACATTTTATTGCCACCTTTGTATTGAAGAAACTACCAGAATATATTACATACGTAATAGGTTAGGTTATTGTATTATAAACGAGCAACCATGAAGCGGTTTACGTTATAGCGAATAGTTCCGCTTGGAATACGCTGCAGTGGTCAGGAAGTCTTTTACTTAATTTTATAGCAAAAGGTCCAGAGGAAACTCCACAACCTACTTTGCCATCTAGTTTAGATCCGTCGGTGAGAAAGGCTACGGATCTATGATCCAGATCCATAGAGATGCATCTAGTCACTGAAATCTTTACTGAACTTATACAACCGTAGAACGGTAGACTAATAGCAGAAAGCTCACAGTTGCAAGGTCCCCCAACACATATACTCGTATGTACATACGTATATCTATGTATTTATATGCCCTTTTTAATTTATATAATCTAACCTGTTGGCGGTCGCGGTAGCCGAGTGGTTAGCGTTGCGTACTGCCATTCGGAAGGCTCGGATTCATATCCCGGTGCCACCAACATCAAAAAAAAATGTTATGGAAAATTAATTTAAATAAAAAATTAAGTTAAATTTTCTAATTGCGGTCGCCCCTCGGTAGGGAATATCCACCCCTCCGAGTGTATTTCCGACATGAAACAAAGCTCCTCATAAAAAAAAAAAACCATCAGCCGTTCGGAGGCGGCTTAGTATAAACTGTAGGTCCCTCCATTTGTTGGGAAAACATCGCTTCAGCGGTTAAAAAGCGCCAATTATATATATAACCTTTTACTTTTTTACGCTTTGCGCTTATTTGTAATCAATACAATTCAAAAAAATTTTCCTTTAATTATTGCCAAACATACAATCATACATATACAAATATTATGTAACAACACATTTCAAATATTTTCAAATCTATACGCAAATCTCTGCTATTTGTAGTCAAGATCTCAAAAGATATCTCAATTACTTTTCAAAAGAGATATACGAATATCCACATGACACAAAATACAAAGGCAACAACAACAAATATATGCTATGTTTTTTCTTCTTCTTCTACCTTCTTGTGCTCATGCAAATCATTTGCCAGCAGTTATCAGAACAACAAAGATATACTTTCGGCAGATGGTTTGCTAACAAGCAGACCGGCAGCAAGGCAAAGCCATGAAAAAAATAGAAATAAGAAATAAAAAACAAAACAAAAAAAAAAAAGTAAAATGAAATCGAAAAAACGTCAAAAAGTGGAAAAATGTGATACAGTTTTCCCATCAAACGCCAAAAGAAAATGAATAAAACCCGATTGTGGGGGTATTCAACGCTCATGATGGCAGCTAAAGTGACGTTGAGCTGGAGCTATAGCCATGCTGGAGGAAGACAAATCTCTCGAGATGCTGTCAACATGAGGATATGTTGTTTTTGTTGTTGTTGCTGCTGTTTGTCATTAATTTGCAGCAACAACAAAAAAAAATGGCTAAGAGTGAGTGAAGAATGTGACAATGTGACATTCTATCTGCATACCATCGAACATATGAATATATTGTAAAAGGATATATGTATACCATAAAAAGGGCAATGGGATGTAGTTGACGGACGGAAAATATAAAACTTCACTAACAGGTTGGCTATGTACCCATTACAAGAAGTTGTTAGTGTAAGTATGAAATCACACAGAACAGACATAAAAGAAAATATTGGGTAATTTAAAATTACAGTATGAAATATATTCAAAAACACATACTCGTGAAATGGATGATAAGGTTCACTCTAACCCTTTTGATAGTTTTGTTTTTTGTGATACAGAATTCTCCGACACTCCTGAGAAATACCAAAATTTTTTAGCTCCCAAAAGTGTTATACTAACTGCTTTGTCATCAAAATTGAGCATTACACAATTATTTTAATATCTTTTTCAAATAGCGATAATAATTTCAACAAACAACTATTATTTTTATATATTTGTATTGTATATAATAAGATTTGTCCTGAATGACTGACGGATTATCCCACAGATTAAACCACTGATTGTAGAGACCTACCATAAAACTGGTAGGAGGTGTTCTGCGTATGACGTAAGCAGACGTTAATATAGGGTTTTCAGGGAAATGAATCTGGGACCTATCTATTCAAAAAAATCTTTTGATTCACATGCAAACTTTTTGCCTGAATTGATATAAGGAACACCTTTTTTTTGGAAAGTGGACCTGGGAATGACCGATTCGAAAAAATCGGATTTATCGATACCAAAGATGTGTGCCCAAATTACAATTGGGAACACTTCTAATTGCGAAATTAATTCGATTTGGTCCGGATTCGCTTAATATATGGAAAATATATAGTACATAATATATAATAATTTATACCATAAGATATAATGAAATTAATAATATAAACCTAATAAATCTTATTGGCACATTTGAAATCTACTTTGAATATGTCTTGTCTGGGTAGAGTAATTTTTAAATCTCACTGTAGAGCAACACATAACACGGAAGTAATTCCACTGTTTCAATTACCCAAGAGCTAAACATAATAAATAATAAATAAATAATAAATAAACAAAAATAGTTTGGAACCATTTGAAAAGGCTGGATACACAAAGAAGCTCGGTGTGTTGGTACAACTTGGGTTAAAGAGAAAAAACATCATGAACAGAACTTCCATCGCTGAACCGTAACATAATATATCCATTCTGAAGTGGGTGGTGTCTTCGGATGAAAATTACATTACAGCACAGCAACGTCAAATAAAAATAGTAGTGGTTGTAGGGTAGAGAGCAGTCTGCAAGCTAGTATTGAGGGCCATGAAGGATTTTGTTGTATGTTAGGTGAGATTGGCAAGGAAACATTCAATATGAGCTGCTGCCCTATACTCAAACTGTCCTCTGAAAAGAAGCGCCCCGCTTTGGATACCACGAGGGGAATTGTGTTTCACCAGAACAACCACCACACAGATCAATAATGACTCACCAGAAGTTTCAAGAGCTTGGCTGGGAGGCTCTTAGGCTTTAATCTTATAGTAACAACCTCGCACAAAGTGGAAATATACTCGAAGAACCCCAAGGCGGCCTCATCGGATATCAACATACTAAATCATGCTTACCTACCATACAGTACGATGGGAACGATAAGTGAATTGTAAAGATTGGTTTTTGTTCGTCGAGAGAGCACTTCACTTTGCTATTGCCTATTCAGCCCGAGAGTGATTCCTCAAATAACGAGCGAAAACTAACACTGCACTCAAAGGAAATTATTATTATTCTCAAAATACTGGATAAATTTTTATAGCAAGTATATTTAGGAAAACTTGAATTTTACTAGCAAATATTTCCAAGAGATTAGAATTACACTTGTGTACTAAGATTCCGCAAAACATTGATATCCATGCCCAGTTTCGTTATTTGCTCACGTACATACATGCATATGTATATACATAAGTTTGAGTCAACCAAAAGAGCACCAAAAAAAAAGTGACTTCCCATTAGTAATCCAAAAGACATTCATAATAAATCGAAAAATATGCAAACGGACACGCTCACTCACTTGTTTGCTGATAAAAAAAAGAACAACAGCATTGATCACTTCATACCGATACTGTGTCAATATGTTAAGCGCTAACAAAACTCTACAAAGTTCAATTTAGCAGCAGTTAGGTTCGTTGCTATTTTTTGCTACACTCCGACATATTCTCAATGTCATCTCGGCGGCTGTGAGCTATTGCTCTTCTAGCTGTTGTTGTTGGTGTTTTTGTTGTTTGTTGGTGCCTGAATGAATGCAAGTAGCATCAAATGCCGGTTAGCGACATGATATGTGTACCCAAAGCTGGTTAGCGTAAGATCCAACGACATTGACGCTTATTCATGCCACAGCAATAGCAACAACAACTGCAAGAGCATCAGCTGCCACTGTCACCACCACCAACCAACCCAAGCAACAGCATCAGTGGCATCAAATACGCTTCAGCAAGCTCAGCAAACAAGCAACAACAATGTGCGCCAATTCACCTCGCACCGCTCGCCACATGTCTTTATATATACATACGAGTACATATGTATTTATACACATGTTTGTTTGTTTGTTTGTATGAGATCTCGGCGAATGGTTTGGGTTGTATCTCGTACATTTATCTTGTTTCTGTTATGCTGATATGCTAATAAATAAATCAATATTTTCTGCTATTTTTCCTCTCATCCTCATTGTTGCCGTCTTGTTGTTGTTGCTCTTGTTGCTGTTGGAGTTATCTGCTATTCGAAGTGTTTGAATGTGTCGCTTATGCACGAGGGGATTACCTAAAGTTCGGTCAGCTGGAGACTTTCAATTTGTTCTTGTTAAATCTAAAAATACCAAATTCTTTGAAATTACTTTATTAATCTTCCTTTCAAATTTTAAGAGGATTTGCGGTGCTACTTTTTACATCATGACAGTGCGCCATCCCATACTGCTGAAATAACGAGTAATTTTATTGCGATCTTTGGGATTGAAGAAATACATCCACCACCATATTCCAGGGATATAGCATCTTGTAATTTCAGGTTATTTCCAAAAATTAAAAAAAAATTTATCAGGAAGGGTCTTAAGAGCAACGAGGAGACAATTAATGCGGATAATGCTGAACTTGATAAGCTTAAAAAGCAAGATTTTGAAAAATGTTTTCAGAAGTGGGTCTATAGGCTTAAGAAATGCATTGAAATCAATGTCGATTATGTAGAGAAAATAAAAATGGACAAAAATTACGAATAAATACAAAAAGATTTTTTTTCTGGTCAACTTACCTAACTTTTGTTAATCCCCTCGTATAAATATATATTTATACCATATATAAATATATACATATATCTGAATATGTACACATATGAATTTGCTCTAGTTTGATTTGCTTAGCTGACAAGCGAAAGTGACTGTTTACAATCACTTCGTATGCAAGCATGTACCTATGTATGTAAGTAGGTAAGTCACTGCGTATACGTATCCATGTGTGTGGGTTTCCACCTATTTGAGTTTTCGAGTGGGTTAATGTTTGTGTACAGATCATATGTATGTAAGTAGCTTTGTATACTTATCTGATTTATAACTTTGATGTAAATATATATGTGTAGTTGAAGGATATGCGTGGATTTAAAGTATTTCATGGCTCTTTATTCTTCCGCTTTATTTTCATTAATGATTTTTGAAGTGTTTTGCGAAATTCATAACAAGTGATTTAATATCAAAACTATTCGGATTTATTGTGCATAAAACGATTTTATTACAGACATTTAGGGTTATCCATTTCATGATTTCAAATAATTAAAGAGAGGCCCAAACTACTTGTTTTCTGCTGCGCTCTTTGGTCTGGAGGTGGAATTAGACCTTACTTCATTGAAAACGACAAGGCAAGACTGACACTGTCCATTTCTAGCATTATGGTCGTATGTTAGCCGACTTTTTTTAACAAAATAATCTATTGTATAAAATGGATCTTTCTGTTCTGGATTTTGTCATATTGGTCAGATCAGTACTCGAGCCTACGACCTTCCATATAATAGTGTGTACTGCTTACTTTTGGGCAAATATGTCATTGAAAAATAAAAATATCTTTATATTTTTTTGCGTTTTAAATTTTTATTTTGTTATGCAGCATATATTTTAAAAAGTGGTCGGGATTAGCTTTTCACTTTATATGAACAGGAGTTTTTGTGCTTTAGTTGGAGATTTGCCAGAGACGTGAAAAAAATTGGACTTTAGACCCGATTTTCGGTCTCCTCTGAATTGAAAAAAAAAATTAAAAAAAAATATATATATGCATAGGCGGTCTTTTAGGCGCTGACTGATAAGGGTGCATATATAAATATATGTAGTTCTCAAAGGGATAATGAATGGATAATTCGCACACTGCTGACAATTCTACGTTACTTGAAAATATTAAAAAAATTTCATCTACTTAATCCTTATTAATCTATTTTGAATTTTTATTTAAATGAAATTTATAAGATTTTGTTATTTGGGGTTTTCTTTAAAGGCAGTGAGTAGTCTGCTTTAGAGGCTTCAAAAAATGCATATTTTATAAACTCGAGCAGGTTCCGAATATTCGGCCAGAGAAACGCGTTTTCTCTAGTTCTCATTTTTACAAGCCTTTTCCGATCGAATCAAATCAAACTGATCTAAATTAAATATTAAATTATTTTCTATTCGAACTAAAAAAAATGGACAAAAGTATAATCTAAACTATTTTTTTGCAACCCGAAGTGAATTTTTTTACTTCGCAAAAATGAATTTTTTTCTTAAACTTCGATAAAACTTAGAATTTTCCAACTTCTTCAGTATTTTTCTAGTTCATATAGAAGAGGTACGCATAAAAAATAAAAAAAAAATCTTTCGACTATTTGAGTGCATCGCATGGCCTCCATCACTGCCATTGTTTAACGAGTACATACTGCAGCCGCTTCAGAAAACTCATGGCAACATTGAAAAACTATAACATTTTTCTATACTAAAAATTGTTGTTTAAAGCTTAAATAATTGCCTGAAAATTTCGCCGTAAATAAAAGTTGACCGCAAAAATTTTTTTTCCCGTTCAAAAATATTGCCTAAAAAATGATTTTTTCGGATTGTAAAAAAGACTATTCCTTAATTGAGGCAAATTATGTCAGATGATAAATCATTGGATATTTTTGGCCGAGTTATCAATTTAGGAATTGATGCCGACTTTTTGATTATGATAGCAATCGGTTCTATGAGAGACTTTCCCTGAGCGACTTGTGAGGTTCGAACTCACTTGGTGACTTCTGAAGGCGTGTGCTTTGATTTTCAAATGAACATACACAGACATGGTAAGCCCTGCAAACAACGCAACAACTCTTACATAGAGCTCACCAACGGAACGAGACTGACTCAGTTTCAGTGCATTAATGCATCTTCATTTAACTCAGATATCTACCTTTCTAAAAACTTGGCTCAAAAGGCAACTCGGTAGTTATTACTGCATTCAGAAAGATCTGAGTTTGAGTATGAATTTCTTTCCATGCAGGATCCTGCCTCAAGATTACCTAACCAAATACTATAGAATTGAATAGAGAAAATTTTGGAAGGACTAACATCATAAATGCTTTATTTAAACGTTTGGTACAATTTAATTTTCAAAAAATATATATGTATACATTTTCACTCATTGCCATGTTCACACATAAAAAAGTATGAATTTGTGTACTCTTTAAAGTATTAATTTCAATTGCCCGTATCACTCTAAAAACTTTTACGATAAATTTTTATACTAATTTGCTATTGACTATATTTGTTTCGTTATGTGTTTTTTGTGCATACATGCAGATATGTATGTATATATTATATTCTTCATAGCATTTTGTTAAATAATATTTATTTAAAAATAGTCAAAGATAAACAACAACGCATATATTACTAGATATTCACTTGCAGTGTAGGAAAAATTCAGTACGAATTAACAAGTTTTTGGCCACTAATAAATAATTTTTTTTTAAGTCACAAATGTAAATAACGGTGTTGGACCGAAAGTTATTGTCGAAGCCAATGATGTAAAATAAACCCTGCGAAATAAAAATTGCTGGAAGAATTAAAAGTTGCGCTTTCTATTTCCTTATGGTACCATTGAAAGTTTAATAACCTACATACAAACAGTCGTGCCTGTATGTACATGTGTTAGTGCATGTGTGGCTGTGTGTAGCAAATGGCATGCAAATGCCGACAGTAAAATTTATGCAGTCCATTGCATTTGCAATTGGATCGAAAGTTTTCTATAGCTAACATATAATACACACATACATACATATATGTAGGTATTCGTATATGCGAATAAACATTTTATCTTTTCGCTTTTCACTATTTTTTTTTTTTGTTGCAAACATATTTTAAATTCTACAATCTTTGTTTTGGGATTTTGAACTTTGATTTGTAGTTTTTACGTAATTCAAATGAAATTTTGTAGTTATCGATAAATGGATTGTTTTTATTTTTATTTTTATTTTTATTGTTATTTTTATTTTCTTTTTCATTTCGAAAGTGCGCATTTCAACACAAAAATAACACGTAATCTGTATATTTTAGGTACACATGTATGATATATACACACCGCTTGTAAAAGTCGAGTGGTTAGCATTGCGTACTGCCATTATGGAGATCAGGGTTCGAGACCTGGTTCGACCGAAATCAAAAATTGTGGAAAACTAATTTTTCTAATTGCCGCCGCCTCCGAGTATATTTTTAACATGAAATAAAAAGTTCCTCATAAAAAATCATTGGCCGTTGGGAGGCTGCTTAAAACAAACTGTAGGTCCCTCCATTTGCTGAGAAAACATCAAAACGCTCACCACAAGTTGGAGGAGAAGCTCGGCCGAAAAACGCTTCACCGGTTGTAAAGCGCCAATTTTATAAATATATATATATATATATATATATATATATATATATATATATATGTATATATGTATATGTACTAAATAATGCCTCTGAAAAGCATTAAATTACTAGCTTGTTTAAATTTTTTATATTTTATTATCCATTTTCTGGAAAAATGTATGGTATAAAGCTCACATTGTGTCGTATGAAAAAAAAAAATTGCTAGTAAATAAATATTTAATTTAAACTCAATGGTTGTATAAAATGTTTGCAATAATGAAATTAGTCCATTGACAAAATATTTTCATAATTTGCGTTTGATAGATAGTTCTATAGAAAAAGAAATACATGATTTTGAATAAAAATATTTAAAATAATCCCGAGAAAAATAGTAATCTTCTTTTGCTCAATAAGTGTGTTAAATGCAATGAAATTTCACATGAACAATATTTTTTAGGTGTTTGATATAAATTTCAGTGGTTTACGATATTTGAAAAAATTTTAAAGCTGTTAAATTCAATAAGCAATTAAAAATTTAATGCATTTTTTTTTGTTGAAATTCTATAACTAACTAAAAGTAAAACAAAAAATTAATACTAATAATTATTTAATTGATTGATTAAATTAAATACTAATAAAATGAACCAAAGCCTTTGTAAGCTTCCTTCGCAGATTTCTGGCACTCCTGAAAAACATTTATCGTTCAGTTGTAAAACAAATTAATGAGACAAACATAGTCCGCAAATAAAATTTTTATTTTGTTTTACTCCAAAAACGGACAGAACTTTCCGGTAGTCCTAATCTAATATCAGCCGCAATAGCATGGCATACAGACATTCAGAAGGCCAGAGTTCGAGTTCTGATTCAACCAACATCTAAATTAATAAAATAAATAATTTTTTTTTACCCTCGGCGTGGAATGTCAAACTCTCAGAGAATATTTCTTACATAAAATAAAAGCTATTTATAAAAGACTATCGGCCTATCCTAGGCGACTTAGAATAAACTTTAGGTCGCTCCATTTGTTGGAAAACATCAAGACACAAAAACCACAAGTTGGAGGAGGAGTTCGGCCGAAAATCACCTCGTTCTATTAATCATATTTGTAATAACTTTACAACTACTGGGAATAATTAAACCCCATCCACCCACCACATACGGAGAGAGGAGAGGAAATAAGTATGGGAGACATGCTGTTACGTGTTTTGCAGTTGTTACTCATTCGCAGTTAATTTACTTCAAAAGCCACAGGAAAGAACAATATGTGGCCTTTACTGAGTGGTTGATCAGTCGTTTGGTCGGCTGTCGTCCTGACTGAGGCAGTAGTTGGTTTTGTTGGTTAAAAGGTAACTTCTACAGCAGACAAAGATGAAGGCACAAGCACAAAGGACAACCGAACGAATAAACGAATGACTGCCAACTGTTGGCTGCCAGGTTGCGCCGGCTGGATGCTTGGATGGCTATACAGGAAGTGAAAATCGGTAAAAACACACGTGCATATGCTTACGACACACACATCACCATGCATGTAACAGTAGCGATAGACGCAGAAATATCTACTTTATGCTTACTGTATATATGTACATACATATATGCATATATACATATTTTCACATACCCGCAGACATAATAATATCAACATCAAGGACAACGCTAACCAAGTGCTTGTTAATGAGCGCAGAGTGTGTACGTGTGCGTGTGTTTTATTCAAAATGAGTGGAAATGTGCGTAAGTTGTTGCTTTTGTTGCTTTTGTTGTTATTTTCTTATTTTTTAAAACTTTTTTTTTTTCTTTTTACCCGTAAATGACGTTGGCATGCAGACACGACAGACGGTTTGGTTGGTTTGCAAATGACAGCGCATTTTATGGAAATATGGCACATGCTGGTATTTTACCTACTCACCCACCTACACCCACTTACCTATGCTTATGTGAGTTTGTATTTATGTACACGTATATAGGTACCTACGGTGATATCATTTTCATCACCATCATCAGCAGCAACCGCAAAGGAGCAACGACTATTTAGCTTTATTTCTTCGCACAAAAAATATATGTGTGTGTACAATAAGTACCAAATGTACATATGTATGTAGGTGAGTACATAAGAGCATGTAAAAAATCTTGAGCTACATACAAACATGGGTAAACATATGCATACTCGTATAAGTTGTATTGGCAATGTTATGCCAATGAACAGTATTTGCATTTTCACTTTATTTGCTTATGCATTCATGATATTCATTTGTGCACACTCACTTACGAGTACATATGTACATATGTACATACGTGTATGTATGTACACTCCAGCATTTAGTATGCATTTCGGGTAAGAAATATGTAAGTAAACTAAATTATTAATTTAACGGTATTTTCATTTCATGAATTTATTGTGAATTTATGGTGTACTCGTAGTAGAACTGTCAAATCTTCACGTTTTGTTCTGATCAATTTTACGAAATGTAATTTCTTCTATTCTCACCGTTTTGTCTGCTACTCTGGTCATTACGCCAACAATTTCTATGAACATAAAAGAAAAATGACAGTTTTTGAGACAAATGATCGGAGGGATACATGCCATCAATAATGAAGAACAATACGCTTAGAAGACCGTATACTTTTTATGAAATTTTTCATCACCAAATCGCAAAGTGGCTGCCGTATACACTCAATAGCTTCATGAATTCCATGCTTTAGGTCCTGAGGTCTTGGCGAGGACGTTATCTTTCACGTAGCCCCAAAAAAAGAGGTTTCAAGGTATTTAATCACAGGATATCGGTAGCCAATCACAATCGAGAGAAAATTTTCCTTTAAAAGATCGACGGTTACGTTGCTTGTGTGACACGTACCATAAGATCGTCTTGTTGAACGTAAACATTCTCCAGATCAAAACCATTCAATTCTGGCCATAAAAAATCACTAATCATCTCTCAATCCATTAATTCATCGCATAATCCATAAACTAAGGTCCAATGATCCCACCGGACTATAAACGGTACCAAACCACCACGTTGGTGGTGGATAGTTGGGTTTTCCGAGCACCAGATGCATTAGTTTTGCAGTTTTTTTTATTGACATAACCATCGAGGATGGGTCTTATCAGTCAAGAGGATTTATCGATGAAATTCCGGATTATTTTCATGCATATCAAGGATCCAATTAGCAGAGACACAACGTAGCTGATGATCGGTCGTCATGAATTCTTGTGTTAACTGAACTTTATAAGCCTGATGACCAAAGGCTTTATGAAATATAAAAAAACTCTGTTTTCTTCAACACTTTGTTGCATGTTCTCAGTTGTTCGTGAGCAACGTGCACGTGTTTTATTCTCCTCATTACTAACTTGTTCCAATAGCTCTATTTTTTCCCCCAATTTCTATATTGTGGTCCGACAAGGTGCTTCAAGAAGGCCGAAAAATATTTCAGTTTTACGAACCGTCAAACTGCCAGGTTTTCACCATTTCTATAGTGAAATTTAATAATTTTATTGCGTTATTGGAGGGTGTATCGTTCCATTTTTCTTACCTACTAGTTTTTACTTGTCAAATGTCAAAAAATTACGGATTCAAAAGTGGCATCTATGGGAATATCACATATTATTGGTAAACTTTTTATAATATGTATAATGACTGCGGCATTACCGAAGACAGCTCTTGTTTTTACCATGACTTTAAATGGAAATGGAATAAAACAATAATTTTATTAATGCAGATTTATTATGAATTAATTTACTTCGGGTTCCACTGTCTGTTAATTCACTTAAACATGCCAATGCCTTTGTATATCCCATACAGTTAATTGTTCTATCTCGCCAAAAGAACCAAAAGGTTTTATTTTTCGATTGTCTACTCAGTTGAAAAAGCACCTGCTGGCAAGAGTGTGTTTGTGTGTATTCAAAGCTGAAATAATTTTAATATTTATATACCTGTCCGATATAGAGACATTTGTAGGCAACAAACGTGTGCAAAGCTATGAGGAAAATGTGAAAGCTATGCTTATTGTATTTCACGCAATACATGTGAAGATGTCCCTAAAATTTCATTTTCTTGATTCTCATCTAATTTTTCACGGAAAATATGTCAGATGAGCACAAAATAAAAACAGTGGAAGAACGATTAAAGGAAAACCGAAAACAGGTATATTGGCTGAATATGTGTGGGATTTATTCCGTGAAATTGATCCTGCCGAACATTTCATACGCGCCTTCAGCCAAGTTATTTTTTTTTTGTTACTTTGTTACTGCAATACGTACGTGTACATAAGCAAATATAATGTTAAAAGTTATTTTGGTTTTGAACTGCCCACATAAAAAATACTATTAGTTTGAACAATTTGATATCGAATTTTACACCAATTTAGTTAAGATATTAATTTAACTAATTAATAATTATTATACATGCTTATTTGTTTTATTTGCTATATTTTTAGTTGGTACAATTGATATCAAATTTCACAATTGATGTTATAACAATTAAAGGAAAGAAAACGCCATCTTATATTTTCAATTCTACAAATTTAAATTTTTATGAATTCCTAGAATTGATTATTGTTGCTTATCCAAATTGTTATTCTCTTTCCTTGTAACACATACAATATATTATTAACAAGTAAATGCCAGATTCATATATACAACTTTATGTACATACCAACAAATGTAATGAACAAATAATGAAGTCAAATAAAAATCAATTTCATTAAGTCGTCAACACAATGCTTTTTCATACGCCATGTCAATTTTTATTAAGATATGTATACACATACATATGTATATACGTATATTTTTCCAGCAATTCTATAAAAAGTCGTACAGTGAGAGGGAAAATTTTGTATATATATACATCCATGCTTGAAAATGTCGCTCAAAAACACAAACATTCATAATAAATATCGTTGTAGTAAAAATAAATCCATTATTTGTGCATGAAATGACTTTGATTACCACAGTTAGAATTATCCGATTTAGGCCAAATATGCGCCGTTTTGTTCGACAACAAGATTTTAAAGGTAATATCATTATGCCTCTCTCGCACAAGTCCTCCTTTGGCAAAAAATTGAGACAGTTGATTTTCACAAGCTTCTCTTGAACCGCATTTTCGACTAGCAAAATTGTTCGCCATGAATAGGAACAGATGGTAATCACTTGGTGCCAGGTACGGACTATAAGGTGAATGAATAAGAACCTCCCAACCGAGCTTCCGGAGCTTCTGGCGAGTCACTATCGATGTGACTCAACCAATCACAAAACTATCGGAAATACTTTCTTCTAACGTCGGGGTCCGCTAACCCGTTCGGATTTATACAACGGGTGATACAAATAAATAACGCCATCTATTGGAAAAATTATGGATTTCTTTTTACTACACCTAGTATTTGAGCATGTTTTCGAAGCAAGAAAATTCAAGGTCAAATAAAAAAATGTACAGTACAAGCGGAAAGAATATCCGCGAGTGTTGTATATACCTAAGTTCATATAATATTACATATGTAAATTGTATTATGGATATTTCACTTGTCAATAGACTTATCAATACCGAAACCCATATTAGTGCCGTGCGCTGGTAAGCGTATTATAAAGGACTTGAATAACACATTCCAATTTATAAATTGATCACAGCCATAAATACTAAAAGCAGCTAATATAAATGTGTATATATATACATGTGTACTACCCTTAAGACGCATATGCATATATGTATTCTATAGACATACTGAGTACATATGTGAATATATATTATTCACCTCAATACAATAAAATTGCTTTTGAACATGAATTCCTTTCCGGCATGCAAGAAATATTCATTGATATGAATATTTTCTATATAACATATATACATACATGTCTGTATACAATGTTTATACCATAGGTATATGCATACTTAACTCCGGAGGATAATCGTGGGCAATGAGCAGCAGCGCGCCTTGATATTCATATTTATTAAGAAAATTGCTGTTGTTATTGAAGCAGTTAAGCTCACACACAACAACAACAACCGCAACTTTATTAAGTTAAGCTAATAAATTGACTCATCTCTGACATTCTGTTCTGTTTGCAACTTCTAGGCTGTTAACATTATTAGGGTGGGGCTACCTCCTTTTTAACTGTCATATGTAACGGTTGAAAGGATTTTTTACCATTTTCTGACAAATTGCATAATGAAGATTTATATTTAAGGTTGAAAGCGAACTCACCTGGAACCGCTACATGGTAGAAAGGTGTAAGAAAGCTACGACTGCACTGTATGCTTGCAAGGCGGTGGGATTAAGACTACATATTGTCTGCTGGCTATACAAAGCGGTAATAGGACTCATATTATTCTACGGAGTCGCTGCCTGGGGGACTGCACTAATCAAGGCTAGCTTGGTGCAAGGCAAAAAGTTTAGCGGACGGCTTCCATACTCATCATAGGTGTGCTGCCCTCAACTCCTACGAAAGCTTTTGAAATTCTGCTAAATCATCAATGAACTATAATGTATATAAATATATTTGGTGCTTTGTAACCACTGAAACGATTTTTGGCCGAGCTTCTCCTCCATTTTATGGTTTTGCGTCTTGATGTTTTTCCAACAAATGGAAGGACCTGCAGCTTACACTAAGCCGCCTCAGAACGGCTGACGGTTTTTTATGAGGAGCTTCTGATTTTCATGTCAGAAATACACTCGGAGGGGTTGACATTCCCTGCCGAGGGACGACCGCAATTAGAAATTTTAGCTAAATTTTTTATATAAATTAATTCTATAACTTTTTGGATGTTAGTTCGACACCAAGATTTGAACTCGAGTCGATTATATACATACATAAAATAGCCACCCAAACAGCCACGATGGTTGGTTGGTCGATTGCAGCCATTGAGTACACTCATTTTCCACACGAATACGAGTTATTCATTTGCGAGCAGTTGGCTCAATTTTACGAACGGTTTTAATTTATTTCAACCATGCGTACACCTCTTGTCTAAAACCAACCGGTTCGAATAGGGCATACCAAATATAGCACGAGTCTCTTTCAAGATTTGTTGGATAAAGACATGCTTTCTTCTGAACTTTTATTTGTCTCGCCGTCTCTTTGGAATGCCATTTGTTCGCTTTGTTGACTAATGTTATTGCATAGGGTAAGTTTGCCGGTTGTGGGCACCGTTTCCTTTTTGGCTGCTATTATACAAACTTATGTATATCCATGGAAAGTTAATAGTTTGGCTAAATTCCTATGAAAGATTTAGATTATATAAATTATATAGCGCAACCTTTTGGTCTAACGTAAAATTTAAGCATAAACCAAAATACTGCTCAGAAAACTTTTTGAGATGTTTTAGGGCTGCCCACAACTGATGCTCTTCCCTTAAATTTACGTGTATATACAAATTGAGTTATATTTATTGTTATATTATTTCCATAAAGTCTATGAATTAATTATGTTTGACAAACTCTTTGATTTAATGCATTGAAGAACAATAAAGTTGTTAAACTGTCTGCACAGTATAAAGCCAATGTGCTTGTGTGTAGCCTGTATGTGAGTTTTTAGAGAAAAAGCGCAGGTGGGCATGAGACAAAAGATGTCTCGGTTGACAAGAAATTCAACTGATAAGCCGATTTGGACATACTCAAGTGACATGCCAATTAATTTATAAAATATCTACAATTGGAGATTTGCTGAGATGTCATTAATTCAACTTAGTTGACATGTTGTCATGAAGGTCGCTGCATAAAATGGAAATATTGTAAGCGTTGTGGTTGTTATTTTTATTATAAATACTTACTTTAAGAGCTACTAAAGAAAATAAAGGTTATAAATTTAATGTTAATGTGAATTTTTGAATATATTTAGTTAAGAACTATGAATATTTAGTTACATAATTAAGTACACTAATAGCTAATAGAATAAAAAAATACTATTCTCAATTAAAAAAAAAAAAAAAACACTCTTGCCATAACAAATGACACTGTTATTTTACAGTTTTTCTTCGATAAGGGCTAAAACGCAAACCAGGTGGCTGAAAATATGAATAGCGTTTATGGTCTTGATACTTTAATAAACAATCATGCTTAATTTTGGTTTCGTCGATATGTCGATAAAATCAGGGACACTGTTTCGATTTCCCAAGAGCAAATGACTACACAAAAACGTTTGGAATCATTTCAATAACGTTGGAAAAATAATGGATTACTTTTTACTACAGTTATACATAGTGCGACCACAGCTGACTTCGTGCTGTATAAAATTATACATAAATGTATATAAAATTGAAAAATAAAAATTGATGAATTTACTTAATTTAGACTTGAAATTTAATCAATTTGAGAAACTTAAATTCCTTTCTGATTTTGAAAAAAAACACAATAATTTCATATCTGCCGTAATCGGGTCAAATTTTACTCATATTAAATCTGCAATTTTTTAATATTTAAATTAATACTTTTCTCTTTCTCTCTCAATCTCCTTGATTCTTTTTTTCGTTACACATTTGTGTGAGTTTTTGCACAAACAACGTGAATTCACCACATTTTGACCCAGAAACACTTAAACGCATTAAATTCAAAACTATGCCAGTGGAGATTTCAAGCATTTTCCAATCAAAACAAAAGCAAACAACCCAAAAACCACTTCCAACACATTGCAACATGGCAACCAAAGAAAGAGAGTGGCCACGAACCACGAACCAAGGGCTAACTTTTCACATAAATGTTTTTTTCCACTATGAATGTGCAATCGCACGTTTGTGTTCAGTGTCCAGTAAACAATCGTCATTTAGCAATGAGAAGCATACAGTACGGCAAAAAATACAATAATAATAGTTATGTATAATGCTTATAAAACTCATTCGAGATCAACAACAAGAACTGCTCGCACCACCGGGTAGTTTAGGTCGTCGACTGGCGCGGTGCTGTTTTCTACGCTAAAGTGCCTCTTCACACCAATTCCAGGAAGAGTGAGGCTCATAAATACAAATGAAAGTGCAAAACTAGCAAAACTGTGCGCTGTTTGTTGGTAATTAGTCTGGTAGCTTTGAATGAGCAGCAGCAGTGTGGCAGTAGCGTGGCGAGTTAGTAACTTTTCACATAAATATGTATGTAGTTATATATGTATATAGATGTATGTGTATAAGTCTACAGTACAGATATCTATTAAAGGTCCATTTGCATGTCTGTATACGTTGGTGGGAGAAAGCGGTTGGCGAGAAGCAAAAAGTGTAATGTGGTTTTTTATATTTATGTATGTTTGCATCTACGTCTAGTCTACATGATTGATTTGAAATCAAAAACACTTTGAAAACAATTACCGTAGTTTGAAAAATGTATTTATGTAACTAATTACTTCGCGTCCTGCTTTTTAGTTAAGATAGACAGGCAAAACGTTTCACTCTCCTTATATCATATAAATATATGTACATGTATATTAATATGCATTAATTACCATATTTATATTTTTGTTCAAAAGAAAAAGAAGAAGCTTTGCGCTTAGCATCGGTTGGACACATTCATACCACCTTATATTATTATCGTTAAATTGGAAAAAGCTGCATCTGATCGGTCGACCTCCATTGGTGGAGTGTCGAGGTCACCACTCTACATTTCAATAGAACGGTAGTGAACGGGACATAGTGGTGACCTCTCAATGCTATTGATTAGTTTTCATATATCGAAACTACCTCTAACAAGCGATCAATATTGGAGTATGGCTAGGATATTGATAACCTTTGTTCAAATGTGTTATCTCTCCGTCCGTTCCAAAAGTTTTTCATTGCACGACACTTATAATACTACAACCAGTGAAGTCCATGGCAACGCTCTTCACCAGCTGGCCGAAAATGTGCTTGGCAGGAAACCTGTACACAATTTCCATAGCGAGACATTTATGCAAAGGAGCACATGCAATGTTTTTCATGTACTATATGCTAGGATACTACCTCATGTTACAGACACCAGCTGGAACTTGAGCCAACCGCAGTTACATGAAAGAGAAAGTACTTCACTTTACATACCTATGCTTAAATTCAATTCACAGAGAGTATGTCAACATCTTCTACAACTCTCTTCATGGGAATGCCATTAAATGAATCCAAGCACCACCCATATCAGGAGAACAGCTTAAGCTGCTCCGCGAGACACGTGTAATACTGTCACAATTAAAGAATAAATGTTCAAAACTAAGTATTCAACGAATTTGGTGTTCTGTTTTTCAACCCATTGGATAATCCCGTTCGGAGAAAACTTGCGAGGTATTATTTTAGTAGGCGGACTTAACTCGTTGACAACGATATTGGGAAAAGTCAGTACAACCCAAATCAAACCTGGTTAAGAATGAACTGTATAAGAGAAAAAATTCTGCAAGAGCGAATAGTTTTCAGATCACGGAATTTCATTCCCCAAAAACCTCTATAAGTGATGAACAAAAACCTCACATTTGTAACTAAATGCCTCAATTATATACCAGGTGTGTTAGTTGGAATTTGCCGGTTTTTTCGATAATGAAACCACTTAATTTTCAGAGGAACCTCAAAATTTTTTATTCAAAGTACCTACCATTCGTTTCTACACATTTCGCCCATCTCTCAGGCAAATTATGGATACCATTCCAAAAAAACTTTTTCTCTTTCGAGGCAAACCATTCGGCGAGCCATTTTTCGACTTCTTCAAAATTAGCGAAGCACTGCTCTGCAAGGGAGTGTCCCATCGACGCAAAAAGGTGATAGTCGGACGGGGCGAGGTCTGGAGAGTACGATTAAGTGTTTTAATGTGTCTTTCACCAGTTTAGCGGTATGAGACGGCACGTTGTCATGTTGCAAGATAACTTTGCCATGTCTTGGGGCCCATTCCGACCGTTTTTCTATCAACGCATGATTCAAATTGATCATTTGTTGTCGATAGCGATCCGTGTTCACCGTTTCACCAGGTTTTAACAACTCCTAGTACACCACACCACACTGGTCCCACCAAACACAGAGCATTGTCTTACGACCAAAGCGATTTGGCCTTGCAGTCGATGGGCTAGCTTCACCAGGGGAAAGCCAAGATTTTTTTCGCAGAAAAGATTTCCGTTCGAATCGTTGAAGCAGCACTTTACAAACGATTTCGATTATAGTTCAGCTGGTGTGGCACCCATTTTCCATACCTCTGGATCTTTCCCATGGCTTTTAAACATTGTCAAATTGCTCCTCGAGTCATATGTAGTGTTTCTGCCAATTTTTGTTGCGATGGTGTTGGATCAACACGCAATTCCTCGTCTTCGAACTTTTTCACTGCACCAGGATGTCATTGTCTGTCAAATCGAAAACTCCACATTTAAATTAACGAAACCATGTCTCACATGTTCTAATCACTGGAGCATGTTCACCATAAGTTTCTACCAGCTACCGGTAAGCTTCAGCTGCTTTTTTATTTTGATGAAATAAGAAAAGCAACGAATGCCGCAAATGCAATTTACTTGGAACGAAACTCGACATATTCACTGAGATAAACAAATATGAGGCTATTATTTTGGCGGAATGTGACTTGCGTATATTTGTAGGTTAATGTCAATAGAAAAAAATCACATACATGCCAAATCATAGAAATTTATACATATTGCTAGCGACATCTACTAGTATAACCGGCACACTTCAACAAACACACCTGGTATATATGATAAAAAGTTCCTCATAAAATTCGATTGGATTTTGGGGAAGTGGAAAGTAATTCTTTTATGATATCAGACTAATTAATTTTGCGAAATTCCTTCTTTAGTATAAAGTTTAGGCTTAGGCATTATGTGTGAAACAGGACATCTTTCAAACGACTGCCTCGCGAATTTGTGCATACTTTGATCAGTAGTTATTGACTAAGACGAGGGATTAAACGGCCAGGCATGTAGTACAATTTCGTTGAAATCACATATTATCCAACTTATATTCTTTTAAAAAATCGGGTTTTAAACGACCATAATACCACGAATTTAGAGTGACAGTCTCATCGTTATAGTTTTCGTCAAAAAAATAAGGTGCAATCACAACTCCGGGCCAAAGGGTGCGCCAGACAGTACAAGTTTTTGGGTGTAACGCCATCTCTCTAACTATTAGAAGATTCTCGAAACCCTAAATGCAAGAATTCTGCTTATTTACGTATCCGACGAGTGAAAAATGTGAAAAAAAAAATTTGTTTGGAAATTCACGAGTCTTTTCGGGACTTCGGACACCTTATTGAATGGATTTTTTTCAACGGATATAATCAAAATAAAAATTCGTTAAAGAAAAGTAATTGCAAAAGTACAACAACAATTCTAATATACTATTATAATACCTTAAGAATATTTAATTTTTTAATACAGTTTTCAAAATTCTTTACAAGCTTTACATTTTTGGTTGAGTGTCTTTTAATTGTTCAATCCATTTGTTTTTTTTCACTGCTTTACCTCGCAAAATGAATTACCTTTAACTTTCGATGTAACCAGAAAAAAAGTTGCACAAAAGCTTTAGCTGAGCGTATGAGTACATACAGATATTTTACGTATTCCCGGTGATATGCCTCAGAGAAGAGTACCACTTGTATTTTAAAATGCATTATCTGTGTGGCAAACTCAAACATTTCACTTTCGATACCGCAGTCGTGCGTCATTGTTGCCACTGCCGCTGACAACGCACGCCTAGAGGAATGAATGAATGCATTAGACTGGCTCATTAAAATAGATTTCATAGTTACTCATTGTTTAATAAAAAGGTTAATTTTGTTTGGAAATATCAATCAACAACAGATAACGTTCTTATTATACATATGCATATGTACATACATGTATGTAGCTGAGTGGTGGCCGCGGTTGCCGAGTGGTTAACATTGCGCACTGGCATCCGGAAGGCTACTCTAGACTGTGAAGAGAAAAACCACTCATAGTGTTCCTAGTTTCATACGACGAAATTTTTCCACAGAAAATTGGTTCACTCTACTTCACATATGAGCACACATACGAGTACATGCTGTAGGTTCAACTCGCTAGCCATGCTTCGTGGATTTTAAGGACAACGGAAGCGAGTTCATGTCAACCATAAAGTTACAATTTTCCACTTCCATATACATTAGTACTTACATATATGTATGTATGTGTATATAAAAAGTTATGTATATTCTTGTAATTTTAAAGCAGAAGTGCAGCCTTTAAGCCTTAAAGTAGGTACTGAAGCTATTTCATCGTGAATGGCTTAAAGCTTGTATTCATGGCAGTCAGCACTAGTTAAGTACATTCATATAATTTTGAAATTATGCACATTCTTTGGATTTTTCAACTGAAATATTTACATAATTCTTAAAACCAATTTACACATTCAATTCATTTTTTCTTGAACCGCTTAGTTAATGTTTATATTTTCAGTAGTTTTCTCCCTCGCTTTTAGGGAGTTTTCACACAACTGCAATGAGCAATTTGTTTAATTTACATACCCATCTTTGATCTTTCTCCAGTGGAATAGCAGCTACGATTTGCTTAGATTTTACGGGTGGGTTTGCTGCCGTTGGGCTTCAAACCATGGCCTGCTGGTTAGTTCCTGGATCGCACTTATAGAACCAAGATTCGTCAACAGTAACAACTTGACTAAAGTTGCTAGACTGACTATTTTGTTTTGGAAAAATTGAGCAAAATGGACTCGAGCCTTTTTTGGACCTCATTTAAAATTCGTGGTATCTATCGAGTAGATTTCTTCGTGTATCCCAGATGATAACTTTACATACACAGTGCAGCCAAGGCGTTCCACCCCAATTCATTAGCAATCATTTCTTGTGTCAATTGTGGGTCTTTGTCAATGTCGGACTTCGCAATGGCGTCATCAATGTGAGAGTTCGGTCGACCTTCTCGGAGCTCTCCTCTACGAAAAAATGTCTGGTCTGGAATCTTCGGACCCACTTAGAAATTAGTCTTTAAAGACGGTGAAATCGTTCAAAATGCAATTTGGCATTCACTGAATATTTGTATTGGCTGTAAATTACGTTGAAATCCGAAGAGAATCATGTGGCGAGTTTCTGTTGAACAAATTGAAAGTTCCCAACTGACCGAAATTTTGTTAATCCAAGAAGCAATATTTTCCTACCATTATGTAAATTCGAGAAGCCAGGGTTTTAGTTCTGGTTCGGCTAACATCCGGAATTAAAGAAAAAGTTTTTCTTCATTTTTCTCTCTATTTTTCGCACAAAGTGCGTTTTTTCATAAGTGGCCTGGCGGGGCTATTTTAAGCAGCGAAACATACGTTTTAAAGCTTTTGTAATAAATGGAGAGGCTTACAGTTTATTCCAAGCTGCCTCCGCACGGCTGATGGTTTCATCATGAGAAGCCTTCATGTCAGAAATGCATCCGGAGGCCTTGATATTCGTGGCCGTGGGACGTCCGCAATTATACCTTTGGATGTTTGGGTACATTCAAAAGATTCAAATTCTGGCCTTCCGAATGTTGATTAGCAAACCTAAGCACTGCGGCTCATAAATCTTCAAAACCAAAATTTTTTTTCTTTGAAAAACTGTAATTTATCGGACATTGTCTTTGTCCAAGCCTTTGCGTCAGTTTTTGTCCGTCGGGACTCAGTCGAAAGTAGCAGCTGTTGGCAAGAGTGACTTCCAGGCTGCAAAATACTGTCCTGTAACTTTTATTATTATTTTCAATTCTAGATTGAAGAACTCTATTCTGTACTTCCTTAGACTATTCTTTTGGTTTTGCTCAGCGTCAGCTTAAGCAGCTGCGTAACAGGGAAGAGGTAGCTGCGTTTTGTGTTCACGGAAGCACTTTAAAATCGATGTAGACGTGTATTGTAGGAAGGTTGGTGTGATTTTATCTTTAATATTACATATGTGGGTCAGTTAAAAATGTCTTGAGAAATGAACATATCTTGAGAAATGAAATAATATTTTATAATCGATGGAGATGGAAACAGAAATTTGTAGGTCTTTCGCTATTATTATCGATTTTTTTTGTCGTGTATTGGTATGCAGATATAATACCAACATAGACAAATGTAAACATCAGCCATGACCATCACCCCTTCTGCTGCTCGTAAATATTATGGTTTCTATTAACACTTGGTACACATTGTTATGCAGTTTGGTGTTAACCAGTAAAAAAGAACTAAAAAAAAAACAAATGAAGCTACAACAGTAAAATAGCTAACACTTGTGAAACGAATTCCTACACGTTTAGCCAACAGCCATAGTTATTTCATAAGCGAATTCCTATGCAAAGTTCTCTTTGTTGTCTGTGTGATTATGTACATATGTATTTATGTATGTAGGTATGTATGTGGTTGTGTTATTGCACTACACAAATCTAAATACAGTCATCTCTTGTTCTATCTGTGTGCATAATTTGCGGTTTATTACCACACTTGCATACACATATAAACACATGCAGCGCCCTATACAAGCATAGATATCCCTTTCTATATATGCATGTATACGTATGTACATGTGTACGAGTATGTTTATTTGGTTATCTGTGCGCTTCATCGTTTTGCTTGCATGAAAATCGCGTGACACTGACAATTAAATTTATTTATCAAATCACAAATAAACAACGATTTTATTGCACCTGTGCGCCGGTCGTGTCCGACGATGACGACGACGACGAGGACGATGAGGACGACGACAATGCGGTTAGCGTCACGCCAATGGGCGAAGCGTGTTTGAAAGCTTAAATGTCGTTGCAATGCCACAACCAATTCAATTGAATACGAATGAATACGTGTAAACAGGGATATTCACAGCTCCAAGTATGTAAATATGTATTTATGAGAGTATGCTAATGCACAACGACATGACTACTCGGGTGGTGGGTGGCGGTTGGTTGAGCTAGAGCTGGGGTTAGTTTATTTATGTAGTTGCATTGTTAGCGGTTTGCCTCCCATTGAAATTAATGCGATCATGATATTACACACTGATACTCACACACATACACACACAAACACCATCGGTGTTATCTATGCGCAATTGTTGGTAACTCACACAAACATATGCGATACATTTTAAAGTTGGTGGCAAATAACAAGGTAAGTACTCGTACATATGTTTACGTCCATACGAATACATACATACATACATACATACATATGTACATACACGTATGGACAAACGCATATTTGTGGTGTAGGTGTTTAAGCTTGTTGTATTAGAATTCCCAAGTAAACACAAAAGCTGGAGCTGAGGTGAGTGAGAGAAAGCGAGAGAGAGAGAGTGGGAGCGTACATTTGAAAATATGAAATAACATTCGAAATATGTCTGTCTTTAACGCAAATAGGTTAAATACTTTGTATGTGTATTTATATAAATTCCCATCCATAATCGTGCATATTCGTCAAAGGTTTCATTCATGAAAATTTACTCCGCTAGTGAAGTCTAGAGAATTAAATTTTTATCTTATATATAAAAATGATTGTTTGTTTGTTAGTGACGCTACGGCTCGAGAACGGCTGGACCAATCTTGAAGAAATTTTCAGAGGTTAATCGCTGCGAAGGTTTAAAAATAAAAAAACCTTGTATTTCTCCAGAAAAAATTGGAAAATTGGAATATTAAGGGGTTACATACGTCCAGAATTTTCAAAAAATCGATTTTTTTTTATAGGTTATTATTCTTTATAGTTTTAGGCGTATTTCTGTGAAAGTCGATTGTAAAAATTCCCCATAGATACAAAGTTATGGTAGAAAATCAGACCGCCCGACGAGAGTTTAATGCACACAGGTAGCTGTCCTTCGTTTGAGGCACATGAAAGTTTAAACGCGTTTTTCTCGAAACTACTTTTCCCGGCACGGTCTGCATGATAACTCATACAGTTTTTAACATTTTTTGATGCGATTTTTTTTAAATATTCGAAAATGTTTTATCTATAGTCTGTCGAGCCGTATTTTCGATATTTTTATTAAAAAATTTTATGAACATAATTAAAGTGTGACATTTATGACGTAAAACGCATACTTTTTTTCTAAATTCCGTAAATTGGAAAATTTTTCGAAATCAAAAAATTCGGCTCGACAGACTATAACTACAACTTCATTTTACAAGAATTTTTTTTATTTTTACAGATCCATCAACATTCCAAGGATAAATGATGCAGACCGTGGAGCAACTTTTTTTTCATTGTACTTTGGGTCACGTGATATTTTATGTACTAATTTTTGTAAAGAAAAATTAAAATACATTTTTTTATAAACTTTAAGTACCAATAAACATTGTATAAAATTTCTTTATATTTATTTCTATTGTTATCCCTTCTGAAAACAGTTTTTGTTTTAACGCATTTTTGGTGCTGCTGGACGTCTGTAACCCCTTAAAAAAAGTGACTTTTTCAATACAATTTTTTTTTTAAATTTTTGTTCTTTTGATTTTTTTTTAATTTTTTAATTTTTTCTCTGGCCTTCCGCATGGTGGTACGCAATGTTAGCCACTCCGTTAAGAGCGGCAGCCGCCTATGCACATGTCGAAAGGTGATAAAGTTAACCGTTCTAAGTTAAAAAAAGTTAAAGATTATAATGGGGATTCTTTTTTTGTAATAATAGATAACACTTAGATTCTAATCGGCAGGCGTGCACTCATCTGGAAAAATTTTGCAAAGCAACTGTTGCATGCTATTTGATAATTATTCGCCGCCATGCTTGATTAACTCAGCCGGTAAACCATGGGCTTCCGCCGCTTTGGTGTCCTTCAGGCAGATGATTGCTATTCGATCTTCGTGCAGTCGCTTGATGGATTGGAAATTCGGGTTTAATACCTGTAACACAAACACTACAATTTTAACAAATCTACTAGTTATTGTTAATTCACTTGTACCTAAAAGTTCTCCCATTTCTTGTAAAACAATATTTCTTCATACATTTGTTGTGAGCATCAGCAGCAATACACCAGATTTATATATGAATTTGCAATATTTTAAAGAGTCGTTTTTATTTTCAATAGCCCTTAATAATTTTAGTTTATTTTATCAGCAGAAGTAACGGATATTAAAAATATATTTAATTCACACCAAAATAATCCACTGAGCTGTTGAGCTCTACACGGATTACAATAAGAGGTGACGTGTCATCATTGTGAGTATTTTCACGACCTTCGTCCTTATCACCATTAATTTCCAGCATTCCATTTTCTGTGATAGTGGCAAGCGGTCTTTCAGCATGTAAAAGTTGATGCGCATTTTCGCTCGAACTTTCGAAATCCCTTGACCGATATCGAAAACAAAATAGCAAAATATTTTCCACATTCACGTAACTACCCTGTACAAGCGTGCACTTTAAAATTACGGCTCAATATACGAGTATTGTCCGAACATTTTTCAGCAGCTTGAAAATTTGAAAAACGAGTGCTCCACACTTATTCATTGTTCATTGCTCGAAGAATTTTGAGCACGATCTGGAGCAATTCAAGCTTTTTTGAGCACTTATGAGAATTTTGAATAAAAACTTGTACCTTTTTCTTGATACCCGGATACATAGAATTTTAGCTTAAATGTAAATAGGAGCTACAAATGTTTTAAAATTCCCATAATTACAATTATTTAGCTAGTTACTACAATTCACTTAATGTTACGGAAAATATAAATTGAATTAAATGAAATTTTTTTTGTACGCTTGTTGGGGTTCTAGTACTCGCCCCTGGTTTTTAAAGTTCACTGCCATTTAGCTGCCTGGATAAATGTTTTCTATAGAAGTTCAGTGCACACTGAGTATCGATCGATATACACTTTGGGTCTTATACGAGTAAGTTATGGTCTTGAGACCTTCTGTAAGTTGCCGAATTTTTTCGAAAATATTTTGTACGGGGCCCGACACCATCATCCTTAATGTATGGGGTTTTTAAGTCGAAATTTAAGCTACATACCTATGTATGAAGCTGAAGAATTTCTGCTGAGAAGAAAACGCGGTGTAAATAAAGCATCTTAACCCTACAACCAGAGACCAAAACCATTTATTTTTGAAATGAGTAAATAAATAATTCTAAATTTTTCTCCTTTTTTCGTTAGCAAATTAAAAACATCAAATTTATTTTGCAAATTACAATTTTTTTTTATTCACAAAATTTTTCTATAATTTTTTTTTATAACCATCTCTCGTTTCCTCATTTTATTTTAGGTGAATTGAAATCTAAGCAAATTTTTTTCACAATTAGCGAATTGCACTAATCATCCACATTAGCAATTCACTCCATATTCAAGCCAGTGAGTTAGTAAGTCAATCAAAATTACAATGTGCATTTCTCAGATTTATTGCATTCCAGTTGCATAATACAAAACTCTGCAAGAACAATGTTTTGTTGTCTATAACAATAGCTCAATTGCTAACAATTTACTCAAGAGACTCTGTAGGAAAAAATAAAAACTGCATAAGAACAAATCAAATAAAGTCATAGAACTATAAACTTAGTGAATGAGCTCCAGAGAGGTATTAGTCTCTTCAAAGAATGTTCGTACCAATAAAATATTTCTATACTACAAATTGAAGTTGGCTATTTATTTCGAAAAATTAAAAAACTCATCACAAACTCATCTGTGGATAGCCAAGCGGCCATAACGACGGCATTAATTTCTTATAGCATAAAGTTAGCTTTGGTCCCACTGCAAGGCATTGAAGGTAATAAGATAGTTGATGAAGTAGCTAAAGAGGGTATCCATTTAGAACAGGACGTAGTAATGAACCTTCCAGTTCCATTAATGGAATCGAGCAAAGCAATAAGTGATACTATTTCATCAGACGAATGGGCTCTGGGAACGAGTGTAAAGATGCCGAACTCTACGCTGCTGATAGGACCATTAACAGGGCATTGTCTTCTGTCGTCGCATGCGGTTAATATAGGTCTGACTAGGGACAACATGTGCAGGAAATGTAAGGAATATGTTGAAGCAGTAGAGCACGTAATTTGAGAGTATCCGGCAATCGGCAGACAAAGGATATGCTTATTTGATGCAGAAAGGCTACAGGAACTTCAAACGACAATGGTCAAGGGGGCAGAACGACTATAAGAACAGCAGTGTTTACACTTTCTTCATGAGATGGTAACAGTTTGTGGCCTATCATTGAGTTCACAACTATCCTACAGCTTCTTCGCGCAGTTCGAGGCCATTTTATATGATGACTTTGGTTGACTTACAGGCGGTTAAGAAGTTATGTTTTACCTTGATCTGTCATGTAGCTCTCTCGGAAATATCATTTACAGAGTCTTTTGTGTATTTCGTATTTCGTTTACTGATTCAGTTATATTGACATTCTCATCAACTATACCGTGGGGCACAATGCCCATGTGACGTGGAGTCCGGTCGCTTTCCCAAAGTCACCTCATTAGCCATGTCCCTGCTTCTAAGAAAAGAGTCCTGATCAAATAGGATGTGAGTTTATAGCTTCCCTTACTGCAAAGACATACTCCAATATTTTCAAATTCTTTTCCCTACTGGATATCCTTATTCACTTTCTACTGCTAATTTATTTTTATTCGCCTCCGACCAGTCATTGCGCTAATCAAAGTGACCTACTGAAGAAATACAAAAAGCAACAAGAATTAGCAATAAATGCAAACAACAACAATAACAACGATAACAACACCAAAACCAACAATAGCAATAATAATAGTCAATGACTTTTTTAAAACCACAAACTGACATTTTGTAACTCCATCATTTGCATTTCAATTGATTAAAATCGTACGTTTCTTAGTTTGACTACTTACGAGCACATACCATAAAGTTGGTTTTGTTGGAATACTCCGTGCTCGTAGCTCACAACTAAAATCAAAAAAATACATACTTATACCATTTACAACTGTAAGTACATATGTACATATATTATATATGTATGTATTGTGTGTATAATAACAACAATTGTTCCGAAAGGAGACGGCGCTACCGACCGCTGGCAAGAAGACTGCACCGCTTTATTTAGCTACTCAGCTTAAGCATTTAGAATTACGGTAAGCAAATGAATGAAGGAATGAATGAATAAATGACTAAATAAATGAGCCAATGACTGAGCGAGTGAGGGAGTGAGTGAGTGAGGGACCGCATGGCATGACTGACAGTGGTAATTTGCATATCTACACATTCAGATCTTTTAATCCGCTACAACTGCAATATTGCACTATTCCGTGGCTTAGTTCTTGTTGTTGTTGTCCATCATGAGTTGTTGTATTGTATTTGAAAGTGACAGCGGCTGAGTGAACGTCAGTCAGGGTGAGGTGGTTTTTGGCATTCATAAGGACGGTGGTCGCGGTGGCGCTACGGGTATTTTGTTTGAGAGTAAAAATCCGCTTTGACTTGTGACTAAATCACACAAAAACATTCTAAATAGTTCACAGAGTGTCTAATTGCATAACAATTGGCAGTGCCAGTGTGACATATGCACTCAGTTTCAGTGCCGCAGGAATTAGCAGGGAGTTGGTAGTCATTCGTGAAATTGAAGTAGTTTTTGCTGACGAATTACAGGGTTTTCCAATAAGAGGTGTTATTTTGATATTCAAAGAAATTGTTCCCTTGACATATAAATGGTTTCGTTGTTTGTATGTATGACACGTAGCACCGTCTTGTTGAAAGTAAAAGCCAAAAAAAAAAAATTCATTAACTGTCTATAGCGTAATCCATTAATTTTCGAAAAAAACTATGATTTAATGACAACGCCGTACCATAAACCGCGGCAAACAGTTATACGTTGAGGATGGAGAGGCTTTTCAATAATAAATCTTGGGTCTTTCAAGCCTTAGATGTGACAGTTTTGCTTACCGAATAGCAGGATATTCAAAATAATACCTTTTATTGGAAACCCGTTAAAATTTTGTTGATTTTTTTAAATGCGATTTATTTTAATTAGTTTCAATTTTACATAAATATTATTTTACACCACATAGGTCTCATTAATAATCTACAGTTTAAATATTTTAGTCAGTTTAAATATTTTTATATTTTATCAATCAATATATTAAAGTTTAAAGGACATCATTTGAAAAAGAACACCTTCCTGGCTTATAATTTGCATTTACTTTACAACATATTTAAACAAAAGGCAATATAGAATAAGTTATTCCCAAGAATCTTTAGTACATTAACAATATATTGGAAAAATAATAATAAATATGAACGATGGTCAAATGTCAATGAATTTTGAAGTTTGACTGAGTTTTTCCAACAGTTTGACGTTTAGCGAGAGCTCGCCTTATGTTTTTTAGAACCTATTTACAATAGTACCGCTTTTTTATTTTGCAAAAATATTCGTTAGATAAACTTAAACTTATAGAATGTGCTTTTCCAATTTGCAAATCGGATATGCATCATTTTCTGTTGTCCCTTAGTCTAAAGCTTCCTGCCTCCGTTTCAGGCAGCAATACTATCACAACGACTTTGCCGCTTTAAATGCAGGTATTCTGGTAATCGATTTGAAATCAGCTTTTTTCTCTAAAAATGTGATGGAGTACTATGAAACTTTCTAATCCAAACTGAATGATCAATTTCTAGTTATCTTTCTTGTGTTCGCCCTCGTTTGCATAAGCTTCCGTGGTATAAGAAGCGTTGAAAAAGTTAAGAAATCTTAGGAACACATTTTATACTTTATTTAAGGTCAGTAATGATCTCCTACACCAGGTTAAATATATTCATTATATGAATACTTTCAAGGTGCTCGATAAGTTTCTTTATACGCAATATATTTACCGATTTAAGGAAGAGTTAAAGATGAATGCAAAAGCCTTTTATAAATATATCCGCTCTAAAAAAGTTTGTTCCAATATTTATGTCTTACTGTGGAAGGAGTTCTGAAAGCACTTTGGATACTGTAAATCTCTTTGCCGAATTTTTTAAATATAATTATGCCGGGTATGTTGATATTTGAGTCTTAGCTGGAAATTTCGCAGACTTTAGATTTCGATAGCCTTTCAGTCACTGAATTGGATGTTTTGAATGGGATTGCTGCTTTACAACTCTCTTTGATTAGCGATTTGGACGGGCTTTCTCCTATGTTGTTTTATGGCGTCTTCATTAATCGTTGGAAAATTGCTTCTATCTCTCCGTTGTTTAAATCTGGATGATGCCAAAAATTAACGACTTGTTCGAAACTTCTCGCGAAAGTGGTAAGGGATAAATTATTTTTTGCCAGTAAAGGCTTCATAAGCCCGCTTAAGCATGGTTTTGTCGTCGGTCGTTCTACTGTCACTAACCTACTCTGTCTTTCTCGTTATTGCATTGCATATTTTAGGAAGGGATACCAAGCAGATGTCGTCTATACCAATTTATCCAATTTATCCATTATTTATTATGTAAGGTAGAGTGCCTATGTTTTTAATCTTCTTTTCCATTTTGGCTGAGATCATATCTCTCCGATAGATTATTTTTAGTTGAATTAGAATATACGAGATCTTATGCTTTTGAAGCCATCTCTGGGGTACCTCAAAGTAGTATTCTTTGTCCTTTATTATTTCTTCTTTTTGTAAATGACATTGGAACTTGCTTTAGGAATTCAAACTTCCTGCTTAATACCGACGATTTAAACTTTTTAAAAGCATTCTATGTTTTTCAGATGCTTTCCTTTTACAGGAGGATCTTAAAAATTTAGCCAATTGGAGCATTAGGAATAAGTTGCCTCTTAATATAAAAAAAAAAATTAACATTACTTTTTCAAAGTGTACTCAGGTCAACTTATTATCTATTTGACAATAAGTTATCTTTTGTAAATGAGTTTTTGATCTTGGTGTGTTGTTTGATGGGGGTTTTACCTTCTTTTATCACATCCATTGCATTATTCCTAAAGCTTATTCTAACCTTGCTTTTTTACGGCTTTGTTTTACTGTTGGATTTGGTGCTTAGAAATCCCACTTGTTATCATGGCAAAGCCAGTACATCCTCAACAAGAGGCCCCTTGGGTCCGGATGGATGCCGGCGTCCATTTTTCTTCGAAAATGAGAAAGGAGCTGCTGTTACCGTGCCAGGCTCACAGATTATTTACAGACAAATGTTGGAGATAATAGCATGGATGATGTTTGGTTTGAATAAAACGTGTCACTTAACCAACGCCACAATCCATATCTTGTGCACTATTTCGAGTGCGCTGGATTATTTTTTGGTGAGAAGCTATTACGGATAAGTACTAAGCTAACCATCCAGAAAGGATTCAAGTCCCTATCGCAGCCATAGAGGGTCACACAATCGAAACGTGTTCAAAAATTGGATGAACAGATTGAAAAGTATATAAAGAAACATATTCAAAAACGCATCCGCTATCAACGAGATTTGTTTGTAGCAATTTTTCATCTGTTTCAAAGATGCATGGATAATTTGGAATGGATTCCTTGTTTCTTCCAAAGTTGTATTTCATAAAATTGAGACCGATTATGGCAATAAGATCGCTTATTGGGACCGCGTCGAAGTGGTTCGGGCAGTACTCCTGTCTTCCTTTCAAACTATATTCTCCATTTTTTGATCGTTAGCACAATAAGCTCATAAGGAGTATATTTCTGCAAGGTACTTTCACTTATACAGACTTATGTACGTACGAGGCTGAGACTATTTAGGAGTGTAATAAAAGGAGAGTTAGGTGTTTAAAGGCTCATCACGTCTCCTTCAGATTTATGGCATGATTGAGTTACGGGTCTTGACTGAAATAGTTCCAATCTCTGCGCCAACAAATTTTCATTACTCTTAACCAACATTTACCAAATGCGCTCGGTCTAGCAAATATATTTTCATTTCTGGAAATACAAATTATATAGTTCATAAAAGACATTTATTTTTTCTTTATTGATTTAATGCAATACTATGTAGATTTTCTTTAAAATACATTTTTTTTCATTTAAATTAGGTCGATTGCGGGAAAATATTGAAGCAAGTAGCAAGAGCAGGTTGGCTAACTTTAATTGAGCTGAAAAATTTAAGAAAATTCGTACATTTTCACAAAGATATTTACTATATATATGTATCTAGTATATTCTCACTATATTATATATTTATTTCTATGATTGTTTTTAATCAGTGCGAATTCAAATTACACAAAAGTTCAGTGAAGCGCATTAAAGCTGGCAGCAAGAAACAGCAACAGCAGGCCAACAACAAGCAAGTAGCAACATTAAATTGCAATAAGCAGTGCAAGGCGTATTCTAAGTTCGCTTTGTAATATTTCGCACTGTTGCACCAAATGAGGAGGGCCGGACCACTCACTTACCTACTTTATATAAATTTGCTCATAGATAATATGGCCTCATTGCTCCTTACCATTCTTTACTGATTTTTAGCCATCACTACAGTGATAACATGCCAAGTTGTAGAAAATGTGTGTTTCCAATCTCTGGGGCACGCCACGGTGGCTGATAGTTGAGTTGGATAAGTTTTTAGGGGATTGATGTGAACCCGGGTAGGAGGTAGTATATGAGTTGGCTGGCAACTAAAACCAGTGAATCATCATGAAAAAAAAAACAAAACCTTTAGCTATCAGCAGATGAGAAAACAAGGCCAAGCCATGGCAATTTGCATACTCGCTACAACTGGCCGGAGGTACAAATATGAATCGAAAGTTTACAGTTAGTTCCAGGATAACATTCACATTTTTGCAATTGCCGCTATGAAAAAGTGATGTATATATGTACATACATACTTACAAATATATCTGTGTGTGTGTGTTGGCACGTATTTCTATTTTGTTGAATGGCAATGTTATTGTTGTTGTGGTAGTTATAGTTTCAGTTTTAGTTTTAGCTGCTCCCAGCCACATTTGCACTATGGATATGTCTATGCATGCTTATGTGCCACTATTATTATTTGTGCTTTCTAGGTCAGCTGCATATGATCCCAGGGGATGCTCCTGGTATTACGATATGCTACTGGTTGGTCCAGCCGGCTATTGGTTGAATTCTCCGTCCCCCATGTTGCGCACACATTTTGCTCGTTGCAACTTCCGCTTTGCATTTTGACTGCTGCCATTGCTATTTTGTTTTTGTTCTCGTTCGTTGTTACTGTTGTTGTTGATATTGTTGTTGTTGTTATTTGGTAGAAGCTACTAGTTGCTGCTATTATTTTCAATTTTGCTTTAATTTTAAAACTTTTTCGTTGCGTACTTGTATTTACTCCATCCACGTGTTGGCTTGTAGCGTATATTTACATATTTAGAGATGAGTAGTATGTTGTTCACTTTAATCCTTTAATCCGCGTGCGCGTGTACGTGTATGTGCTGGCTTGCTTGCTCACCTCGTGTTAAATGGAGTCACATAGATATTTTATTTCAAGAGGAAAGTATTACTTGTTCTGCATGAAAATGGATATTTTAGTTATACAACCCTGAACTCAGATACACAACTGTACAAATTTATATGTTAATAAAAAACTATTTTCTTTTCCTATGATAACATAATATTTTTAGATATGAATTAAAAGCTTTATGCAACTTCTACGAGGCTAAATAAAGATTATTTTAGTTTTGATAACAAAAATATATATGAAAGCACCTGCAAAAGAGATTAATCAAAAACTGCGTACTGTAATAATAATAATATTACTGACAAAAAAGAGTTAAGTAGAATATAAAAAAATTTTGGCTGATGTTGAATGAAGCTAAGTCTTTGAGTCTTCAGTCTGTAGAAAGAGACCCCACCACGCTAGTAAACCATTTTGGAGAGCTATTGGATTTTGGAATTTAAATAACACAAATAATATTTAGTAAATAACCTCAAAACTCCGGCGTTGGTTGAATGTAAAGCATGGATACAGAAAAGAAATCGATAATTGAGTGTGTTCTAAAAATTCTTACGATTTACACGTTATGCGAGGAATAACAAGAAGCGGTGTTATCCCCCATAGGGGCATATAAAATTTATTTTGATCTATTTTGGGATTAAAAATTAGGTGTAGTAAAAGGAAATCCATTATTTTCGATTGAAATTTAAAACTTTAATTACTACAGTAAGAATGATTCGATGTATGTCAAATATGCATCGTTTTGTTCGATAACTTGTTGCCATTTTAAAGGTAATCTCATTATGCCTCTCTCGCAGAAGCCCTTCTATTGGCAAAAAATTGACATGCTAATCACTTGGTGCCAGGCTCGGACTATAAGGATGCGTAAGAATCTCTCAATGTGTATGGCCTGGCATTGTTCTGTTGTTGTACAATCTTTAGCTATCTTTAGAACTCGAAAATGTCCATGATTTCATCAACATTTGCGACAAGTGCGTGGTGCATCTTTGGCATCGAAATTACCGGAACCAAAATTGCGCTTTATTGGTTGTTATAGTATTAGGACCTTAAACGCTATTCACATTTTCAGCCGCCAGGTTTTCGCTCTTATCGAAGAAAAACCACAAAATATAGCGTATTTTCTCTTTGCTGTTGTCCATTTTGACGTTCTCATACAAAACTGAATCAACCAATTGTCAGAAAAGCTTTTTTTTGTACAAAATGTCATCTTTCGGATCGGACTTACAACGCGATATACAGATAAATAACACCATCTATTGGAAAAATAATGGATTTCTTTTTACTACACCTAATATATTTTTCTTAGATACTTTTTTGACGAGTTTAACCTAAAATCTTTTATATGAAAAATATGTTCTATAGGGGGGCCAGAACCTGAAGTTATGGGATTTATATTCCGTTCCATTTGAGAGTGATTTTAAAACCCGTGAGTCATTCCCATTTTCTTGCTTTTTATTATCGAAACTAAAACAGATGCTTCGAGAGTCTCTAACGACCCCTTCTATAATAATGGAATAATTTATATTAGGCGAGCGGTTACGTAAAAGTACTTAGGAAGTTGCATTGGCGTCTACTTACCCTTCTCTGGAAAACGTCGACTCACCATGCCTCTGAACGCTATCGCAGGATGGGAACGATCAGCGACATGTAGAGTTTGGACTTTGTTCGTCTACTCAGCCCAAGGTAGGAGCTATTGGAAAGAGTGTTTCTGCATTGGATTTCAAGGCTGACATTGTTATTGGTGTTAATACTGGTTCCGGCTTCAAAGTTATGACTGTCAACAGTGACGTGGGAGCTCTATATCCTTCTCTTTCTTATCCAGTCTGGAGAAAGCAAAACTCTCGGCGCGGTTGTAACCAATGATGTCAATATCACCGGCGTACGCCAGCAGCTGTGCACTCTTGTAGAAGTTTAGCAGCTCCTATTCTTTTCTTCAGAAATAAATTAAAGAACTCACATGATAAGAAATAACCTTGTTTGAAACCTCGTTTGGTATCGAATGGCTTAGAAAAGTATTTCTCGATCCTGACGGTTATACACAGTTTACATAGCCTTTTACATAAGTTCTCCGGGTATACCAAATTCAGATAAAGCGGCATAAAATCAGCTTCATTTCGTGCTGTCGAATGATGCTTTGAAATCCACAAAGAGATGTTGTGTGTCTAACCGCTTTTCATGTGTCCTTTCTAAGATTTAGCGCAAGGTGAATATCTGGACAATGGTGGAGTTACCAGGTCTAAAATCACACTCGACGGCCTCAATAGCTGAGTGAATAACATTGTATACTGTCTAAAACATTTAATTAACCTTTCTAATTGTGATCGTCCCTGACGGGGAATGTCTAGCTCCGCGAGTGTACGAGTATTTCTGACATGAAATAAAAAAGCTCCTTATCCAAACTTTAGTCGTTCGTTGGAGGGATCCTCCTTTTTTTGGATTGTGCAGATCACTCTTACGTTGAAATCGTCGGGTGGGCTTCAATCTTTACTACATTTTGAAAAAAGCTGGTACATGCACCTTCTCAGTTATTCATTGCCGTATTTGAATAGCTCGGCCGGCAATCATCGGCTGTCGGCTAATCGCTTTGCTGCTTTTAAGCGGATAATTGGTATTCGAACTGATTCATAGTCGTGAAATGAAACATCTGTTCCATAGTCATCGATGGGCCATCCCCTAGTGTTCCATTTTCACTGCCATTTAGCAGTACATTCTAGGCATCGTTCGCTAGATCGCCTTCCTCGGTCCTACAAGTCCTTATTTCGGTCTTGAAACCTTCTGTAAACTGCAGTGAAAAATGTTATGATCCTTAGCTCAAATAAATTCTAAGTTGCAATCCCTTAAATTTTAATTCATAAAAGAACCATGCTTTTTGATTTTGTCATCAAAGAATCAAGGCAAGCTAGCCACTAAATATTGGGTTGCCCCAAAATAAACCGAAGATTTTTCATTCAGAGGCCGTTGACAATTTTTTTGAACATGATGATGTTGCCAGAAAGATACCGAAAGGTCATCCAACAAAATGGAAATTGCAGAATTGATTAAAGTTCATTATAAAATTAAAAAAAATGTATTTACTTTCTTTTAAAAATCACCGCTTTTTTGGGCAGCCCAATAGATGGTGTTCGATTCGAAAACAAAAATAAAAAATTTGTTCTTAATTGAATTTCTGTCATTCATGTCGAGAAAAAATAAGATTTAAATTTTTTGAAAATACTGTTAAGGTATTTTACTTAAAATTTTCTTGACCATGTTGATGATTATAAAATATGGTATCGTTCTTTTTTTACTTTTTTCACAAATTTAAGATACTCCTAAGCAAAATATATATGGTATGTATGTACATATATAAAAATTATAAATAAATCTGTTCATATTTATCATACAAAAATGAAATATTTATGATTTTCATGTTAAGGACTAGTGTAGTAGTGAGTGGCTTTCTTGCTGGAATTATGGTACACTCTCCACTGCACGTCAAAATAATTCATACGCATTTGTTATGAGTGCCTTATGAGACACTTTTCAGCTGCCGGCTGTGCATTGCTCACTTTGCCAATCGATTTGACAAATGACTTTTGTGCGCGTTCAATGTAGAGACGCTGTGTACGAAAGTGCAATGGCGTATGTCAGGATACGAGGATTGCAGAATAGCAGCCAACAAGACTGAAAAATTTCTCAATTTGGATTATTTTTTGAGCTTTCCATTGACAGTGAAACACACTCTCGTTTGTATATACCATACATACATACATATACAAGAACACTATTAAGTGAGGTATATTGTTCTGGAGTGTTCAATTCAAGACTGCAGGCCAATACGAACTATTGCATTGATGCCATCCTTGTATAATAAATTTACGAGCGTTATATGCGTACGTATTTATATTGTATTTTATCATTTTATTGCATAATGAAGAATAATTGCAGTATTGTTGCTCAACAAAAGCTTTGCTGATGCCATAAGCATTTTCGTGACATCAATGCTTGACGAGATACCATATTTGTGATTGCTATTTGAAAATTAACCAACAATAAAATTTCCAAATTTTTGTATTTAATTTGTTTTCATTATTTCACTAGTTGACAAACAAAATTTTTTATAAAAAGAGTTTTAGAGAATATCAGACTTAGTACCTATTATAATTATATATTTGCCTTAGTAAAAAGTAATCCAATATTTTTGCATTAAGTTCAGGGCTTTATTTATCACATTTAGATATACCAAAATTATATAAAATATGCACTTCCCAATCAAACTCTCGCAGCTTTTGGTGGGTCAATAGCCATTTGTGTAGTCTGGAGTTGACCTGATGATACACAATTCACGTCCTTTTGCCTAAAGCTGTGCGCTTCTGGGCGATTGCTCCGCTCAGGTAGTCTAATTTCTGACAGTAGACGTCCAAATTAAGTGCTATACCGTAGGGGAGCAACTCATAGTGGATGATTCTTTTTCCATCTCACCAACAACATATACCTTCCTGGCCGTCAATCTTGGCTTGGAGGCCGTTTGTGCTAGCTCATTACCTTTCGACCACGACCGTTTTCATCTGATGTTGCTGTAAGTGATCAACTTTACATCACCAGTCACCATTCGCTTCAGAAATTGACCAATTTTGTTAAGACTCATCAAAGATTCGCTCCTTCACTCGTGTGACACCCATAATCAATGTATGTAAGTATGTAAGTATGTATATTTGTTTCTTTGTGTATCCAGCCTTTTTTAAAGGGTTCCAAACTGTTTTTTGTGCAATGTTTAGCTCTTTGGCAAATGAAACATTTCTTGCAATACGATCAGACTCGTTGATTTCTTGCTCACTGCTAAACTGCTCGAAAATATTAGAACAACAACTCTATTATATTGTACTATATATCTATCTATATATGTAGATATACACAGTATAGGTCAAACCTAAAGCATCCTACAACACGATGTATGCCTTTAGACGTTTTCTAACAAATTTATACTAAGCCATCTGAGAACGGCAGACGGTTTTTTTATGAGGAGCTTTTATTTAATGTCAGAAATACACTCGGACGGGTTGACATTCCGCAATTAAAACAATTAACTTAATTTTTCATCTAAATAAATTTTTTGTAGTTTTTGGATGTTGTCGGGCCAGGACTCGAAATCTGGGCTTCCAAAAGGCAGAACGCAATGCTAACCCCTCGTCTATCGTCGGTGCCATTACCACTGCCAAATTACTCAATGAAATATCACGAAGTATTGCATTGATGCGTGTAACCAAAAATGTACTACTTTTTACTTTTATTTTAACGAAATTAAAAATATTCATACTATTTTGTTTAAACATGCCCAATTTCCGCAAAATACTTTTTTCATTATCTTTTTGGTTCGTGCCATTTGATGTACTTATCAATAAACTTAAAGTGTCTATTAGATGCTAAACTCGAGGTGATTGGATGATATTCGACAGCTTGCATGTTTGCCAGCGCCAGGAATTGCAAGAAATCCACGGAGCACTCTCTCGCAACACCTCTATTTTTTTCCTACGGAGTTCACACCCAAACTCCATTAAGAGCTAAACGGCTGGAAGAATAAGCTCAAGGGTATTATTTTTCTCCTACGAAGCTTAGGCATATTGAAAAACTCACTGGTCAAAGCTAAATCACCCTCTTTTAATGGTGAAAATATTTATGCGTCTTGTTCAAAACTAAATTTATAATTTTTTATGCCTACAGCATATCTCTTTATCATCAAAGAAACCTGGTTCTTAATAACTTTCGGCAACATGTTGAACCTGGTTTCTTGGCAACCTTAAACTTTACATTTTCGTTTTTTACTATTTTCCCTATGAATTTTCGAAATCGCATTCTCTAAAACGTTCTTAATCAGAATGAAATTGATAGATTAAGAGAACCAATATATGGTGCCTTAAGAATTTGCTATGTAAGCAGACTTGAGAGTTCCTAGAAATATGTTTGATGTCGTTATTCTGTTGGGACATCTATTTTTGTGACATTTTCTACTCAATTTTAAATCTTGTGAAATTCTTTAAGAATAAAGCAATTATAGAAATCTAGAAAGTCTTCAACTAAGTTCATAATAGACAACTTTTTAATTTCCAGCAGGGGATACGTAGCCGGTGAACTGGGATCTCCCACTCACACCGAGTGAAAAATAAAACAAAAAAGATTTGTTGACCCATTTTTCCAAACCAATTTTTCGCACTTACTTGGGGCTCACCGTATTAAAGAAATGAAAAAAAAAATGTGAGTGAAAGCAACACAAAAGCGAATGCAAAGAATTATGGATCTTGGATGGCGGTCTGCTTTGGCCAGCCGCTCAGTTGCTAGTGTGGTTTGTTACGCGGTTAGTTGCCTGGTCGCTTGAATATGCTTTCAGTTTTTTTTTTACGACCAAATCGCTATTCAGGCGTTTGCGTATGTCCACTATGATTTTGAGGCGAGAAACCCGAAAGCGTTTGGGTCAGCTGTAATAAATGTGCATATGTTTGTATGTTTGTATGTGTGTATGTAGGCGTTTAAATGAAAAGTTGCCGGCTCTTTTCTTTGTGTGCAAGTTTTCGTAATTTATATCCCCACTTTCGTAGCTTTTTCCTTTATTCTACAACTTGTTTTTATTCACTAAATAAAAATGAAAAATAGTAGCGATTTGTTTGCTCCTTTCTCTTTTTGTTGCAAAAAGGAAAAACTGCTTTTTTTATTTTTCATTTACTAAAGACTTAAATTGCTGAATAGCAGTAAAATTTAATATTTATAAACGAAATTTACTTTTTGTAGCACTGCTTTAAAATGTGGAAAACATTTTTTGTGTTTCGCACTCTGCAAATGTTTGTTTGTTTTGTTGGCATGTGGGTGCACAAGAACACACTCCAGCCCAGTTTTGTGCTCGCGAAATGCTTTCAACTTTTATTGCTTCCGTGCAAGAGACTTTTCCGCTTTCTGCCGATTTTCCACATCGTTTTGGTGCGTCTTGCGTGTTTTATTTACTAGGCGCCTTGCTGTTTTTTTGTTGATGTCAGTATTGTTGTTGTTGTTGTTGTTGTTTTTAAAGGCCACTGAGAAGCAATGACTTCCGGGCATGAGTGCGTATTTCTTATGCCATCATTAAGGACACATTATAAATGTTTAATACAATTTAAAGAGAGATTTATACGCATACTCGTATGCTGCTGGCACATCACGACGCCATTAATTTCGCATTGAAACAGTTGATAAAAAAGGAATTTAGTCGGCCGCAGTCAAGGCTGCCTAACTGAGTACCTGCGAAGCTGGCAAATCTGTGTGAAGTAGAAAATTTGGAGAGACTTTCAGTTTTATCTCGATATTTATTTATGTTGTGGTAATTTACTGAGATTTATTAATCTTTTTTTTATTAAATCAATATGAAATATTGTTATTTATTATGAAAGAAAATTAAATTCGAAAAGAAGCCACATTTCTATTAAATATCTTACCTATTTTACTGACATAAACACCTTTTACGGGGTTATAGTCGAATTAATAAAATTGCGCTATTCATTCCCTTTTCCGCTTTTTCCTTCTCTACCTGGTCTCTCCAATGGAGTTCTCCTTCTTCCTCTGCTTCAACCGGTGGGCACTGGTGGGGTGTTCTCATTCATCTGAACCACATGACCTAACCAGCGCAGACTCTGTTTCTGGATTAGCTGAACTCTGCCAATATCGCCGGTTATCTCATACAGCTATCGGCTGCGGTATTCGCCATTCCCAACTCAAAGAGGACCATAAACCTTACGCAAAACCATTCCCTCCAAAACTCTTAACGCCGAAATATCAGATGTTGCCAACATCCATGCCTCAGCAACATACAGCAGGATGAGAACGATAAGCGACTTGTAGAGTTTGTCGAGAGAGGACTTTACTTCAAGGAAATACATTGAAAGTAAAAAAATTTTAAGAAAAGAATAAGTCAAACATAGAATAAATTGAAAATCGTCTGCCAAAACCAACTTGAAGCAGAGCCCCTTCTTTACCTAACAAAATTGCTGTACGCGACGTGTTATACAAAGGGATAGAGTACTATTCATATGATACAATCATTCCCTTTCTCGTCGCTATAGGCAAGAAGCTCGAGCTGTTTCGTAACATGCCTTGTTTTTGTTCATCCAGATTATTCCTTTCAAATTTTATAACGATTGGCTAAAATGAAGACGAGAAAACGTAAGATTGCTGAGGACAGGTCAGACAAAATTCCACCGCCAACGCAAACAAAAAATCGCCATGTGATTCTCTTTGTGTTTCGGTGTAATTTACAGCCAATACAAAAATTTAGTGAACACTAAATTGCATTTGGAACGATTGCATCCGCTTTAAAGACCATTTCTAGGTGGTTATGAGGATTCCAGACCGGACATTTTTCCGTAGAGGACGAGCCCCGAGAAGATCGACCAAAATCTGCTAGATGGGTACCAGGAAACTTAATTGAGGCAAATAAAGATGCTCGAATGCATTTTACTTCATCCGATCAAAAATCGTAGCTGCTATTGCATTGAAAAATGGTCAGACCATAACTGCGAAATGGTAAACCCAAGAATGCTTACCAAAAGTTTTCAAAAATTTGTTGGAAACCAGGAAGAGAGAGGATTTGCGGCGCTGAAATAACGCTTAATTTGATCGCGATCTCTGGGGTCGAAAAATACGTTCAGAACCATATTCCCCAGATTATTTTCAAAAATCAAAAAAAAATTTAAAAGGAAACGTCTTTAATTGCAACGAGGAGATAATTAATTTAAAGCCCCTTGTACATATAGTGGAAAAATAAGCTTAAACCCTAGTTAATATTTTTTTTTTTAATATTCAATGAAATATAAGACAGTTGCGCCTGCGTCAATTGAAAAGAATCGCCTGCTGAGGCACGTGTTTATGTGAACACCGTTAGTTCTATTTATTTTATGTTTCCCAAGCTTCACTTCACTAACTGAAAAACTGTTGTGTGCTGTGAATGCCTTAGTTTGTGTGTATGTTTGTATGTGCGAAATATTATTTCACATTTTTCCTAACGCCAAATGGCAGCGCAAATCCCACTAAGATGACTTTGGCAAATGTGATGGCAAAAATGCCCTTACACGTTCCTAACAGAAATACGGAAATATACGCACGCGCATACATACATCTATACAAGCACGACAGTTCAAGTGACCACTGGCAAATCTGCTAGCTATATATGTAAGTGTGCATGCATATCGTGAACCTTTATATGGGTTACATGTTATAATAAAGGTGTTGCGTCCTTCCCCTCCGAACAGACCAGTCGCCTGTGACTTGCCGGCAACCAAAATGACTGCAACGCCAAGAAGAATAGTAGTGTTGGTAGTAGCATTACTAACAACAGCAGGATCAATAATAGTGCCAACATCTACAATTTGCAATATGTTTAACGCGCGCGCAAACTTTTTCATGGAATTCAAATCATTCGCATGCGCGAAATATGCGTGCAAATGTTTAACTCACGTGACACACATTCAGACATATAAAATCGTGTATGTGTGCAGATTCTTCCCATCCAGCAAAACATAAAGGTCAAACAAGTCTCATTAAAAACTGCTTTTTCGGAGGCTTCACACTCATTAAGAGCACATCAAATAATCATACGTTCTATACACACACCTCTTCGAAGAACTATTGTCCCTTTCCTTTCCCAACTGCACTGTTAGTCTGTTTTCTCCCGATGAGACACAGAAGTGAAACGAATGAATATTTTTCAGCCGGACCACATGACCTAGCCATGCGCCGTCTTCTGATTGGCTGAACTATGTCAATGTCGCTGTATATCTCATCGTTCTATCGGCTGCGGTACTCGCCATTCCAAACTTGCAGAGGACAATAAATCTTATGCAAAATCTTTCTCTCGAAAACTCCTGGCACCGGATGCTGTCATATAGCAGAAAGGAATTGATGGGCGACATGAAGAGTTCGGTCTTCGTTCGTCGGGAGAGGACTTTACTTCTCAATTGCCTATTCAGTTCAAAGTTGATGTCGGCATTAGTACTGGTTCCAAAATTGATGAAATTATCTACGATTTAAAAGTTCTTTCCCTATTCAGCCCTTCCCTTCGTACCATTTTCTCCAGCATTACATTAAAGCATTCACAAGATAAGGAATAAATTCGTCTGAAACTTCGTTTGACATTAAACGGCTTTAGGTCTTGCTTAACGGAATACCAATTTCAGACAGAGGCATATAGGTAGCTCTTTTGCGTGCTTTCGAAAACTGCTTGCCGAAGAGGTGGTGTGTGTCGATCCTCTTTTCACGGGTCTGTGGTGTATTCAAGCTTCTGGGTATGCAGTTACAGTCGCGGTGTAATTCTCAATTCCTACGCTTGCATCACCATCGCGATTTTAGCATTTCACGCGATAGAAAATTCATTGCTGAGTAAATACATACGTAAGTATACACACATACATACACACGTACTCAGCCAAAGTATGCGCCGAAGCTGGCAATGAATATGCCCGTCAGCATTTGACTGCCGCTAGAGGAAAAAAATGTATCCTGTAGGTGGTAAAATATCTATACCCATGTGAACATACATACAAATACGTGAATGTAATCTTATGCGGGTGTCTGATCATCAATGTTGCCATGAGCTTGAGCTAGTGTCGTATTTTACATAAAAAGGGGAATTTATGCCGGGGTAGTTGGCTATGAAATGAGCGACATCACCGCCATGACACGCATTCATGTAGAGATGAATATTATATGTACACGTATTTATGTATGTATGTAAGTTGGCTGCTTCATGCATTAGACAAATTGCATTAGACCTTGTTTGTCATCATCACCAGTGTGTGTATTTGCTTACCACCTACATTTGTAGGCGTGTGCGTTTGTGTAGTTAGCATCGCGTTAATTCGTTAAAAAATCGATGGCGCGCAGAAACGTTAACACAAATCTCAAAAAATACATACTTAGATAATCACGTATGTATGTAGAGAGGAATTTAGAAAACATGTATGCATGCAGTCGTAATCTAAAGCGCTCATTTCAGTATCAAGCGAACTAACGACGTATAAATGCACTGCAGTGTGAACTTATGCTTGTACGTACGTTGCGTATACGTAACCATCTCGCTTTGTCATAAAAATATTATATAGGTATGTACATATGTTAGTTTAATAAGTACATAAATTTGTATAATTTTTAAATACAAAAGTATCGTTCGACGTTCCGCAAGATCAGTATGCAAACTATCAGGAGACATTAGGCAAGTCTCACGTGTCAGCTTGAAGTCTATTTTTAAGTGTCGCATGTCAAAAATAGATAAAACTTGATTTAAATATTTTTTGAGCATAAAAATTCAAAACAAAAAAAATACTTATACTCAAAGTGATAACGCCATTTGCACGGATGGCTCAAAACTCCATGAAAGAGTGGGCTGTAGAATTCACTCAACAGGGCTCTCAAAAAATTTTAATTTTAGGCTACCAGACTCTAGACTACCCAAGTTTCTTCCAAGCAGAACTTATTGCAATCACGGAAGCCACCGAATGGTTGCTAGAATATCTGGTTACAAACTAATCGATCACTATATACAAGTACATACTAGGAAAGCCAAGCAGACATCAGACCTCTACAATGTATGTAATTACTCCACATCAAAATTTGCGTTTAAATGCAGAAGAAGTACAAGCAAAGTTATCGGTTATATTCAAAACAACCGTGATTTGGGTGCCGGACATAGGAAGATCCCAGGCAACCGTATGCCAGATGAGCAATAGAGGGAATATACCCTTGCAAAATTCAGCTGGATTTTACCACAACAGCCATGATGGCTTACCGAAAGAACTTGCGACCTGATTTGACAGCTTGGGCCCACGTAAGCTGGTCCACATCAATAAAACAACTGTAAACTAACTTCATACTGTTCAGTGGGACTTCACGAAACGAGAATGTGATACTCTTCGAATAATTTTTGTCGGAGCTGTGGTAGAGGTAGAGTCTATCGGGCACTATCTCTGTCACTGTCCAGTCCTAGGCATTATATGACATCCATTTTTTATGAGGCTACGCGAAAGATCGTGTTTATGCGGATAAATCTTTAATTCTGGAGCACTTAAAAACCAACATTCGCCAAGCTGTGGCTGACATACCGTGCAATATGTGCCGAAAAGTTGTTGCAAAACAAAAAAAAAAAAATGGTGAAGCTAGCTAAATTTCCTAAATATTCTAATTACTATTTAGTTATTATTTTGGACGATTTTATCTCCTTCTAGCGGTACAGTGAACATAAACAATCAAAAGATAAGTAAGACATAAGTCATCATCATTATAATTTGTTTTTAAAAATTTTTATTTTAATATGCTATATGTATATTACCTTCACTCTTGCATTACTTCCTTATCAGTTTAAGGCAAATTTTACGAGCAACAGTTATAGCGTTAATATGACGTTGAGCAAAACGTACCGCCGAACTAACCCTAATTTATGCGAGGAGTATTCTGATTGATATAAAATAAAATATGTAGAATAATATAAATTGCTTTATCAAGACTTGACTGTGACTACATAAAGTTCATTTTTTTGACAGCTCATCTATCTCGCATATCTAAATTACTGTTCTAATATTAGCTGTGAACATAAAAATTTCACTGTGAAAGTGATGTATTTCTTCCAAATTAAATTACACAAAGTGTTAAAAACTAACCAAAACTCTGGTTGGTTTGTATGTTTGAAGTAGTTAGAATTTATTATTCATAAAAATTTTTATGTTCTCGATTTTTACGACTTCGGCGTTTCCGCTTGAAGATATTGGTAATTTTGTACCTCACTCAAAGATAAATATTGGCAAAATAGGTTGATTACTATTTATTATAGCACATTGAAGGTGTAAAACTTATAAAAAAAAATATGCAATTTATAATAAAGTGTTTTGATGGAAATACGAAGAATTATTCTTTGCATTAAACTGGGGAAGATAAGCCTAGTTTTAAGGTAGCACCTCACGTGGAATAGCTGTCAAAATCCATATAAGAAAGAAAGAAATCTGGGATATTCGTGTAGAGTTTCAAATTTATTCCATGGCAAAGTAGTGCCCAATTTACGCCATGGAAACATCACTCAACACGCTAGCAAAATAATACCTGAAAAAATATTTGTAAGTAGTAGATTTTCTCCACCGTTCCGCACCGGGAATAAAATTCCCTCCTACTCCTCCCTTAACCACCCTGTGGTCTTAATAAAAGTAATTAAGTTAAGTATTTTAATGTGAACAACTTTCGAGAACATACAAGATGTTATATCGTTTCTTCTTCTTTGATATCCTGGCATCTTTTGCAGTAGGCGTTTTATGGTATTTATACCTAGCGGGGTGTCTACCAATAAGTGCTAGCAGGTCACTTTCTATTAAAGATATTACGTAATTACTTGTAATTTTCAAAAATCGTCATATGCGACCCACGTTATATCCTGGCCATGTTTGATTGCTTATTGAGCAAGTCAGTGATTATTTCCAGGGATATTCGGCTATTTCCTTGCAATGTTTATCAGTTGAATATTTAGAAATCCCTACTTGGCTTTAATCGTAAATTGGTGTTTACTCTAGCTGGTCCATTTGCATCGCAGCTTCACTAGCATTGGCGTGAACTTAAATGGTTTTAGTGTTTTCAGCATTTTTGGCTATATTGGAATAAGAACCCTCCTTGTCAGAACCAGCAGGCTCCTTTTAGCTACAGCGATGTCTGCTTGAAAAATATTGCAGTGATCTGATATCTAATTTTGTCGAAAACACAGAACCTCCAACTCGATTAATTAATTTGAATTCGGTCTGTGTCTTTGTCTATTTCCTCTACATCTCCCTAATTTAACTAATAAGGAACGTTTCTTCAGCATAAGTTCCGACTTCGTAGCCACATGTTGAAAGTATATCATTTAGTGCCCGAATAGTGGCCCAAAATGGATATCTATCTACATTTCATGCTCATGAAAGCATTATTGATTGCGAGTGAAATGTTCTGTGTATCGTAAGATCACGCCGGAGATATCCAGAGCCGAGTACAAGCAATCGGTGAAGTATATAAGAGAACGAAGAGCACAGCGGTTAGTCAGTTACAAAGAAAACTCGTTGGTGACAAAGTTGGCATCAAGTGAAAAAAGTAGAGTGTTAGAGTTTTAAAATAAGACGTTGTGTGTAGTAATACAAATTATTATTTATTGAGTAATAAATAAACGTTGGTTAAGTTCTTTACAACTAAGGAATTGTTATTTAACAATCCAGTAAACGAACAGGAAGTATTCAGGAAATCATCGAAGCGTTTTACTAAAATCGTTCCAATATGCTACCAGGCAATCTATTTGGTGCTTTCTCTTTTATTCTTTTTTTACTACGCGAGTAGTTTTTTATGTCCCTGAGCTCTTTCAGAGATTTAGTTTTAATCTTCATCGAAATCTTATCCTTACCAATGGTTATTACACTAGATTTTTGTTTATTGAGGCATAGTAAATTCTCCGTGGACCGTGGAAGCTCAAATCACTCATGAAATAATGGGTAAGATAATACAAGGTAATAAGCCCAAGTACTATACGTTGGTTCTGCAAAAGAGAAGGATAAAACGAATACAATTTTATTTCACTCTTTCAATTCTATTGTAATGTGTAAGAAAAATTGGATCCCAAATTAAAGAGGCATAATCCAGCTTTGAACGAACGAGTGGCTAAAAACGTAAACCCAAAGTCAACAATGACCACCTCGCTCAACTCGAGATGATGTTTATGATTTTTTAAATGAGCTTTCTGATCTGGGCCTTTTTCAAATAAATATGGTCAATAATAAGTTTGGAAAGACTTTGGATCTAATATTTTTGGATGACATTTTGTTATTTTCTTTAAGTCGCTGTGATCTTTTCGTTTTACCCGAAGATGGCTAGCATCCCGCTCTCGAAATATCTTTGGATGTTCCTTCAAACTTTAATTATCCAAAATCTATATCAAAATCGAAAAACTTTCGTTTTTTGTTTAAAAAGGCAAATTATATTAATCTTTAAAATGCACTGTCTGCAATTCTCTGGCCAATGTGTAACGGAAAAGTGGAAGAAAGCGTTGTTTTCCAATCTGCTTTTAGAAAATTTGTTCTTATAACTAATGAGCCAAGCCGTGCTTTATGCTTTAATAAGGAATTAAAAAAGTAGAAACTCAAGACTTTTGGGTTTCCATCATCAATGAAAATGTTTGATGAAGTCTCTAGTGATTGCTACATTGCAGATATATTCGCAGACATTTTGGAATCTAATTATGCGCCGTATAGAAATTTAACCCCGCAGTCATTCCTTTACCCTTACTTATTATCACATGCGGTCCGGATAATATTCCTACTAGTGTCCTTAAATTTTAAGCTGAATTTCTATATATACCATTAACGAGAACATATTCAATGCTTTGTAGAAGCAAAGTTTATTCTCTTCTTTGTGGAAAGAGTCATACATTTTACCTCTACACAAATCTGGCAGTAGATCTTCAATAGGGAATTAGGGTGATAGCAAAATTATGTTCTATTTATTCAAAGCTATTACAACAGATCAATTAGCACATTCTGTGTCATCAATTATTGACAATATGGGTTTTATAAAGGCACGCTATCGAACCTGCTAGAATTCACCACCCATGTGGCAAAGCATCTCATTCTTTACTTCGCTTTAAACTCAATCATTTCGGGTTTCCACCTTCCCTTCTCAGGTGAATTTCATCGTCCTTGATTGGTAGAAAACAAAAAGTAGTTCTTGATTATTGTAAATCATGTGAAATAGCGGAAGCAACTGGTGTTCCTCAAGGCAGTCACCTCGGTCCCTTCTCTTCCTTATGTGGTTCTTAATTCTAAAATACTCATGTACGCAGATGATGTTAAGCTCTTTAAATCTGTTCATTCTATTGAAGATAGAGAACTCTTTCAACTTGACCTATGTAAATAGTTTAGTTTGGTGGTGTGAATCGAACTGTATGTCCCTAAATTTAAATTTGTGCAAATACATGTGTTTCTCCGGAAAACAAATTACTCTTTACCTCGCTTGCTAGACACATTTCGAAATATTGCTCATTTGTAGAGTGGTAAATTGACATTTGTACAAAAGCCATTCCTACTATTCGCGTTAAGAAATTTAAACAGAGATATGAATAAGAACCAGCTTTCTTACAAAAGTCGTTTACGGTTCATTAATCTACCTACACTCCATAGTCATTGAAAGATGAATAGAGTTTTTTTTTAACACTAGATTTATGGGTATCGGCCGTATACAAGTTTTTGTAAATCAACAGCTTTTTATTCACAGTTGTTTTTAATATATTTTTTATATATCAACTCTATGTTACACACACCCTTTTTCCACATACATACTTGTCACATTTAATGCAAATGTTATTAGACCTATTTTTTTTTGTCCCTGTACACCGTTGAAATAACCGTTTGATATGGCAAAGTTTGCTGTGCTTGCATTCTAACATTTATTTTTATCATTTGTTTTTTTTTATTTATTTTTCATTTATTTTTATCTTTTGCCTTTTTTTCATTTGTTTTGTTTTTCATTTATTTTTATTTGTATGGTTTTCTTATTTGTTTTATATTCTCGTTTTAGTTATTTCATAAGATTTCCAACTATTGATCGTAAATTAAGTAACCCGTTAAATTGACGGATTATCGTAAAAATAGGTATACAATATATAGAATTACTGAAATGTAAGCCTTTCGGAGGACCCGAATGGAAATATATATTTACTGCATTATAACTTTAAAACCAATATATTCGTATAATATCTTAAGAATAATATTTAGATGTCCGGAATTAGAAGGCATGAAATCGATAACCCGTCAATTTGACGGCTTCCGTAAATCTAGGGTTAACTAAATTGATAAGAGGTGTTATCTATAGCCCATTCCTACTTAGCGAGCTTATCTTTACAATACCTTTAAGATAATAGATAGACACTTTATGCCGCTTTCATCATGTTCATACAGAACAAACTTTGAAACTCACGACGCTTTTAGATCTTTGTGTAATGATATTAGTATACATTTTGCCATGATTGATTCCTCTGACTGGCTTTTCTGTATCAAAATCCTTTAATTTATGTAATTTTATAGCAGCTGATGAACAAATCTCTAGCTGTTTAGTGTAAGAGGCATGTGTAACCCGGACCATCCGCAATCGGTTTTGGATTCAGGGCAGGTCGGACTGTCACTGATTTTCGTCAACGGTCTGTTGGTCGATTGGTCGGGAGGTGGTTAACGCTGGGCTCGCCGTAAAAAATGAGCGGAAGTTTATTTTATTTATTAATAGAAATATTTTGACAAAATTTTCTAATGACAAGTACAGTACATATATTATATTCGTAAAAAGTTTGTGAGGTTATTAGAAATGTTATGCATTTGAATTACAGAACAATACTTATATACTAAATTTCTTTAAAACCTTCAGAGCCTTTAGATAAATGTATATTTGCATACAAGGGTTTTAAGAAAAAAATATATATAAATGAATCATTCAAATTTAAACAGATATACATTTTTAGAATTATAATAATTCGTAATTTCTATAGCCAAGTCTGTAGACAAATACTACTAATAGCTTCCGATGCTCATATTGCAGCTTCTAATTTTTTTCTTTATAAAAGAATATGATACAGTTACTGTGGACTTAAAAAACAAAAAAAAAAAAAAAAAAAAAAAAAACTTCCTGTGCTTTCCCTACTCTCTACCGCTCTCATTATCATTGTTTTTTCCTCTTTTCGTGCTCCTTGGCCTCTCCTTATCTTCATTGTTGTCGATTTGGTGGTCTTTGTTTGCACTTGCAATGATTTATTTCATTATTTTTCCGCAGCATGATGCGGTTCAGCCCATCCGTTCTTTCGCACGCCGCTATCCAACCACCGAGCCGTGTTGTTGTTTGCTACCTTTACTTTGTGGCGAATAAACTGCTTGCAGCGCAATATACTTAGATCGCTCGTAGCGACTGTAACTGCAACTATTACAACATCAGTAACATGCTGGGAAAAAAAAAAAAAAAAAAAAAACAACAGCAACAACAACAACAATATAGGCTATATAGACAAGTGATTTCGCCTGCGTTTAGTACTTCACTTTACACACAGCAAAAGTTCTTTATAAACTTTTTCAAAATTACTTACTAGCGCTGTAGTGCGCCTCTAGCAGTGCAGCAGTGCAGCAGCAGTCTCATCCGCGCTAACCTAATATACACACCATGACGGCAAGCAACGTATATATATTTGTAGTGAAATTCTTATAAAGACTACAACTTTCACCATTTTTCTTTCCGCTTACGAGGGCGCAAGCAAAGCAAAAAATATTTGAGCCATTGGGTGTCAGACTAAGCGTCGGTGGTATGGCGACGATGAATTGAGGCGGATGGAAGAATGCATGAACATTGGCAGTCACTCGGCTGCGGCGTTCACTTGCGAATAATTGAGGCATGCTTTAGGGCGTAGTAACGTGATTGCGTGCAGCATGCATGCTCAATGCTTATTCTCGACGCTCCTTTAGCTGCTCAATCTCTGGTGCAGCCAGCACTTGTAATGCCATTGTGTTGCTGACTGTTGATCTTTCTCGCCATTGCACCGCATTTTCCACGTGTTGTTCGTGTTGTTGCTTAATTTTTTTATTGCTGCCTTGCTTTTTCTTTGTGGCTGCTAGCTGTAACCTTAGAAAAAATTACTTGCTTTAAAGTTGTGTTATGAGAAAGAAAGAAAATAATACACACTCACTTACACACAAAAGCAGTAGAAGTATTTTCTTGTCTATAATACAACATTTGCCTTTGGCTTCCACAAGCTGCTGCAATTCAGTCGTTGAGTGTTTGTGAGAAGCTGCTGCTGCTGTTATTGCTGGCGCAGGAAACTTGAGCGCAGGATATGAAAACGTGGCACATGGCTATGGACAGTTGACGTTGCCGGACTTCACGAGGTTAACTGTGAAAACAATAAAGGCGCGTAATTAATTAGCGCCATCTTTGCTCACATAAGAATGTTAAAAAGTTTGTAATTAAAAATATGTACTCCGCTATACCATACATATAAACATTTATAAATATTTTGAGTAGGTTCAGAGACGTTAAACGATATGAATCTGCAGTCAGCAACACATCTCGTAGTGGTTGTTGCATATAAACAACAGCGCATAGACACATGTATTTGGTATTAAAGGTGTTAAGAGTTAGAAATACTTACTTATTTCATTATACAAAATTATCTTAAGTGAGGTCTGAAAGATTAGCTAATAAATGCGCTTATCTTAATTCTCTTCTTCTTATTTGAAATTCTATTTTGCTCTTTTGTTATGCATTCTTTGCTACTTCACTGAAATACACCTCAACAGCATGCGTTCGAGTCATAGCCCAACCAACTTCCAAATTATAAAATTAATTTAAATAATTACGGTAATCTACGGTATAAAATGTCAACACCTGTATCTTTGACATGAAATAAAAACTGCTCATAAAATTCCATCAGACGTTCGAGGACGGCTTAAAATATACTATTATATAAAATTCTTAGAGTAAAGATGTAAATTTTAAAAACCCATTTATATAGCAAACAACTTTCTTCAGAACCGACGGCAACCAAAGACTCGGGTCGGGTTGGTTACTTCATTACTGCATCTCACAAAAAACTTCCTCCCCTTTACAGGATGTGAGATGAAGAATGAACTACATACACAGAAAGCTGCTCCATATTTATCTCTAGACTCCCAGCCAATTCCATTCGCCAGTGACAGGAACAGATGGTAATTATTTGGTGCGGGGTCTGGACTATTAGGTAGATACATAGAAACCTATCGATCATGCACTCGGTGCCTCTAGCGAATCACTATCGACATGTGCGTTGTCCTGATGAAACGAATTGCTGAAGTGGGGGCAGCTTAAAGTGGATAATTCTTTGCTAATCACACCAAACACATACCAAAATCTTCCTGGTCATTAATACAGCCTTGGAGACCGTTTGAACTGGGTCACAATACACTTCGACCACGACCGTTTTCATTCGAGGATGCTGTAGGTGTTCCACGCTTCAGAAAAGACTCGATTTTTTTACGATTCAGCAGTGATTCATAGATGGTAATTCTGTCAATATGTTTTTATTTAGACGGTAATTCATGTGGAAACCATACATACATCAAACTGCTTTGTGTATACAGCCTCCAGTTCTAAACTGTTTTTTATTCAATGTTAGCTCCTGGTCAAAGGCAACAGGTCTTGCTTTGACGCCCCTACGTACCATGGAACATCTTTTGCATCAAAATTACCGTAAAGAAGTCGACTAAACTGAAGCTAAGCTTATTACTTACTTTACTGGCGTATACACCGCTGCCCCATGCATTTCTTCTTTTCGCAGTTTGGCACCAATTGGAAATACCAAGTACAGTCAGGTCCTTCTTTACCTGGACTCTAACGAGGAGGTCTTCCTTTTTCTCTGGGTCAACCAGCGTGTACGGCGTTGAAAATTATCAAATCTGTAGTATCCCTATCTATCCCAACCATATGACCTAGCCATCGCAGGCACTGTTTCGTTCCATCATCTGCGGTATTCGCCGTTGCCAATGCGCAAAGGACCAAAACCTTTCTCTCGAAAAGTCCTAATGCCGACTCATCAGATGTTGTCATCGTCCATGCTTCCGCACCAAATAACATAACGATGAGGGACTTGTAGAGTTTGATATTCGTTCGTCGAGAGAGGACTTCACTTTTCAATTGCCTATTCAGTCCAAAGTAGCACCTGTTGGCAAGAATGATTCTGCGCTGGATTTCAAGGCCGACATTATTATTGGTGTTCATGTTGGTCCCTACATAGGCGAAAGTTTGTACGACCTCGAAATTATGACCGTCAGTCAAGGGTGACGTGGGAGTCAAGGCGCGAATGTGATGAGTGTTTTTTTGATGACAGAAGAACGAAAGTCTTATCAATATCATCGGCGTACGCCAGCAGGTCCACACACTTATAGAAGATTGTACTTTCTGTATTTAGCTCTGCAGCTGGTATTAATTTCTCTAGCAATGCGTTACAAAAGTCATACGATAAAGTATCACGTTGTCTGAAACCTCATTTGGTCTCGAGCTACTCGGAGAGGTCCTTCCCGATCCTGACGGAAATTTTAGTGTTGCTTAACATCAGTTTACATAGCCGTATAAGCTTTGCGGGAATACCAAATTCAGACATAGCGGCGTAGAGGTAGCTCCTTTTCGTGATGTCGAATGCTGCTTAAAAATCGACGAAGAGGTGGTGGGTGTCGGGTCTTTTCCAATATTTCGCGAATGGTGAACATATGATTAATGGTTGATTTACTAGGTCTAAAGCCACACTGATAAGGTATTATACACAGTATGCTCGATAGGACCTTATGGGCGATATTAAGGAGGCTTATCCCACGACAATTGACGCAGACTGGCAGGAGTGCAAGTCGAGTAGTGAACTGCTCGGTAGTATGTTGTCATTTCAGCTTTTCGACGTCGAACTTTCATTGTGCTTGTTGACGGCCGCCGTTTATTGTAAATTAATTTTGACTAATTCAAATAGACCATTTTTAACTATGACGATGGACTTTTGATCAATTGTGGACGCTGGATTTGAAGAGCTTATTTACCGTCAATTCACCCTTTGATATCGTTTGTGGTGGGGTACCGGCATTTAACCATAATTTTTTTATTTAGTATTTCTTATTTAATACATGTTCCATCACCCGTGATGAGTCACTCTAACTACTTTTCGGTTTTGACTCATTTGAGAATCGTTTCGCAAGTGCCATCACTGTGGCACCAACTTTTCTTTGAGTGGCCAGTCTCTTTTAAATAATTCCTGTCAAATAATATCTCCGCCATCTCCTGACAGCTTGCATTCTGGTCTTAACCCACAAGTTGCAGAACTACATCCAGAGTTTCATGCAGACAACAAGACATACCTGTGACCTTCATTTAGATTCAAGTAAATAAACCGAAAAAAACTGTAATTTTTCGCTTATTTAAATGCAAATGATTATTGATTTTGTATTTTTTTATTTTAAATTCGTTGAAATTTAAACAACGCTCTATGGTTATTTTATAAAATGCTAAATATCGAAATATATTTTCCCATTTATTTTCTATTTCTCGTACATACTGTCATACCAATTAAATAATTAATTTCAATTTTAATTAATTTTAGAACAAATACTGAATTACGCTGAAACTGGAGCACTGACGCCTACGCAAAGTACGAAAAGTGAATGCAATCCAATTGAAGAAGGCAAACATGCACACACACAGACGTGCAAAGGACAAGTTTTCCATAAGCAACACTATAGCAAATTTGGTAAGGTAATGATAGTTAGAATTTTAGTCGTCTTTTATCTCTGAGCAAACAAGAGCTATGCCTAGCTGGTATTATAAATAAAAGTTTTTTTTTTACTTCTAGAACTTTTTTCGTTTACATACTCGTATGTACTTAAATAATTAATAAAATAAAATTTTTATTTTAAACTATGCTTTCCATATCACATTAAGATACATATATAGTAATAAAGGGTAAACTTTCTGTGCCACAAAACAAAAATATGAAATAAGCAATAGACGAACTAGCATTCTCCAGCATACGATAAAAGAGTAGGTAACTGAAATGAATGCTTACTTGGAAAGCATAGTAGTAAGATCAAATTTAATCAAAAGAAGGAATGCCAAGTTGATGTCGTCTATACCAATTTTAGCGAAGCCCTCAAGCACGCACGAGAGCTAGAGTGGCTAGGTTTTCTTTCTTTCTTTTCTATCTTTACTTAGATCATAACTCCCAGCTAGATTATCTTTTGTTGAAATAAAGATTATGAGATCTTTTTCCTTTGAGGGCCTGTCTGAGGTACTTCAAGGTAGTATTCTTTGCACTTTATTATATCTTATTTTTGTAAATGACATTGGAGCTTGCTTCGGAACGCTTTGCTATTATAGGAAGATATTAAACATTTAACTAATTTGAGCTTTAGAAATAATCTATCGTTTAAAATCAAAAAATATTTTGACAAGTGCTCAAATGTGCTCAGGTCGGGTAATTATCTCGTTGATAATAGGCTATCTTCTGTTAATGTATTTTTGGATCTAAGTGTATTGTTTGATGTGGGACTTACCTTCGCTAATCGCATCAACTGTATGTATTATTCTTATAAAGCTTATTGTAACGTTGCTTTCTTACGCCGATGAGGTGGTTTTCAAGGATCCCCACATACTTGAAATTCTATATAATTTCTTGGTTTTCTCAAAGCTGGAGAATCCTATATTTATTTGAAATCCAATTATTCTACATATTTCTCCAGACTTTAATGCATACAACTAAGTTTTATTCATTTTGCTCTCGCTCCACTTCATACACTTCTCAGTGTATGATTACAAATCTTAAATCAATTGCTCTTCGATGTTTTATCCAGTCATTGCTATTTCGTGTATTTATGATATCATCAGTGGCTTAGTGTACTGCTCAGATCTGCTTGAGCAAATCAGCTTGATTGTTCCTCATTGAACTTTGCGCTCTCATTATCCGTTTTATTTAGATGTAATTATAGCGAGATATAACCACTACGATCCCATTGTTAGAACACTCTCAGAATTTAATGGGATCTCAAGAAGCATTGATCTTGAAAATAAATTGAACGACATGTGAATTTTCAGCAATGAATTCAGGCGTCAAAGAAAAATGTGTGATTCAGTTTCCACTTTACCTCGTCGCTACCCAAGGCCTTACCATTTGCTGTTGGGAAATGATATTATTGATGCTGACGTTGTTGTTGCTGCCGCTGCTGCTGAGTATTAAATAAAATTCATTGCATTAATTAAGTGTAAAGCCCAATAAAAGCGTATTGTTAAACATTTTAAATACAACTCAGTCAGAGCATTCAATACAATTAGTTGCAAATTAGCAGGACGTTGACGTAGACGCTGATGAACCGAACAAAAATACAAATGTTAGAATAAATACAACTATATACCTATGTTTGTATGTATGCGTATAAAGTACAAAGCGCCATTGAAAATGCTACAAAAGAAACTCCGTCTTCAATGGGCAATTTCTATGAGCAGAAACTACTTACTGTACTTAAGCCAATAGGGCGGCGCGTCGAACTGATTTTAGATTATACGCGTACATATGTACATACATACGTGTATGTATATACAAAGAAACTTACCGATTTCTTCTACAACATGCTTAGCTCTTCTGTCTTTTCTGTATGTCTGTTTGTTGGTTTTCGTGCTGGGCTGGAGAGGGTGTCTATGAAACCTTCAACTAAATCAACTCTTCGTTCGGAAGATTTCTTCTAACAAAGCGAAGAATGCTTGTATGTTTACATAAGTACATATGTAGGTATGTATAACTAAGTATCTTATGTGTATATACGTATATACCTAAATTGTGTGTGTGTGTGATAATTGTTAGTGTGCATCTGTGTATTTCAGTATCTATGTATGTATGTAAGTGTGTGCATTGTCAGAGCGTAAAATTGCAGTGTAAAAAGAAGAATAGTAACACTTTGCAGATTTGCTTGAGCAGCGTTTATGCAACATACGTTGGAGGATTGAGCGCTAAATCTGATGACGTCGAAGCAGCAGCTAGTAAAGTTGATATTGAAAACACTGTTCCTGGCTGCTGATAGTAAGGACGCCCATGTTAATAAGTAGAAGAGAGTTGAATATGTAAGGATAAGTATTAGTATATACTATACGTATTTATGTACGTACATGCCAGACGCGTAACGGTAATGATTTTGTCGAAACCGGTTAATTCTTGGTTTGGCAATAATCAGCAGCTGGCTTAGGCTTGAACTGTATCTTAAGAATGTCGAATCTAAATCTCCACTACCGGTATTACTATTTCTACAGAACTCGGTTAGACAACATGAGGCTCAACCCTTTGAATTCTCTGATCATACCTACAACGGCGAATAACCAGCAGATCTGAGAGAGGTCATATGAAAATTGTAATTAATAAAATACCAGGTGATTTTTTCCTAGAAACAACAATGTGTGAAATTTGTAGAAATCTGAATCTTATACATTGAATACTACAATAGTTGATATCCTCGTAGAGAAATAAAACGCCTGTATTCAAGAGCATCCGGCGGCCGCAATAACTGAGTGGTTAACGTTGTGTACTAACATTCCGAAGGCCAGGGTTCCAGTTTCAGAATTATAGAAAATTTATTTTTTACATTTCGACGAGTGTTTTTCTGATATGAAAATTCAAGCTCTTCACAAAAATCTATCGTCCGTTTGTAGGCGGCTTAAAAAAAATTTTAGATTTTTCCAATTGTTGATAAAAAAAACATCAAGTGCGGCGATTATATACTTTATTATAACGACGACGACAGAAATATGACCCGGAATGCAAACTTTTTGGTCCACAACCTAGTGCTCAAAATGGCGGCGATGTTTGGAAATTAGATTTTATATAAAATTGAAAAGCCAGGGAGGCATCCAAGAGCTTCTCGGCAATAATAATCAATATTGTGAAATTTGAACAAAACAAAAATTCTATTTATTCGAACTGTAAAAATTCAATGATAGATATGATTTTTGATTATACGTGTAACTAGAGATTAAAAATACAGCAGAACTATGTATTATTTGCCTATTCTATCGAACTTTCAATTAATTAGCAAACACTCTGAAATGTCATCGTGCTTTATGTCTTCGTATAGATACCTTATCACTGTTACAGTTACAATGTTTCTTTTTAACGCTTTTTTTAGCATTATGTGCTTCAGTAACCAGGTCTTAGGTAAAAAAATGAAATAAAAACCATAACGTGTATCCTAAAACTAACGCAAGATTAGAATTATGTAGAAAACACTGTGGTTAGTTTTGATTGTAATTTTTTTTTATTGAATCATAGATATGGTTATTTATAGCATATCTCATCGAGCAAGTGGCCTTCATGGCTTTGCATACTCATACACAATCGTTTGTCAAAATTTTCCATGATTATTCTACAGGCGGCCGCGGTAGCAGAGTGGTGGCATTGCGTACTGACATTCGGAAGGCCAGTGCCACCAACATCCAAAAAGTTATGGAAAATTAATTTAAAAATAAAAAATTAAGTTAAATTTTCTAATTGCGGTCGCCCCTCGGCAGGGAATGCCCACCCCTCCGATTGTATTTCGGACATGAAATAAAGGATCCTCATAAAAAAACCATCAGCCGTTCGGAGGCGGCTTAGTATATATTGTAGGTCCATCCATTTGCTGGAAAAACATCAAGACGCAAGATCACAAGCTTGGTCGAAAATCGCTTCAGCGGTTACAAAGCGCCAATTATGATATATAAAGGGTGGTTAAATTGTAAGGGCCGATGTTGAATGTGAACCACACCTAAACGACAAGTTTTTTTCCGAATTTAATTTGACATTTCTCTATTTCAGACTTACTCAATTTGAACCATGGAGAGATACACAATCCAACAACGTGTTAAATTTATCCAGACTTATTATGAAAATTTTCGAAGAAAATCATCTTCAGTGATGAGGCACATTTTCACCTCAGTGGATTCGTCAATAAACAGAATTGCCGCATTTGGGCGAATGAGAATCCAAGAGTGATTGTCGAAAAACCAATGCACCCACAAAAAGTGACTGTTTGGTGCGGTTTATGGGCTGGCGGCATCATCGGGCCGTATTTTTTCCAAAATGAGGCCGGTCAGGCAGTTACTGTGAATGGTGTTCGCTATCGTGAGATGATAACGAATTTTTTATGGCCACAATTGGAAGATATGGATGTGGACGATATGTGGTTTCAGCAGGACGGTGCCACTTGCCACACAGCTAACGAAACAATGGCTCTTTTGCGCAACAAATTCAATGGCCGTGTTATCTCACGTAATGGCGATGTCAATTGGCCCCCAAGATCATGTGATTTGACACCGTTGGACTTTTTTCTCTAGGGTTATTTGAAAGAAAGGGTGTACGTCGATAAGCCAGCAACAATTCAAGAGCTAAAGGATGAGATAATTCGGCACATTAACGGCATAGAAACTCCATTATGCCTCAGCGTCATCGAAAATTTGGACCATCGTATGGAGGTGTGCCGCCGATGTCGCGGCGCTCCTTTGGCCGATATTTTGTTACATACATAATTGAGTAATACCAATATATCATAATAAAATAAAATTTCAATAATTTCCTAAATAGTTTGTGTTTTATTCAAAATCAACATCGGCCCTTGAAAATTTAACCACCCTTTATTATATTCTACATAAATGTGGCGGAATCAAGCAGTAATTGGAAGAATTTTACGGGCTGCATGACATGTGGCACCGTCTTGTTGAACTCGCATAGTGAGCACATCTACATATATCACCTGATTACGGTAAACACAACTGGGTTATCTTGTCGTGATATCGAGCACCAGCGACAGTCACTCCTTGACAAAAATGTATAGCTCAATTATGCTTTCAGCACAAAATCCATAACAAACAGTGACACGTTGTGGGCGCATTTGATTTTCTACAATCAGCTGTGGGTTCTTAGAAACCTAGAAGCAGCAATTTTTGCGATTGACTAATCCATCAAATACATGAGAGTATGCTACGGATGATTTTGCTCGAAAAATCAGCATCCATTTTTGGGTGCTCAGTAATCCATTCAAAAAACAATTGTCACCGACACTCTTACGCACTGCTTAGATATTGTTATTTGGTCCACCTGTTTTTGGACGACCAGTTTGTTTGCCTGAATTTTTCAACTCATCTTTTCACAGTTGACGAAGTTGAAACACTATGTCGACCATATTTTGTATGAAATCTTCAAACCGTGGCCGTCAAGCTTTCAATATTTTTGAAAAATTGTTCAATAATTATTGTAATCAAGACACTAAGCCTAAACTATCCGCTGTAGATTTAGCTTATTTTTAGAGTTTACAGCACTGTACTATATAAATTGTAAACGCACATTGTAAAAAGTCTAAACAAGAGATAGTAATACAAATGAAGTTTGGCGGAGAGCTTAATTAGGTGCAACTGAAAGGTTTTAAGATGTCTTTTGGTTTAGTAGTCCTTATAAAGGCTGTTTATTCTTGCGAAAAAAGGGAAAAGCGATTAATTGTTGTAACTGTTTTGGGGGTACGTAGAGTAAAACTAGGAGTTAGTTGTCTGTTATGTCACATTCACCAGCCATATTATGTCTCGAGGAATAATGACAAATTGCGTGTTGGATATCTTAATAATGATATCTTAATAATGATCCTGGCTCTTTTCTGTATTTACAGCAGATATACCATAAACTTGGAATATTTGCCAAAAAATTGGAATTCAAAATCCCAATTATCCTCTCTTTCCTTGGTGCAGATATTACAAAATGTACAAGTACTGTATGGCAGCGAAAAAAATGAAAAGGAAGAAAAATCCTTGCTATAAGTTCGGATCTCGGATCTATCAGACTCGAAGTCGAATATTGCTACATTATTCTTACACACCTCCATGCAGACATACAACTGTAAGCGAAACCGAATAAGAGATGAAGACGCCTGCATTGGCAAGCACACCACGACTGACTCATCATTTGTAGAAGCGGATTAAGTACTTGAATGAATGGAAGAAATGAAAGAGTTTCGCTCAAGTCTTTACTCTGGCAGCGACGTCTATGTGCAGTTTCGTTTTGTCTGTGCCAAGCAAAGGAGTCAATATATGATGTCTGTGCTACTGGTGTTGTTGTAAACGAAATCCTTTCGAAAATGCAGTAACATCTCACATAGATGTGACTTACTTTGTAATGTGGAGGTACATTTGAAAGCCGTTGATAGTTTGACAAGCACTGACAGGCGAGATCGTAAAACCGGGAAGAGAAAAATTATAGCAGTGTGTAAAAGAGGGAGGGAGGAGGGGAGATTTTAGTGCTTAGTTTTAAAATCAGTGAGGGATTTGCTTTTTTCGAGCAGAAAAAAAGCAACAGTTACACAGACTCAATTTTATATACATACATACATATACCATATACGAGTATATTACAGAAAGTTGCAATTAAGCTTTCACACAAATGCTCTAATGCGTTCGGTCTTTGTGTTGCATGAACACGTTTTCTATATTCACGCACATATTAACATTTGTGTATACATGTGTGAGGGGGTGTGTGTGTGTGTAGATGGCAGGTGTAATTTACGATAGTTGTACATCCTTTATATACACGTATGTACAGTTGCTTATTCAGTGCCACTGAAATCTGTCTGTCATGCCTATGTATGGTACTTATATACATATAGGTACATAGCTACATACTTACAATTGTCTCTCCTTCAATAGAAATTCATACGTAGATATGTATGCACAAATTTACAAAAACAAAACTTGACATTTGTACAGACGGAAATTTAATTGCTGTCATTTGCTATTGTTGCTGAGACAGGTAGAGGAGAATATCTCTGTTATAGAGGTATTATCTCTTTGAGCTGATTTAATGAGAGTTTTAATAAAATGCCTTCATCAGCAAACACATTCATTTCCACAAAGTGCTGTACATATGTATGTGTAAGCTATATCTCTTTTAAGTTACACTGACCCTGGTTATAAAATCAAATTATAATATTAGTCAAAGAGAACTCTACTGTTCTCCTAAAGTTTCCTTCATCATAAAGCCATTCATATCTTCTTCTTATTCTCCTTTGTTGATATAGGCACCACTCACGCGATTGTACATATACTTCCAATGAAGATCAGGTCATCCCCTTCTTCGGCAGTCACCAGCGGCATATGTATCAAGTACTTTCAATCTTGTGGAAAACATAACACTTCTAAACAAATGGTTGGCTGTATATTTTTATTTTTGAAAAACTGTCGCAACCTTACCACTATAACAATAAACTTTGAGTTGTACACTATCATTTGTTTGCCAGTTGTCTTTTTTACAGAAATCACGAAAATCAACCACCGAAGATGGAACACTTTCCACCACGGCAATGCGAGCTCTCCACACATCGACTGAAACAACTGAATTTTTGAGCATCTAGTCCTGACTTTGCAACGAATGACTTCTTTTTTTCCCGTACGTTAAAACTGAACTAAGAGGTTTTTCGAAACTTGAAGAGACGGTTGTAGCTTTCAGAATACATGTGTGAAGATATTTCAATCAGAGTGAATAACCTGCTTCGATAATTGGTTTAAACGCATTTACATATATATATGTAGATCTTAATGAAGAATATTTTTAAAAACTATTAAGCGATTTTCGATGTATAATATTTGTTTTTGTTGTCTAATCCCGAAATAATAAAGACATCAGGAATATCAAATTTTCTAGTTAATTTTAATTGACATACAAAACCTATTTGTCTACATTTGAAGTGAAATTAAACAACATTGCTTTATGCGTAATACAAAAAAGAAAGTATTTTCACTAAATATAAAATTGGCAGAAAAAGATTTTTTGACATTTCGTCTTATTTTCATTTTAACATCAAGATATTACCATTTTAAAAATATTTCGTATATTTTTTTCATAAAAAATATGCTAAGTCGTCTGAAACTAATTTTATTTCCATTAGACTTCAGAAAATAAAAAGCAAAGAATTTTCATTCTTTGTCAGTATGTTTCACTTTCCTTTATTATTTGTTTAGAACGAAATGTTTTAAATTTTCTGTAATATAATATTTTAATTTTAGAAAGATGAAAGTTTATTTTTTTAACAAATAAAAATCGTAGCCCAAAAAACTAGGCAAAAGCCAAAAAATCCTTTAATATCAGATAGCTAAAATATTTAAAAAGAATGAAAGTATCATGTTTTTTTGTATCATGGTTTCATGTATGCAAAATTGGTAGTTCCGCACCAAAATCTAGCAACAAATGAAAATTTTTGGGATTTTGTTTTGCGCTACAAAAAAGCTAGATCCAATATTTAATTTAAATTTACTATCTACGCGACCTACAACCACACGTTCCAATCCACAATTAGAAAATAATCTAGTATTTTTTGTAGCTAATGTATGTTATCTATGTATTTATTAAATATTCATGCCAACCGATTTACATATTTATTGTTAAATTATATACTCTACAAGGGGAATGTGTACGTAATATAAATAGGGAATGAAATACCTCAAGAATAATAACAGTACTCATTTAAATCGCTAAGTGCGTATTCTGGCGCCGAGACACCCCCGTATTGTTTCCTGCCAGCCATCATCTTCTTTTTTTTAATTTATTTTTAAACAAAATGTATGAAAAATACCAGAACTGTGATATACAAGTTTGTTTAAACAAAAAAGAACAGTGGGTTTAAAGTTAAAAAAAGAAAACCATTAAATAAATATTTAATTATCGAAACCTAAAGGAAACTCCTAGTCTTTATTAATAACAACAACATCATTTCAACCCAAGAAAAAATATGAAAAACTTTCTATAACACCATAGGATTAGCCAATCCAACACTTACATATCACATTTTTTTTATTTTTTTTTTTTTACAAAGAATGAAATGACAGTTTGCCTTTGACCTTACTTTATTTGACAGAGAAGGTTTGTATATTCTTAAAAAAAGAAATAATAATTTGCCGTTTTAATCAATCTAATAGTTGCGTCCACTATAATTAAGCGATTCACTCAGTAAATGTGAGATTACTAACTAAAAATACTTCAACCGAGAACTAGTCGAAAAGCCTTAAGATACCCAGTTCTATTACAGCATGAACTAAATGAGTATAACCAGCTGTTAAATAATACAAAATGCCAAGTACATGTTATTAGATAATTCATTTAATTAATATTACGACGGCGATATATGATACTTCATTGAGTGTTCCAAGGTGTTCGCGTATCGAATGTGAAAGCTGCGCTTGATTGGCCACAGCGACTCGAGTATCATCATTATATTACTTATTTTCTACTTTTTATATGTTGCTTTTTCCATTTTTACTTTATTCTTATGCATTTTTTCTTTTCTTTAATTTTTTTTTCCATTTATTGAATCAAATACATAAAGTGTGTAAATATAAATCTTCACCAGAAAACTTTTAGAGTGATGTGCTAATTAAGATATACACGCTTCGAATTTACATACATACAATTTTAGAGATAATGATTAGCGAGCTACACTTTGATGGCACCCGGAATTGACGTTAATCTGGATCTCGTTGCTTTCAACATCTGTGCTTACATACGTGTACATATGTTAACGCCAAATTGTAGATATGTGAGAGTAAGTATACTATGTAATATATATAGGTATGCACACGTAAGTAGGTGAGCATGGACTGTTAGTGTTAACATTTAACATAATCACACATAAATATAGACTTCTGACAAGCAATTGCTACTTGTATTAAATTAACTTACCTATTTACATACCGACTACACTTATCTATGTAAACAGATATCCTCTAAAGTAGATATGTATGTAAGTGCTATTGTTTTCCATCTGATTGCATTATTGCTCAATAAAATGCAATCGCAGTAACGAAATTTAATTCTCAAGCTTAAATGCAAAAAAAAACGAAAAATATATAATAATAATATGGAAAACTCATTAGCTAAAATAACTAAGCGCAGCATATAAATATAGATCAAACCATAGAGTAAAGGCACAGTTCACCATTAGTGACTTTTGTGTTCAGTCAACGCATTCTATCTTACAATTACGCACTCACTTAACGTACACGTACATCGTCACCCAACATGCGTGGATTTACTATCGTTTTAGCTGTGCTAATCGCACTGGTTCTCGCCTATCAAACGGATGCTGCCGCAATCGATGAATCACCGCAATTAACTGCCGCTGTAGAAGAGCCAAAGGCTCCCACCAATCTTTTGGATGTCGATGCAGGCGTGGAGCATAGCAACGATTCGCCGCGTGGGTCACGTCATTATGGCTACGGTTGGGCATATGGTTGGGGTCACCCATGGAGTTACTATAGCAATAGCTGGGGACGTCCATGGGGCGGTTACGGCTGGGGTGCTTGGGGTGGTTATGGTGGTGGTTGGGGCCGTCCCTGGAACTACTGGGGCTAAGTCCATTGAATTATATTCCAATTCGCTATTTTTGTAAATCGGCAAAATGAGTTATGAATTGTGAGTTATGAATTGAAAAACAAACAAAACATAAAAACAGAAACAGAAACACAAACCAAAACAGTTGCAAATTGTAAGTTTTCAATATGACCAAATAGGCTTTTGATTTGTTCCATCTGAATGCGTATGCATATATTATTTAATAAAATTTATTTGAATTGGAAAAGTATTGCATTTACAATGTGTGTATTCGTATGTATTGGTGAGTATGATCCTGCAAAAATTTTTGAACAATATGATAAATTGTTATAATCCAATAGATGCTCCTCTGTAATGTACTATTGGATCAACTTACATTTACTTACTTACTAATATTAATTAAAATTTAAATGATAAATATTTTTATTTTTCATATATACTCCATTATATAACCCATTGTACGTACTCTATAAAGTAATTTTAGTACTCCATTTCTGTACTTCATGGCCCTAGCCCTAGGACATCGCTATATTTTTTGTTTGGATTGTGCTTAGATTACACCATTGTCAGTATTATTTGCAGGACTATTCTTAAATTATATTCATTTTTTTATACATTTTTGTATAAACAAAGTCTTTAATATATTGTATAAAAAATAACATAAATTCTTAAACTCAAATCAATCTTTTAGTGCGGCCGTGGGCAAAAAATGTGATCCTCCAAATGTTGAGGATCGAATTTTCATGGTAGGATTTTCAGCCGCTACACGCTGCGGTTATCTTTATGTTTATGATTTTGAAATTCTGTACCACACGAATATTTTATTCAATTACATATTTAAAATATTCATAAAGTACTTACGGATGGGTTAAGCAACTGTTGAGTAGAATATAGAGAAACTAATAACTCTTCGAAAAAAAATAAAATAATAGAAAACCTTTACTTTTGATGACCAATATTTGATGCAATGCTCCTGGAACGATCAGCTGTTTGATAATAAAAGGTTGTTGCTAAACAATTTCACCACAACCTAAAATATTGTTGATGTTACTAAGCGATTTTCATGCATAGAAATTAGTCAAGGGCCGAATAAAAAATTTCACAACCAAACAGCAGTTACTTTCTGAGTTTAAACTAACAAATTGGATCAATCTTCCGTTAGGCCGATGTAAAAGCTTCGAACTTTCCTCATCTGAGCGGTCAGTTTTATTGATTGTGTATGCAACACTTTTGTGTTCAGTAACACGTAAATTATAGGGTTTTCCAATTAGAGGTGTTATTAAAAATAGTCTGCTACTCTGGTAGATGTCACTTTCCAAGCTGTAATTTTTTGACATACGACAAGTAAAAACTACGTCAGTAATAAACACAAAACAAAAATGTCACATCTGGGTTTCGGAAAATCCTAGATTCAAAAGCCTTTCCAACATCAACGTGTAACTGCTTGGTGGAGCTTATAGTTCTGCGGAGTCAGTGGACCTTACCTTTTCGAAAATGAGGCTGGAGCAACAGTTGCGGTGAATGAATTGCGCTATCGAGAGTTGATTTATGATAATTTATGACCGGAATTAGATAGTATTGTTCTGAACAATGTTCACTTTCCACAAGACGGCGGTTTGTGCCACGTAATCAACGAAACCATTGGTCTTTTAAGGGAAAGTTTCTGCATCGTATTATCTTTCGAAGAGGGGATTGTATTTGGCCACCGGGATCTTGTGATTTAACACCTTGCGATCTCTTCCTTTAGGACCACGTGAAAGGTAAGGTCTACGCCAACAGACTAACTTCGATTCAAGACCTCAAATATGGAATTCCTGAAGCTATTGTGGGCATATGGTAGCCATTTTGCGATTTGGTAATGGAAAATTTCATAAAAAGTTAACGGTCTTGTAAGCCTAGCCATTCCTTTCATTTGACTGATATTGCTTTCTTCTCTTATTTGAAAACCTTGTACATGCTAAAGTCACTTTATATATGACCGGTTCAAAAAATCACTCGGAAGATGTAAAGTAGACCATTCCGAGTGCTGTCGAACGTCTTAAGTTTCCGACACTTTATACTCTTTTACTTTATGAACACCAACCAGAAGTCTACTTAGAGCTCCATCTCCCCCTTCAATTATGAGATGGATACTCTCTTCTAGATACAATTGTGGGCCTTAATAGCCGTTCCATAGAATCTGGTTCAATTCAGTAACAATAATTTCCATTATCTACTGTAATCGCAGGTTGATTTAATACAAAGTATCTGATAAGGTTCACCTACTGGTATCAACAAGGAATCACACTTATCTGAGCTCTACATGGTCTTGAGTAGACCTTACTCTGTTGAAAGTTAAGTTTAACTTAGTTTCCCATATTTCTAAAAAATTACGGGCCTAGGTTCACAAACAAACCCATTCCCTATACATATTATATAAATTCCAAGATGAGTATATTTTACATCTTTATAAAAAATCTATGTTCATGAATGTTGTAGAGATTCCAAAATCGTCAGTTTTTTGGGTCCTTACAATGTAAAAGATGAAACTTAAATAAAGTAACTCATGAGCTGACGCTACAGGTAGCTTTTCACAAAGGTGAGTTATAAGGAGAAGGTAATGAACTGCTGCCTTTCTTATTTTATATATTGTATATAATTGGCGCCTTGTAACCGCTGAAGAGATTGTAGGCCGAGCTCTTCTTCCAATTTGTGGTTTTGCATTTTGATGTTTTTCCGTCAAATGGAGGGACCAACAGTTTATAATAAGCCACCTCCGAATGGCTGATGGTTTTTTTATAAAACATTGCGCTCGTCATAATCCTCTCATAAAATATTATACAGGGTTTCCGAATTCTGCAGCTCCGAGAATCTTCAAGTGATTGAAGACAGGCACTCAAGAAACTTACTGCCTAGTGCGCTCTTTGGTCCAGAGGTGTGAGTGGTCCTTACTCTGTTGAAAAAGCCAACGACGAGACTTTAATTGCAATTGAAGAGCACGACTTAAACTATATGTGGTTTCAACAAGACATATGCCATACAAAACTAGCGAAATTGCATTTATTGCGAACGAAATATCCCGGCCGTTTAATTTCTTGTCTTGGCGATGTCAATTGGATATTGTTTTGTGGGTCTGTACGAAAGACCATCTTTATGAGAATAAACCTTAAACTCTTGAGTAATTGAAAACCATCATTCATCAAGTTATGGCTGAGATATCACTCAGTACGATGTGTATAAAAATGTTCGAAAATAACAATATTTTAAATGCATTTCTTAGGATTATTTTCGAGACCGAAAAATGTATATCCCTGTATTACAAATGTATGCAGCTGACCGAGTTTTAAATAAGCCAAGAGTTATCTCGCTTGATTCTCTCAACTCATGTATGACAATGCATCGTTGTTTGTCAAATATGCGAGTGTATATTTAAAAAAACAATCAATTAACCTTGAGCTCACAACTTCTGACCGGTTGATTTCTGATATCAAATATCCATTGTTGGATTCCACCCGAATCTGGTTCACGTTTTCTTTTTTTATTTTATTTCATTTTATTTTGTTTATTAGTTTATTTATTTTTTGCACAATTGCATTTGTTTCAAGTGAATGAATGTATAAGTATATATAAGCGCAATTAAATAGTGAAATATATAAACATTTCTAATTAGATTACAAAATATGCAGTATTAAAATTGTTGTTAATAAAAATGGTTTTTGCAGATTAATTTGTTTATCTGTTAATTTAGCCAAATATTTTTTTATACAACTTTTTAATTGAAATTTAACTGAAATTGCCTATCAAATTCATCACTGCCCCTTCTATGCCACTGCTATAAAACCAAAGAATTTGAAATTTCTAATCACAGTTGAAATTCCCTTGGTGACTCAGTAGTGAATACAGCAAATTTCGGAGATATAAACAACAATGCGTGCTTACGTTCTGTTATCGATTATACTCATCATTGCATCCATGCAATGGATAAACGCATTATCTGTTGATCAAGGCGAATACGCCTCAGCTCTATTGAATGTCGATGCAGGCGGCGAACATGGCAATGAATCGCCGCGACTCGTACGTCAATGGTTCGGACATGGTCGTCCTTATGACGCTTATCGTAGAGGTTATAATGGTTATGGCTTGAGAGGTTACGGCTTCCATAGACCACATTTTGGACCCGGTAATTATTATGGCTGAAATCCTAGAATAGTTATAAGCAAAAACAAAGCAAGTGTTACTTATGCACATATGTACACGTATGTGAATAAAAAATTCAATTGGAATTGATTTGGAAAGCAAACATCAATCATTTTTTATTTTTATTGCAATATTATGATTTTATTGAATTTTATGATTTATTGCATTATTGATCTAGAAAAAATCTAATAATATATGTAATTGATAGGAAATGCAAAATTTATTACATCCGCTTTCCAATGCCTCGTTTTCCTCAATAAAATTTGCTTAATTTGGAGTGAAATTCGATGATTTAGAAATTGTGCAATATTGACATTTTTTTGTTTTAGTTATTAAAAATAAATAAATTTTGTTATAAAAAGATTCATATGGAGACGATTATGACATAGAACAAGATTTATAATGAAAATCTGGGAAATAAATTTTGTATCATAATCGAACTCATCACCGCTTCATGTTCTTCCTCTGATTTTACTAGTACTGTAAACACTGAAGTGTCTTCATTCCCGTGGACTACTTGTCCAGGCAAAGGTAGCTTATTATTAATTGACTGTTTATTTTTGACGAAATTTGGGAGATGATCTTGCCTAATCTACGGTGGATCTACCAGGTATAAAGACATAGTGATAGGGTCCTATCACTCCTTTGACAGTGGGTTTCATTATTTCACACAAAACGCCTTCTTCTTCTCCTCTATTAGCGTATATCTGAATCAACATCCCTTCGTCCCTTGTTTTCGCTGTTCGACGCCACTTGGAATACTAAGTAATCTTTCCAAAGGAGTGGGTGCATCGAACACTTTTAAAGCTGGAGTGCCTTCATCCATTCGGACGACATGACCTAGCCAGCGTAGCCTCTGTCTCTTCATCTGCTGAACTATATCAATGCCATCGTATAACTCGTACAGCTCATGGTTCTATCTTTCGTTGCGGTAATCACCGTTGAAGGTGCAGAAAGGACCATAAATCGCAAAACTTTTCTATGGAAGACTCCCAAGGCCAACTCATCGTATGTCAACATCATTTCCGTTTCTGCACCACTTTACTTTTCAACTGCCAACGCAGTTCTCGAATAAAGGAGTTATGCACTCACATTCAATACTTATCACAGTACTACAAGAAGTACTGGTAGAGCTTTAATTTTGATAAACCTTTGCAATATGCTTCGAAGATTCGGTTTCAAAACATTAAGATATGAAGAGTTTCAGAAGGTATGATCTTCCGGAGTTCATGTATGATTGACTGCTACGAGAGCGATAAAAAGTAAATTTTTTTCTTCGTGTTCTACGCGCAGTTCACGGTATGCCAAGCTATGATCTATTCTGAATCATTCTTCCATCCACAACTGGCTCTTGCAATTTTTGAGCTTTTTTTCAAAACTCTATCTCGATGCATGTTGTTTTTGAAGTTTGTTTGGGCAATAAATAATAAATTTGCTTAACTGCAACTCGGCGCAACACACAAACTTCTATGATTTGCCACTTTTCCATATATTTAACATTGAATAACAATAAAAATAATTGACCAAATGCAGTGGTAAATATAAATTGTCAAATGAGGAACTTGTTAGTGTAGCAAATGTTCAAATTAGTTATGTCATCATTTATATACGTTGTATTGGTGAAATCCTGCTGCGTTGTGGATGATCGCCATTGACGACAATGGAAACCGACAAATCACAAATTGAAAATTTGCAAATAGAAATCAAATCATTGGAGTGGAAATCGTCATGTGGCTGTTATTATTATTGTTGTTGTTGTTGCTGTTGCTTTTCTGATTTTGTTGTTGCTTGTAGTTGTGGTTAACAATAGCAGACAACTTGGCTACAATGCCAGCGTCCCAATATACATACATAACTACCTTTAATTGGGCTTAAGTACGTACTATGAAATTATAAACTAGTCACAAAAAGCACTAGTTGAATATACTGATATACTACTAGACCAATAAAATTCCAAATTGTTACCGATTTCTAATTTTAGGAATATTGGTTTTTTTAAATGATTTCTAATTTCATGTTTTTTTAACAACTTTTCATCATATTGTGATTAGAAAAATACATTTTTATTCTAATTTTTTAATACATAACTAATTAAATTTTTAAATTTTTTTATCTTAAAGTTATTATTATTACAAGACATAGAAAAATACAAACGACAAATTTGCAATTTAAATAAAAAATAGTATTGTTAATTTTTTCATTACATATTGTAAATTCTTCAAATTTTCCAGACCAGAGAAAACTCGTTTAGGACCCCAGCCTCAAGAGCTGATCCAGCGACAGATTCCCAAAGAATTTATGGAGAATATACTCTCCCAAGCCTCCGGAAGGGAGTGAAAATGAAATACCAGGAGAAGGCGAGCCAATTGCTGAGAATATAATAGATTTTGCAATGTACATAATCGAATAGCAGGAGAAAGTCGATGGTTCGGCAGCCGAGATACTCAAATCCGACCGAATACGGCGATGGAACTGACAAAGTACATGCATCATATTATTTGCAAAATATGACCGGATAAAAGCATGGCCGAAGGTAGAAGCCTAAGAGTTCTGCCCAAATAAAAAATGGCGACCCACATTCTGTGCCAATTACCATAGGATAAGTAAAATGATCGACATTTGAGAGCGTAGAACTGCCGGCGATCTAGACATTAAAGTGCAGCTGTTGCGCAGTTAGTTATATTTTTTCCAAGCTAGATAGGACAAGACGATATATCTCCTGTCATAAAAAAACAGTCATTATCATCACGTCACTGTTGGAAAGATAACTTGGAAGTTGGGAACAATAATCTCAGCATTGAACTGAGTAGGCAATCGAAAAGTACAGTAGTCTCTCGTTGAATAAAAACCACAGTCTGTTAGAAGCTCATTATTTACATCCCGTCTACGGTGCAGAAGCATAGATTATGTCTACATCTAAGCAATCGACGCTTGCAGTTTTCGAGAAAAAGTGCACTCTAGGTGAGAAAGTTTTCGACTCAGCAGCCGCCGGTGTCTCCTTTTGGCACCATAACGACGTGACTTCACTACTCTACCCCATTAAAGAAAAATAAAAACCTTCAATGATCACTTTTATGTTTTATCATCTCAAAGACTGTCATGAATCAAATAATTATGAATTATTCGGTTTTTGGTTCATTTCGAACTAGTACACGGCTGTAAGTTGTCTTCTCGAAAGAGATCGTCTTTGATTGATTTAGAATTTAGTTAATTCACCTGCTGTAGGCATACTTAAAATTTTACTACTCTTTAACCAGTACTTAAAGTGTAATTAACTAAAGGATATGTTATGTGTGTACGTTCGTACAATTTATGAGGCATTCAAATTATGAAAGCCACATTTTAAACCAAATCATTTCCATTGCAGGCGCCAATTTCGTACGCAAAAACTTGTCAATGCAATCAAGTGATAAATCTGAATATTTATGAATGAACGTTAGATTTAATTTTATAACCACATAACTGTACCTAGCTTTTGTTCAAATTTCAAATATCTATATTTCATACGCATGTTTATGTTTTCATCTGACTCGTTAAAATGACCTAACTAATACTTACTTCGATTTTTTTGTTTAATACTATTTTTAAGACCTCTTTTTAAAAGAAATCTAAGCTTGTGAAGTTATAAACATTTGCAGGTAAGCAATGCCTAAGTTCAACCAAAAAATTTGAACATCAATACAGTAGGTAAAGGTGTAGACGAAAACCCATATGTGCATATTTCTCGACAATCTCAAGAGCTGGAATATTCCTACAGCACTTGACTTACACCTACACCTACGCATACCTATAAGGTTCAACTCATATAAAAACTGAAGCCAACTGACCATTCATAACGCTGTATATACGTTGATTGGGTGCATAAACAAAAAGCAGCGTACGGTGATGTTATGGACAAAATTTTCCTCAACGATGACTCACATTTTTCACTTAAATAACCAATAACTGATGAGAGGCCACTATACCCAAAAAAAACTTAATGTCTGATGTGCTCTTTGGTATGGACCTTGTTGCACTTGAGCTCTTGAAACCAACATTCGTTAAGTTATGGCTGAGATACCGGCCAATATATGTCAAAAAAGTGGTCGAATGGGTGACCCTGTATTTTCTAAAATATTTTAGTTATGACTTACTAACATTATAGGAACAACTTGATATATATTTAAATATCTACACAACACATGCGGTTAGACAAATTATTTGCATGGATAATAATAGTATTTTGCATTTATATATTACATATATTAATAAATTATCATCCTGGAGAGCTTCATCTGCTGTGATTAATTATTTTATGAACACCAAAAGTTGAATGCTATTTTTTGATATTGCTTTGCCGTTTAATGGAAGAGAAGCTAATTTTATATGCAGTAGTGAGTTTCCAGTCATAATTATGCATGTAGTGTGTTTAAAATAATATAAAACAAAAACAAATTTATTTACATACACGTATGTACCTATATTCATCGATTTGCTTTAGTTATTGGTACTGAAAAAACAACGACAATTTTAATCGCTGGCTGAATGGCCTATAAAAATCGATTTTTGGTCAATAGCAATAGGGGTGCATATTTGGTATAAATCTGAGAATGTTTATTCGTTCTTATATTTCTATTTTAAAGAAAACCATCACAATAAGATCATATTTTTTAATGATTTTATCTCTGTTATGATTCAAGTTTATTTTTGTATTATCTATTCTAAAACACATTCCATGAAGTTTTTGGTTGAAATTCATATTTCACTTGTGAAAATTATAGCCTTAAAAATAATCACATTTACATTAAAATTTTACAATTTTCTGGATTTTAAATTAAAAAAAAATATGATTTTATAGTTTTACACTGCTGCCATTTTTCTCAACCATAAAAATAAGGCTCTTTGAAAAAAGGCATATAGGTATGTAACCTCTTCTATCCTTGAAACGTTAGTGTTTCGTAAGCATCCACTGAACTATCCACATTAGTTTCATTGCAATTTTCAAAAGTACTATCATCACTCAACTCGAATGCGTCATTTACTGCTTCTGTACATATCGTTTGTAGTACTGTTAGAAAGACGAAAATGCATGTGATAAAATTCGGTCTTAAAATCACATTAAAAAGAAGCAGAAAAATTGTTCTGCTGTGCGAATTAACTTTTATGTATTTTAAATTTTTTTTCGGCAAAAGTAATTTATAACTTTTCTCGTACGAAGTGAGATATGAACTAATGGGAATTTCGAAGTTCTCACTGCGACATTGAGCAATTGGAGTATGCTTTGATTGAAGATTCGCTAATTTTCAGAACCTTTGTGGTAAAATTTGCAAAACGTATTATTTATTTATTTTTGTAAATTTTTTTGGTTGATCTTTTTGAAATCTGGAAAAATACATTCATGAAATATTCCTATCGAACTAATTCGAAAACAAACATAAACATGTCTTTATGTATAAGTCTAATATTTGTATCAGTTAATCAGTGAACGTGAAGTGCCAATTATAGACTTATGCATATTTTTATGAGTCGTCAACATATAAAAAGAAACTCCAAAGAAATATTTGTGTATAAAATTAAGATTATTAGCGAGTTCCGGTGCTTCCTTATATATCAAACATATTTCTTTTTTACCGGCAAATAAATATATATATTATACATTCACACATATATGCTGGTATATATGGTATACTCGTACATACGTAATATTCTAATTGCACACTTTTACTTAGTTATATTAGAAAACCTTACAACCAAAGAAATAGCAATAACAACAACATTTTAATTGACGGAAATTTAGAAGTAAAATAAACTAAGCGGTAATAATTTAATGCGCTCATTACACTTTTCTATTTACTACTCATGATAGAATTGAGTATTAAAATTAATCACCAGATGAGCTTTAAGAAAACCAAAATACCTTTTATTTTACTTATAATTTTTACTTAATTGTCAGAAAAGGCTAAGGTTTCTATGTCGTAGAAAGGAGCTAAAAAGAAAAAGTGTTACCTACGTAGATTGCAGACGTTGATGGTGGGTTAATGGAAATACACCAGATGGTAATTACTTGGTGCTAGGTCCGGACTATAAGTTGGATACAAAAGAATCTCCCATAATAAACTATCGAAACTTCAGTCATATCAACCGTTGAAGGAGCTTTTTGCTAAAAGTCTTAGGAGGCTGCAACACAACCATAAATTATATTTAAAAAAAATCCATTTACATACATTTAGTTTAGTGATTTAGCGATCATATCCTAAACGTTCTTTGATATTTAATTATTATTATTTTTCTAATATTTAAGATTTCTTCTTGGGAATTTGAAGCAATAACAGATATTTTTAATGAAAAATTTTATTATTTTGTAAGTGGAAAAAACGTAAATGCAGAAAATAAAAAACTCAACATTGGGTGGAGGTATTTCAAATGCATAATACCGAATCTAAAACGAATTGTGTTTTTTTTCAAATGGCAGTGTGCGTGGATTTTGGGCAAAAGATTTCGAGAAAAACTCGTTTAAAGTTTTAATTTTGGATGCATGCTGTACTACCGGGAAGAAAGACGCTAAATGTTGAATAGAAATTAAAAAATGATAAATAGTTCTGGCAGATATTACTTCCACTTTCAAGTAACTGCCTGCCGCTTTTGGTCATGTTAGACCTGTTAATGCTTTCAATTTCCAACTTTCGACCTTATTGTAAGGGTAAATGTAGCACAACTATGCTTACAACGGTACCAGCCAAAAGACAAGTGTGCACTTCATGCTGAATGAAGGTTTTTTTTTATCAGTATTAAATGGAATTTATTTAATTATTTGGTACTCAGATCACTCATCATTAATCATTTATTGGCTGATTGGCGTTAAATAATTCGCAGCTTCATGTCATTAGCTAATAATTTTTTTTTTTATATACAAACTTTGATGCTTTAAAATTTGTTCTGAGTCAGTTATCCAAAGTAGATACTGCCGAGTTGAATGTACCTTATGATAAATGAATTTTTTGGTCTTGCACATTTTTTGATTAATAACTTTTTCATTCATAATCACTCAACATATTGTTGTGAAATCATTTAAATGAATTATTGAAAGTAAAAAAAATGCATGTAATATTCTTGTAAACATAATATGTCAAATTTTGCAAATAATATTTGTAAAATATAAATGTAAAAAAATTTTAAATTATTAAACAATTTTCGAGAAACACAAACAATGCCTAAAATTCTCGCTATAAAAGGCACTCACATTGGAACACAAATGCATAATTCACTTTCAATTGTCTGAATTAAGACCAGAGTTTTTAATTTTTTAAACCACCTAAATCTTTTAAAAATCGATATGCGTTTCGTATACTTACTAATGGTAATCACCATTATTGCCTACCTTAATATGGCACGAGCTGAACCTGAAGAGAATGGAGGTAACTTTGCAGTTGAAAAAACAGCATCCCTTTTAGATGTTGATGCTGGCGCAGAACATGGCAACGAGTCGCCGCGACAAGCACGGGGTTACTATGGTCACCGTTATGGGGGATATGGTGGATATGGTGGACATTATGGAGGCCGCAGACAATATGGTGGCTATGGTCGCCGTGGTTATGGACGTTATTACGGTTAGAAACTTCATTTTTCTTTCCAAAAATAATATCAATGTCTGTGCAATCGGAATTCTTTTTGTTTATACTCAAGCGGCGAATAATTACTTGAATGTTACTAATGAAATAAACGATTGATATGGATTACAGAAATGTTTTTGTGTATTTTAAAAGTTAATTGTCTAACATTTAAATATTTAATTAAGTAATGTTTTCCCTTAAATACTTATACAGTTCACTTAACTGGAGTAAATGGATTCTTGTAAGATTGCAAACCGGTTTGGGTTTGTTTATTTTGGATGCCAACATTAAATTTACGAGTCTCAAAATGGTTGAAACACTTCAATTCTGGTTGATGGTTTAATTTTGTTTTCGTCTTCGCTCTATATTCGCTTTTCTATTTATGTTCTATAGAAGTACACGTATATCAGTAATAGAGTAGAGTTTAGTGTTGTGTGCAATTTAATTTGGTTTGCTTTTAGGTAAAACATAAATATAAAGATATTTTCAGGGTTTCCAGCAGGTTATATGGTTGCGGCCGCAATGGCCTGGTCTGGCTCTACATCGAAAATTATGGAAATTAAATTTGACTAATCGCGGTCCGCCCTTCGCAGGGAATGTCAATCCCTCCGAGTGTATTTTAGCATAAAATAAAAGCTCATCGTACAAACCAATCGGCCTTTCAGAATGAGCTTGTATTAAACAGAAAGTCCCTCCAGTTTTAGGAAAAACAGCAAAACGCGCACCCCAAGTTGGAGTAGAAGTACGGAAGAAAATCGTTTCAGCGGTATTTTTTAAAATCAGTTAAAATTGAATTGTTTACGACACGTAGTTGCGTGTATGTAAATTTTCTAACTTTCATGAACTAGAAAAGACACAGGGTTACCCATTTTTCGGTGTCAAAAATAAACGCATACAAAATTCACTTAAGACATTTTTTTATGAAATTCCTTTTGTGTTATAAAGTTTGATCCTTGACTTTGTATATGAGACCCTATGCACATCATTGAAATGACCGCCACGTGAATTTTTGCAAAACTTCGAACTGTCATGTTCACACGTATTGGTGTCATGTGGCAACATTTTATAGAAATCATACATTGTCCAAGTTATGTTCTTGAATTTCAGGTAAAAACAAATCGTTTAACAAATGACCATAATGGTCCAAATTACAGTGACAGTCTACCCAATGGCTTTTTCAAAGAAGTAAGTTCCAATCACACTTCTGAACCAAAGAGCCCAACAGACATTAAGTGTTTTTGGGCGTAGTTATTCAAGGATTTTCGGAGCCCCTTTTGTTCAAAAAGTCGCCGCTGTTTGTTGTTCAAACACCCAATTGACCTTTGTTTGCCGTTGTGATTGGTTATCAGGTTTCAGTTCTTGTGTAGAGATGTTTGAGGCGGCAAAACAATAACGCATAGGCCTAACAATATCAATACAACATCTTTTTATATTATTATTCATTATATTTATATTATTTATTATCATTATATTTTTAAAATTTAATCATATACGACGTCTTGAACTGGTGAAAAACTTGACATTTGTGTACCACATGAATTGATAGAAATTCATTTAACAAGCCGCTTCAACGCTTGTGAAATGCATCTTAAACGCAATGAATGGGATCCGTTTTTGAAGCAAATCATAATTGGAAATGGAAAATGGATTGTCCATAAAAACGATCATCGAAAACGATCATAGTTCAAGCATGATAAAGCGCCGCAAACCACTTCAAAGGCTGAAATTCACTAGTGAAGATAATATTGTCTTTTTTGGTGGGATTGGAAGAGTTGTGGTATATTTGGAGCTGCTTCCAAGTAACCAAACAATTAATTTGGATATCCACTGCGAACAACTGGACAAATTGAATACATCCATCAACGAGAAGCGGTCAGAATTGGTCAATCGTAAGAATGTCATATTCCACCAGGACAATGCTGGAGCGCACACATCTTTGGTCACTCGCCAAAAACTGAGAGAGCTTGGCTGAGTCCTGAGCTTGTACCGTCAGAACCCCTATTTGTTTTCATCTTTGCAGAACTCATTAAATGGTAAAACTTTCGAAAATCACGAGGAACACAGGTTCAGTTTTTTGCAGATAAAGGCCAGAAGTTCTATGAGCGTGGAATAATGATGTTACCAAAAAGATGGCGAAAGGTCATCCAACAAAATGGTAGTTACATAGTTGATTAAAGTTCATTATACAGTTTAAAAAAATTTATTCACTTTCTTTTGAAAAATCGCCGGTTTCTTTTGGGGCAACCCAATACTACCGACATTGCTGGCACCCAAAGCGGATCATGTTTTTATTTCAATTGAAATTTTGAGAAGAAAAGGAAAGCCACTGAAAGCCTGTAGAAGGACATGTTGCCTAAAGAAGATATATGGAGAAAATGTTACTGACTGGAAGAGAGCTCTAAGCAGGTTGGGCTTGGTCTGTAGATGAGAGTAAACAAATCAAGTATTATGTACATGTTTGCCACATATATTAATTTATTTACTGATCTGACTTTTATTTTGGTAATAGTGTTATTTTTGTTTAGAGACGTTGACTCCCCTTTGAAGTAGGTATATGATAAATATTTCATACTTTTCTAGCGACTTGTATTCAAAACTTATTAACTATAGTACAAATTAATTCAAATAATTTCAAATTTGCTCAAATTAAAAAATTACTAAACATGTTATTTATTTAACCTTTGAAACACCTCAATTGACTGCAAAGCGTTAGGATAAATTCCTTTGTAATTTTGTGATCAACAATTATATTAACAGCAAAGTTCATTCTCGACTCTAATTTTTTTTTACACAAATTTAATGATGTAGCTGCAGCTAATTATGACAAGATCACTGAACTTAATGATAAATGAATAGTCGTTTGGAATACCATACATGACTTATTATTTACCATTGTTACAAGCCAAACGCGAATTTTGAACTTTAGGTAAACAATTTTTTGCTGAAATTTAATCATTTTCAGTTCAAATCTAAACAAAAACTCTACGAACAGTACAAAAAATTGGGAAATTCCCAGCAGTGCAACTAAAATTGGCTATAAAAGATCAATGCAATGCAATTTAATATCCATAATTCAGTTACAATTCACAGAGTTTGGACAATAACTCTTTATAACGTATATACACTAATTCTCAGTTCACACACTTTAAAAATCGGCATGCGTTTGACATACTTGCTCTTGGTTATCGCTGTTATTGTCTGCCTTAATTTGGCACAAGCAGAATCCGTTGAAGAAAATGACGAAGCAGCAGCTCTTTTGGGAGTTGATGCTGGCGCCGAACATGGCAACGAATCGCCAAGGGAAGCCCGAGGCTACTATGGACACCGTCATCATGGTTATGGCGGATATTATGGAGGCCGCAGACACAATGGTGGATATGGTGGATATGGCCGTCATGGTTATGGACGTTACTATGGTTAGAAACATAATTACAATATAGTTGGCTGAAAATCAATTCAATGTTATCGACCCGAACGCGAAAATATACAATAAAATTACCTATTCATATGCAATACTATACTCGTACATGTGTATGTATTTGTAGTAATTATTATTTATTTCTTTTTAGATTCCTTTTCTTTTAAGTGTTGTTAATTTAGATGGGAGATATTGGCAAAAGTCTCTCTATTTCCACTTTTGTGGGCAGGCAATGTAGTAATTTTGTTGTAGGTTGTTCTTAAATGATTTTCAGTTCAGTTTTCGATTTTGTTAGGCGTTATTTGTGAACTTGTATGTATGTATGTCGTACAATAAAAAACCCTATACTATATATATATATATATATATTATAATTTAGAAGAAATTTCCCAAATCAAACATACATATGTAGATGTATGTATACATTATGGACAACGTTTACTTTCAACAAAACGGTGTTACGTACCACACAAGCAACGAAACCATCGATCTTTTAAGGGGAAATTTTCTTTGAATATCAACATATCTGCTGCGAAAAAATACGTATAGAAAAAATTTTTGGCCTCTTTGTTAGGTAAAAGAAAATATTATTCAAAAATCTTATCCAGCTCTCGCAAAACTAAAACTATAAAAACAAATTTTTACAAGGACTAAGTGTAAAAATTGTAGCATATATAATATTATGTTTGCTAATATTTAGGTATATACGAGAATGTCTAAACAAAATTGACCTAGTTTGTTTTAATTTTTTGTTATTGAAATTTAAATTATTTTCATTTCTTTAATTTTTTTATAATGTTTTTTTTTTAAACTTCATTTGCATTCTCAACTGATTTAATTGGATTTTAATTATATTTAAGATGTCATAAAAATACAAACATTGGCTACCTAATAAATATTTTAATGGCATAGCTGGCTACTTAACAAACTTTTAATGATCTTTTGATAAAATGCGATGACTCTTTCTTGTCAAGGTCACTCGTGGAATTTCTTTTTGAGGTATGTATATATATGTACGTGCATATTCTGCTATAAAACCGTAGTAAGCAAACAAAATCAAAAATCGAGATTAAACATATACCTATGTGCATATATACAATATAAATTTGAGATTGATTTTTTTTTTTATTGATTTAAGCTTCCATTCATAGCAAAATACAAAACGTGCTAATAGCTAAAGTTACGCTGGGGTGACTAATAGTATGTTGTTTGTTTGTCTATGGTAAATAAAACAAAAATATTTGTTGTAAACCAATCTTTGGGGAGTTCAACAAGCTGAGAACTTTAAATTCTTAAAAAAGCGTGCATACCTTACCTTCTTAAATAACATTTACATTATTTTAAATTAAAAATGAGTTTAAAGTTTTTATATAAATATATTGTATATTTGGCGCTTTGTAAAAATTCCGTTAATATAAATAATGGTAGGTTGGTAAAATAAGTTAAGTAAACGAAAAAATATATTTTTGGTAAACTCAAAATAATAACCAACCTAATAAAGGTGTGTGTGTGTTCATATGTATATTGTTCAATGCTCCTCAGTCAATTAGCTGCATTGAATGTAAACACTCGTATATTGCACATATGTACATACATACGTACATATATATATTTCATTTTACGTTTTATGTTATTCATGTTGTGTTTTGATTGAAAAAATTTCCACAAAGAGTACGCATATAAAAGTAAGCATTTAAAAGCTCTTGCAATCAAAAATCAATCACTACTTCAAGCTCAGCTCAGATTGCGTTAAGTTCGAGGAAAACGTTTTTTATAGTAATATCATACTCTAACGTCTGAACAAAATTTAATTCAATTACAAAAATGTTCACAAAAATCAGCATTATTTTACTCTTCGCCATTTTCCTGTTGGCTCTACAAATGGATTACCTACACGCCCGCACATTGCAGTTGAACCCACTAGATGTTGCCCTGCTGAAGAAGTCGTTGTTGGCAAATAATGTAGCGGATGATAGCAGTTCATATTACTATGGTTAAGTTCAAACTATTGGATTTACTTACATTTAAAAAAAAATTGTACAATAATTTTCGAAAGTCTGAAATACCATATTTATAATAATTATACTTTTATATGTAAAAAAATAAAAGTAGTTTTAAAATTTTATTAAAGCAATTGTGTTATAAAAAAAAACAAAATTACTAATAAACTAAATAAGTTTGATTGATGAAAAAAATTATTAATAGTTATCAACTTAAACGCGAAATGGTATAATAACTGCGGTCTGTGTTAAGTAAAACCCGAAGCAAAAGAGACAGACAGAAAAAAATTATGTTGATCGTGTCAGAGTGACGAGTTTATTTGATTCAGAAATGTCCGTCTGACCGTCGGTCCGTCCGTTTATGAGATATTTCAACCAAATTTGCAACATTTGAAATCTCACTTGTCGAAACCGGCCAGATCGGGCCACTAAAGCATATATACGAACGACTTTTCAAATTTGGAATTTTGAATCAAAAATTTATTAGAAAAAACATTTAAGAGCGCATTCGCACACAATAAAATATAGTTTCCATATATCGATTTTCTTAGGTTAGAGGTTTTGCTTAAATTTTGCAAAAATCTTTTAGAATTATGAAATTTGGTACTGTACATTCGTACAGTAACACCGAAAATCATGGAAATCGGAGGACAATATAATACTTCCCCCATACCATCCGTTTGTTCAGATATAAGGTTTTGGGTCAAAAATCCAAAAAAGAAGCTTATACGTGTGTGTGGTATTCTACTCACATTTATACAAATAAACATTGACATCGAAAATGTGCGAAATCGGAAATCTTAATCATACAGCCCTCCTAATTCTTTAAATTTGAGAAATATATTGGGTATCCATTATTTTTGAAACAGATGGTTTTAGTAATCTTTATCTCGCGTTATATATGCGCGATTGGATTACGGTAGATGACATTAGAAAGCTGATACTTTGTACTCAAGAATATATAATGGAAGAATTTCTAATCACCTAACTCAGTAGTGTTCGTGCGCATGACAAAGATGATTACTTCGATAAAACCGAAAACGTACGTCAAATAACTGAAAATGCGATTAGTGTTTATAATTCTGATCCTGTAAGAGTTAATTATAAACAATTTTGGTTTCCGGTAATTTTGATGTAAAAGATGCTCCAGTGTGTGGAAGGCCTATTGTTAAAAATGTTTTTTAAATAGTGGAAATAGTCAAGCATCACTACTATGCGAGTACTGGGATACTCGACTGCACAAAATATGGTTTGGAACCACTGAAAAAGGCGAGTAGAAATCCTTTGGTGAAAAGTGCACTTTCTCTAATCCAAATTAATTTTTGTAGCCGATTTTTGTACGCCTATCTGGATACAAGTTTGAAGATAAGAGGAACATGCCTTCATGGTACTTAAAAATTTTGAAAAGGAAGTACAGATAAATGCATTTTATATCTAATTAGTTTTTCGTCCTCATATAATTTAAAAATGCCTTTTATAAAGTTTTAATTTGGTTTTTTAAGATATTTAATTATAGGACATTTTTTGATTTTTTTTAACAATTTTTAATATGATATAGAGATTAATTAAAACTTAAAATTTGTAAAAATGAAAATAAAATAAAATCCTGATAAACTTTTATGAAAACGAAGTCCTAGACCTACCGTTGTACTACTTTGTAGACAATATTTTCGTTTTACCATGGAGTACTAGAATCACCAGGCTTCTCTGTGAGCTTTTCCTCAAGTATTTGTTGCTTTTTTCTTCGATTTGATCGTCGCAAGGATTTTTTTATTTTTTTATTAGATCGGTTCACGTAAAATCCTTTCTTATCGGATGCAGGTCTTTACGACCAATCTTTTAGACTATGGGTTGATCGGTCAGTCTTCCAGAACAAAGCCCTTTATATACATAATAACCAGATAAAAATCAGCTTTGGCTTATTGTATCTCGGCATTTTCGCAGTAGAAGATATTTTCCATATTTCTAAAACTCAAAATTACAAAATGATTTGAAAAAGGTAAATTATTAATTTCTTTTGAGTTTTATTTAAATGAATGTATGTACAAGTAAATGATCAAATGTTTTGTTTTTTTTTTTGTTATGATTATTTTAGTAACAAAGCTGTAAGTGTGACGGTATGCACCTACGTACATATATGGTATATCTGCCAATTCCCTGCAGCTAAAACATTTTAATCCTTCGATTGTGCTTCTCTTGAGTGCCGCGGACGTTTATTGGATTTGAAGTACAAATAACAGAGAAAGGACCAAGCGTACTTGAGAAAACGCCTACACATGCAGACAGCTTAACATAGCGCACCTAGCTACTAACGCATATAATAGAAATACACGTATATACCTATGTACATATGTATATATTAATAAAAACAAACGGCATCCCTTGAGTGTTGCGGGCGAGTTATCCCGGAGTTTTGTTTTATTTTTACAAGTGCGAAGGCGAATATTGTTTGTCTGAGCGGCGGCGCTAATAAATATTTGAATGACTTTTGTAGACAGTAAAAGCAACAATAACAAAATTCAAATTAACTCTCTTTTGACTTTTCTTGCGGCAAAAGAAGCTGCGAAAATAAGCAGAAAAAGAGCAAAAAACTTATGTTGAACAATAAAAGCAATGATTTTACCGTTGCTCAAATGTATAAATGAATAAAATCTACATGTAAAATTGGCAAAGTGAAACGTTCATGTTAATAATGACTGTCTTCTGTGTTAGATTGGTTGTTGTTCTTGTGGTATCTTGAAGTCGTTGCTTACGCTCTTTTTTCTTTTTATTGTTCCTGCTGTTATTTTTCGCTCTTGGATTTTGATTTGGCTTATTATACAAACGTCAACTGCCAATTGCGGTTGGAAATAACTAAATGCGAATGTTTTTTGCGGTTACGCACAGTGACGCAAATGCTGTTGAATGATAATGTTCAGGGTGTTTCAAAGTCAGTCGGAAGCAACTGAACTCATAGACTCGGTCAACTTAAAGTGCATACATACTCATTATAGTGATAATCCAACAGAACTTATTATCATAGTTTTCTGCTTAACTGAAATAGTAAAGAAAAAATGTTTTTTTAATTTTTAAACCTGCAGACCCGACCGTACGCTGTTGTGGCATTTATTTATTTATTTAATTAAATTTTTATTCTAATTGGTTTTGCAAAGAATGGTAAAAGGCATCATCTGACACAAAATATTAAGTTTTTCTTTATTAAACTATTGGACTGTAGGTTTGTGTCAGACACCGCCTAGTGACTAGCGACATGCGGTCATTCGGAAGACCAGGGTTCGAGCCCTTGTCCGACCAACATCCAAAAATTATAGAAAATTAATTTAAATACAAAATTATTATACATTTTCTAATTGGGGTAATCGACAGGGAATGTCAAGCCCTCAGAGCGTAGTATTTCTGACTTGAAATCAAAAAGCTCCTCATAAAAAATCATCAGCCGTTCGAAGGCGGCTACTACATTTGTTGGAAAAACATCAAGATGCTTACCACAAATTGAAGGAGGAGCTCGGCCGAAAATCGCTTCAGCGGTTACAAAGCACCAATTATATGTTTGTGTCGCATATTTTCTACTTAAATTTTTTCAAGTATACATCAATAGGAATGCCTCGAAGCAAGCCAAATACAACAATCGAATTTATGCTCATTCACAATAAAGGGCTTCTCCGACCGATTCGGTAGCAAGCAAGACTTTGGACGTGGTGGCTCCCTGTCAAGTGACTTCTACAACCTGACCCAAAAATAATAATAACGAAAGAGTTAACAATTTGTAATTTAATTTTATTACATTATACATCATTTTCTCATTACTGATTCTTTCACAACCCACTGTGCTTATTATACGCATTCCTGAATTTATTTCACACCGAGAGCATCTAGTCAGGGAAAGAATACTTGGTATACGTGTATATCGGCAAATATTACAGTCTGTGCAGCAATGTACATATGTAGTTTTATGTGTAAAGGATGTGCACATCATCGCAGAAAAAATGTTTTAACAAGTGTAGGACTCGTCGGCCGCTGGAACCCCAAACACACGCACATACTTATATCTATACCAGTGGCAATGTTGTATTGATTTGTAATAATTTCCGTTGATGCAATAAAAATAATTGGCAACAGTAGCCAGCAGGTAATGTGGTTAGGTGGCAGCAATGGCAACACCAGTAATTTCTTTTCATTTGTTTTTTTTGTTTCTTCTTCTTTGTTTATTTGGTGTGAATGTGCTTGTTTGCTGTTTGTGATGGTACTTGAAATATGGATTTGATGTCGATTCAAGGAGCTCTTCGTGCCTTGTGCAACATTCACAGTCATAAATTATCACACCGACATATCCAAAAGCCATCAGCAGGAACAGCTACTTCAATAGATGTTTGTATGTATTTACGTTTATTTTATGTTTTTAAGTACTTTTTTTTATTTAAATGTGTGTATTCACTCACGTATAAACAACCTTATGCGAAAAAATCTATGTGTGAGACACGTGTGTATTTGCACTTCATATTTTTTGGCTGCACATTTTTTACCTTTATTTATTTATTATTATTTTTTTTTGAAGTGCTTACCACCCAATGTACCAATATTTATATGAAATTTAATTTGTTGCCTGCATAAGACATTAATTGACGTTGATTGAAGTGAAAATATTGCGTGTGCGCACATACATATTTATGCAATTAACATTTATGGTGAAATTCATGGAATTTCCGTGCAGAGGCATGCTAAAATAAAATAAGGCAGACCAAGTTCGAAGGAAATCTATTAAACAAAAATTAAAGCCTATTTAATGCAGCAAGTGCAAATATAGAAATAAATGAATATTAATTATAAAAAAATATAAAAAAGTGAAATAATAAAATATATTACATAGCATAAAACAAATAAAGCAAAATAAAATAAAATTAAATTAAATAAACAAAATAAATTAAAATAAAATAAAATAAAATAAAATAAAATAAAATAAAATAAAATAAAATAAAATAAAATAAAATAAAATAAAATAAAATAAAATAAAATAAAATAAAATAAAATAAAATAAAATAAAAATAATAAAATAAAATAAAATAAAATAAAATAAAATAAAATAAAATAAAATAAAATAAAATAAAATAAAATAAAATAAAATAAAATAAAATAAAATAAAATAAAATAAAATAAAATAAAATAAAATAAAATAAAATAAAATAAAATAAAATAAAATAAAATAAAATAAAATAAAATAAAATAAAATAAAATAAAATAAAATAAAATAAAATAAAATAAAATAAAATAAAATAAAATAAAATAAAATAAAATAAAATAAAATAAAATAAAATAAAATAAAATAAAATAAAATAAAATAAAATAAAATAAAATAAAATAAAATAAAATAAAATAAAATAAAATAAAATAAAATAAAATAAAATAAAATAAAATAAAATAAAATAAAATAAAATAAAATAAAATAAAATAAAATAAAATAAAATAAAATAAAATAAAATAAAATAAAATAAAATAAAATAAAATAAAATAAAATAAAATAAAATAAAATAAAATAAAATAAAATAAAATAAAATAAAATAAAATAAAATAAAATAAAATAAAATAAAATAAAATAAAATAAAATAAAATAAAATAAAATAAAATAAAATAAAATAAAATAAAATAAAATAAAATAAAATAAAATAAAATAAAATAAAATAAAATAAAATAAAATAAAATAAAATAAAATAAAATAAAATAAAATAAAATAAAATAAAATAAAATAAAATAAAATGAAATAAAAAAAACTTAAAGAAAAGAAAATAAGAGTAAAGTAAAAAAAGAAAAGGGAAGAAAAGAAAAGAAAAAAAGAAATGAAAAAAAAAATTGAAGTAAAGATAAGAAAAGTAAATAAAATAAAAGAAATTAAAATAAAACAAAAGAAAAGAAAAGAAAAGATAGAAAAGAAAAGAATAAAAATAAAATGAAAGAAAATAAATGAAAAATAAAATAATTAAAATATAAAAAGATAAAATTAAAAAAAGTTAAATAAAATAAAATTAAACCAGCTGACAGACGGTGGGAAGTATACATATGGCGTAATTTGCTCGGAGTTCGTTATCAATATATGTATGTACCATATGTTAATTAACTTGCTTCTAGGTACCCTGGTAAGCTTTTGTGTGATCTATCAAACTGCTAACTTGCTATAAATACCCAATATAAAAATACAGTCGGGTATGAAAAATGCAATAAAAAAGCAATTAATAGAAAAAATTAAAATGTTATATATTTGCATACATATACACATATGATTGATGCTTTTTAAGAAGCGGATAGAAAATGGTATATTTTAATATACTTTTTTTTTGTTCTACATTAATTTTCCTAATATGATCGTATATATTTCAACTAATTTACTTTAAATAATTTATAAATTAGCTTTATACAAATTTGTTCTTAATTTGCTGAGCAGACGTGCAAATTGATTAATTTGGTTACATAGGTGGTCATTAATTAGTTTTTTTTTTTTTTTGTCAAACGTTATTATTAATATTGATTATAATATAATATTATTATGTTATTTTTAATTTTCGTGAAATATTTGCTCTAATGGACTTTATTATATTTTCGAAAGATACTCAATTCTTCTCCCACCTTAGCTGTTTTACACTATTTTAAGTCTCACTAAACTCCGCCTATTGCTAGCTGAAAAAAGTGGAAAACTTTTAAATTCATGCTTGAAAATAATATTTTTATTTTTAATATTTTAATTTACTAAGATTTTTGTGCTATTATATTCGTAGATACCAACAATTTAACAATTGAAATGAATTTCCAGCCTAATAGTCAAACTCTAAAAGAAAATAAAAATAAATGTATAAAGAAATGCATAACTTAAGCTAATTGAAAACGTAAACAAAATTTTAGCAAAATGCACGGATCTCAATTTAAAATGTATGTATATAGCAATGAGTGCAGGAATATATTTCTGTTTTAAAACAACTAAAATTCAAATACAATAAAGTATTGTAGAAAAGTATTTTTTATATGGCAAGTGCACAGGTAAAGACAATTCTGGAGAATTGCCAGTAAATTCACTCTCGTCTATGCATTCATAATTTTATATAAATATATGTATATGTATATGTTTATATATACTTCAGTTTACTATGTATTTTTATAGGTAATCAAAATACGTTTCCTTACAAAGCCATTTAGTTGGAATTATTTTCACTCTATTCTTTGCCAAAAATTTAGAAGGTTCATTAAATTTGTATGATTTATTTACATCAGAGTAAAATGAAAAGTTTTTTTGTTGTCTGATTTAGTTCAAGCAACTATCCCGCATTTGCGCTAACTAATAAGCTTATATTTCATAAATTTTTTATTTAAACAATTGGTATTTTTAACATACGAAATATTCAACCTTGAATCAGCTCCTAAAGAATTCAATTCTTGCCCATACTGAATAGTCACATCGTAGAAATAAAAATGAAATATTTTCATAGAGTGAGATTCGAACTACAAATATAATATTCGGAATGACATCGAGATTTTCAACCGCGCGATGAAGAATTTACTTGCTGTTTTGCATGCCGTCGTAGGAGGTGACTAATATCCAATTATTCCCGCGACAGTCGGGTTTTTATATCGGAACGACACGGAAAAACCAATTCGGGGAATAGTTTACGGTTACAACAACAATAACGAAAAATATGTGCAGCATGGAATATTTTTGCATTTGCAACAATAGTTTATTTATACAGACATACATACTTACACATATACAAACCAAATGCACTATTGTGAGAGTTGGTAATGCGAAAATGATGTTGCCGCTCAACGTTCAACAATTTTTTTGTGAATGTGAAAATGTTGACTGTAAATGAAATCGAAAGAATTGGAAATGTTGTGCCTTGGGCCGGATGAATTTCACATCGAAGAGAATATCATGAAAGTGGTGAGTGCATTTTAATTAAAGCCAATTGCTATATTAACGGTTACGGCCCTTTGACCTACATACATACCGTATATATGTACATACATATAAACGTGAATAAGACTCATTCTTATCGTTAGGGTCAGAGGTAAATTTTCAGAAATCGTATTTTTATTCTGTTGCTTTTTTTATTTGTGACAGAAATGTGAGTAAGAAAATAGCATATAATGTATATATACTCGTACATATGTATGCACTATATGGTATGCTTATGAAAATGTTACATTTTTTATTCGGTGTAAATTTTTCAATGAATGTAGATAAAAAACACGAAAACGAATTTACGTCAAAATGAAACATTTTTATTTTTTTCATAAAAGTCGTGCAATTGATTGACACTTGATTGGCATTCGATACAAGGAAAAGTTATCCAATTTTTCATGAAATAATTATTTTCTTAATAATTGCACTTATGTTCATTTGCATACATAAAGAACTGTCAATTATGAAATTATTAATTAAATAGTTTCATTGCGAATTCGAAAAAAAACACTTCCTATGCAGGCATATATCCGCATGATAATCATACATAAGTGGTTTGATCAATAGAAAAGTTGAGTTTTGAATATTTTTAAAAAGTAGTTTTGAATATTTTTAAAAAGTAGTGTTTATTCATTAATAAATAGCCATTTTGATCCCTCCAACAAATGTAAAGCATTTATGCGAGTGCTTCTTTCACTTCTAGAAGCACTTGTGAAATGCGCTTTTCGATATTGCCATCAGCTATTCGATTCTGACTTTGTTTCAACAATTGTGGCAAAACGCTATCCTTTCAATAGTCTCTTTATTATTGGGAAAAGAAAGATGTCGCAGGGAGCGAGGCATGATTACGGTTTCTTTTTTTTTTTGGTCAAAAAATCGTAAACAATCATTATGTGTGAACTTGAACAATATCGTGAAGCGGAATGGCACATTTTTCATGCCCAAATTGCATGTAATTAATATGCCAACATCCTGTGCCACTTTATTAATAGTAATTCAACGATTTGCGAAGAAAAACATATTTCCCTATTTCGCTTGTTGACGGGGTTGCAACTACGGGACTCTCATCATCACCACCGTCTTCTCGGTCTTTTGTAAAGTGCTTGTAGCACTTATAAACATTTTTTTGAAACAAAGTTGACTTGCCAAAGGCCACAGTAAACATTGGAACACTTTATTATATTATTAACGCAAAATATAATACATATTCTTTGATCCATTTTTTTGAAATGTCAAAAATCGAACCAAAACTTGACCAACCTTTTCAGTTGTCAACATAATTTGTTGTTGACTAATCCAAATTGGCTGATAATGTCAAATTATATTAAACATACATTGCAAGGGTACTAATGAGAAAAAATTTCCACAATGACGGAATGTACACAGCCCTCAATAATTCAAAATTCACCTGTCCTTTTTAACAGACCTCGTATATGTTGTAAATTTTAGATTCGAGTAGAGTAAATGTATAATATATGTATTCGCCTAGAAAATGTATGGTCAATCGATTTTCTTTACACCAATTCCTCGCCAGCCAAATCATCCACCATAAAGAGAAATAGATGGTAATCAATTAGTGCGTAGTCCGGACTATAACTTGGGTGCACAAAAACCTCACAATCAAGCTTATGGATCTTCTGGTGAGTCACTATGGATGTGTGAGGTCTGGTGTAGTCCAAAGCTGAGCGCTTCTGGGCGAATATTTCCTGCTGACAGTACAGATACGAATTAAGAGTCTGGCCGTAGGGAAGTAGCTCATAGTGGATGATTAAATACACAACAAAATCTTCGTGACCATTAATCCAGGTTTGCAGACCATTTGTTTCGGATCACTACTCTTCGACCACCACCGGTTTCATTAGGCGTTGTTGAAATGTTTGATTTTGATTGAATTTAATAAAATATGAAGTAAATATAAATATAATAAATTTGTTAGGTAAATCTCATTACCAGCCTTTATAGGAAAATTACTTATAGAAAAATACATAGGTATATTGAGAAGTAAGTACTCGACTTCGCTTTCTAACGTTATCTCAAAAATATATTTCATAAAAATACAAATGTGTTGTAGATATTCAAATTGCTTAAACAAATTATAGAAATCTATTTCACAAATAAAATTAAATAATTTTTGGAGGAGTTCTATTCTAATTGATATAAAAAAAGTTTGTTAACTTGGGTTTTTCGACACACTATGATTGTATTTGCCATGGTAAACTCTGTACATGACGTGGGCTTACCGCTTCTCTCAGCAAAGTATCTGCTAAGACGACTACACATTTCAGATCATATTTGTGCTCCTTTATATGTTCGCTGTAGAAGAAGTTTTACTCTTTGTTGGGTCCTTTACCCGAAGTATACCGAAATTCTTCTTTGAAGTTGATTTCAACGAAGCAGATCACAAGCCCTTTGCACATTGATAACGATGACAGCAAAGAGTACCGCAGGCGATTAAACCAAGAGCTGTATGAAGAAACAGCGGCTAAACTGGCTATTTTATGTCGTCCGATTGAATGCGCTTCAGCTTTGAAAGTATTCGATGCAGTACTCGCCGGTGAAAGCAGATTAAAAGGAATAGTTCCACTCCGTTGGAAAGAAAAGATGGAAAAGAGTCTGACTGCTCTTGGTATATCCAACAGGCGCCAATTGAGGCGCTTTTGTTGATTTGGCCATATTCGTGTAAGCGGTGGGCACGCCAATGGAAAATAAGAGAAGATCCAAGGCCAAACGCAAAAGATCGCTCTGGTTGTAGGTGTCAATACAGGATATATTTATATTGATGTTGGGAAATGGTGTTTTCCAACTGACCCTAAGCCAGAAAAGAACCTCTACGTCAATCAAAAGCGAAATTAATATTTATTGTTTCTCATGAATATCGAGGAATTCATAAAAGAAGATAAAAAAAGATCAGACGGTCGTTTGGGTGGATTACCTCGGAAGTTAGAAAGATGATTTACTCTGAGTTAGTTTAATTAATTTCTTTAAATGAATATTAAATATTTTCCTTTACTTTTAACAAATATTTCGATGATCAGCATTCGCACTCTCTCTCTCTCTCTGATTACTGACGGTATGAAGTACTTTACGGTTTCCAACGATATTTTCACCAAATTCTCCGCAGCCAACAGCAGCTCGAAATTGGTACAATTAATATGTGAGGTAAAAATATGTGCATATATGTGTGCATTTCTATTCAGTCGGCGCAATCTCACGTCAATAATCTGACAACAACACTTCACTCATAGCTTGGCTGCCGTCAATCTGCTTTCATGTTTCTTTTTGTGCTCAAATATTGAGTGGCATAGAAATAGCAAAAAAAAAAAAAATAACATCTGATATCCGGTTACATCCGAAAATCCCGTTTGTATAGCACATCTGCTGCTTTATTGTGTGTATGTACATATACATACACGTATACTTAGTATTTGCCGCTAGCAATAGCGCAAAGTAGTTCAGTCTCTTGTAAACAAATTGTAGGAATCATCATCGTGGAAGTCTTGAAATGTTTGATTTTGATTGAATTTAATAAAATATGAAGTAAATATAAACATAATAAATTTGTTCGGTAAATATTTTGACGTGCAGACTGCAATAGTCTGGCGTCGCTATTACACACATAAATACTGGTATATACAAACACACTTACGTATTGATAAATATTATTGCGCACCTTAAATTTCGCAGTTAAGAAATTATAGAAATTACTATAACTGAGAGGTGCACAGTAATTGTACGTGTATATACATACATACATATATGATTTAAGAGAGCTATTAAATTTTTCTCAAATTGAGTTTGTTATGTTCGAACAAGTTTGATTGAGCGTAATTCGTCAATCAAGACAGGTTTTCTATTGGTGATGATAACTTTATATTATTTAATCTGTTAATATTATCTTCGGCAATTGATAGTACAATTTTAGGCGTTAAATCATAAGCAAAAGTGTTGAATTTAAATTTATCTATTATTTCTTAAGAGTGCTACATCTACTGACATGAAAATGTCAGGTCTTACAAAATATTCGTCTAACAGAACACCAACAATCTTATATACATGTATGTCTTTCCTCTTTGAGACAGTACATTTCTTGCGATCTCTTTGGTCCCAGCAAACATTTTTGTCAGAAACATACTCCCTTGATATTCTCATCGGGGAGACCAGCGTAATACTGTTGTCATTCTACCCAATTTTTAGAAGGTAATTCGTGGATAGGACTACTCTGAACCGTTCGGTACCAAACAGGATTTCAAACTAGGTGCCTCTTTATCGTGCGATTTCTTCAATTTGATGCTGAAGAAAATAAAAAGAGCTGTAGTGCTAAAGAAGTAAAATCTTTCCGCTTTCTCCAAGCTTGCAAACACGCGAAGGGAATGGGTCTGAAAGTGAATGACCAATCGACGCAGTAACGGCTTGCCTTCCACATCACTACTGCGGTCATAACTTCGAAGTCGAAGATAATTTCGTCTATCTAGGGACCTGTATTAACACCAATAATAATCTCAGTCTTGAAACCCAACCTATAATCACTCTTACTAAGAGCTGCTACCTTGGACTGAGTAGGTGATTGAAAAATAAAGTCTTTTCTATGAACCACAACCAAACTCTACATGTCCCTCATCATTCCCGCCTTGCTGGATGGTCCAAAAGCGTGAACGATGTCAAAATCCTGGGAGTCTTCGAGAGAAAAGTTTTGCGCCGAGCTATGATCCTTTGCGCATTGGCAACGGCGAATACCGCTGACTATTGAACGATGAGCTGTACGAGCTATACGATGATATTGACATAGTTCAGCGAATGAAGAGACAGCGGCTACGCTTGCAAGTCATCCCTGTGAGAGTATTCGATGTAGTACCCACCGTTGGTAGCATGGGAAGAGGAAGCTCTCCACTCCGTCGGAAGGATCAGAGGGAGAGCGATCTGGTTGCACTTAGTATTTCCAACTGGCTGCAAACATCGAAAAGAAGAGATGAATGGCGCGCTAATATTGATTCGGCTATAAGCACGTAACCAGTGCTCACACCAATGAAGGAAAAAGAGACTCGTTATAACTCTAACAATAAATAAATCATATTTTGATTTAGTATCTTTTATATCTTCTATTTAATTCAAATCCCATTTTTGCTGTGGAATATCCCTTAAACATATTCAAGTGTTTTAAGATATTCACATTCCGCTGCCAAATGAACAACATAACGACGAAGAATATCATCCTTGGAGTAGGATTATCACGAGTGGAAAAAAGAAGCGGAAGAGGAAAAGAGCGAATTTGGCTGACATGAAAATATTATGAGTAGATGCTGTACATAACCACAAGTACAAGAGTGGCGCTTACTCCTTTAAGTACCAGCGCATAGCGCAGCAGAGAAGGAGGTAAACCTTGATTGCAATTGAAGCATTCGATGGTCCTTAAATAATTTTTAAATTGCAAAAGCTTAGAATTACTAGAAACCTAATGCGGACTCGTTTATAAGCGGGCAGAGGAAGAATTATTTTTAGAATACCAACAAGACCCGTTACCATGTGTTTGTCTGGAAATATACCATAAAAGAAGTAAATATAAATTTAAATGTTTACAAAATAAGCACATAAACGAGTACCGAACAAGCAAACATTACGAATAAATGAACGGCAACACATTAACAAACGAGTCAACACCGGTAGCAATGGCATTGGAAACATCAGCCAACCACAATTATTCATCCGCAAAATGCCACCGAAATGGTTGCGGTCGTAACGCTCTAATGGCCCGCAACGAGTGTGCGTTCCCCATGAATGCAAACGAAACGAGTTGCATATGAGACTAAAGTAGAATGGCGAATGCCACTTCCAATGCCAGCCGCTGCTGCTGCTACTGCTTATGCTGATGCTGTCGATGTGGAAGCTGGCGAGAAACGCAAATGTTCATTGCATTACTGGAAAATGTGAGAAAATGTGGTAAATGACAAAATGCGATCAAAAAGAAAAAAGAAAAAAATGTCGTTAAATATACTATTCATGCGTTTGAGGCAAAAATAAAAGGAGCTTGAGCTTGAAAAGAAATTTTATATAAAAAAAAAAAAATTCCACTGACCAAGACAGCAAATCACATGCGGAATAATAAAAATATCCTGCAGTGCTTAGGATTCGAATGTGTCAGAGTAAACGAAGCAAGTAACACTGCAGATAGCGTTTTTGTACCGTCCTTGCTCAGCGCAGCAGCTGGTGGGATGGACGGACGTCTTCGTACAATGACTTACTGTTAATGCTAGACAAATTCGATAATTCGATTTGAAATGAAATGTTTTTCCTTCACTTAGCAGTTTATGACTTAAATAGCGAAACGCAAACATAAAGCGGGGAAAGCTGCAATGAGTTGGCGCCAATAAGCGGGTGAGAGTGACAAGAGATAGCTTTGCAATTGACTCGACTCATTCAAATGCGATAAACTGCCAATGAGCCAATAGTAAAAAGGTGAAGTGTTAAGTTAAAATGGCGCACGCAGCAGACATGGTGTCATCAAGGGCTACTGGAATGGACGAGCAGCCATCTTTAATTAGTTTGCTCAGTTTGCCATTTTAGGGATTTCGAGTAATGTATAATCATTCAATTGGAAAATGCTGCGAATATGTTTTTCTTTTCCCTTTACTTCCACGCTCTTTTGCTCTTTCAAATGATTCAGTAAATAAACTTTTTATTTTTCTTTATTTCATTAGTATAATTAATAAGTATTATATGTATGTATTTATATACATAATTGGCGCTTTGTAACCACGATTTTTCGGCCGAGCTTCTCTTCCAGTTTGTGGTTTTGCGTCTAGATCTTTTTCTAACAAATGGAGGGACCTACAGTTCATACTAAACTGCCTCCGGACGGCTGATGGTTTTCTTTATGAGGAGCCTTTTTTTCATGTCGGAAATATATTCGGAGGGGTTGACAGTGCTGCCGAGGGGCGACCGCAATTAGAAAATTTAACTTAATTTTTTATTTAAATTAATTTTCTATAACTTTTTTGTATGTTGCTGGCACTGGGATATGAACCCGAGCCTTCCAAATGGCAGTACGCAATGCAAATCATAATAATAAAAATTTCGTACAAATCCCACAATCACTAGCACTTCCTGCCTCAACAATAGCGCAAACATTTGCAACACTATGCTTCATTACTCTCCGCCCCAACACAAACTCTCCGCCCGACGCATGCCGTCTGTAATTGACTGGCATTGTTATTGATAGTGGTCAACTATTAGATTGAAGGTAATTGTGATGAAGTGTTGATGTGTCCCTTCTTCTTGCTGTTGCTGTTGTTGTGGTTATTACTGTTATTTTATTATGTTAGCCAATGGTGTTGTTTACGTTATTGCTTACGGCCAATTGAACTATTAAAGAACTGCACACATCTAAAGTGACTGAATAATTTGAAGCAATACATTGCCAATGCACGTATTCTCCGATGATGTTGAAAATAGCAACGAGGAATATATTCCACGAATTCCTATTGAATCTGATTAAAGGCGCTAGTAGCATTTAGATTCCACGGTGGATACTTGCCTGATCATCTTGATTGTATTTAGTTCAAATGATATGTTGGGGTATTCCGAATCAGAGTTTTCGTAACCCTACTTTGACAAAGTTCGAAAAGCTATTCAAAATTTTATATTAATAAGTGTTTCACAGACAATAGAGAAGTCGCCTAAAGTGTGCCTGACAATTCGAATCTAAGTCCTCTATGCCGATTGATGTTGGAAAAGTTTGCTTACACATAGCATATGAGGACCTATCTACTGTTATCTGCGAAAGAGTAAAACCCACCGTTAACGAGCTGATCGAAACACGCTATTTGTTTATCTTCTGAGCTGTGGTGGGATTCACTAGTTTATTTTTAATGATTTTCGGATCGTTAAAGTAATTTAGCAATGGGTTTAAGGTGTTATCTATTCCTTATACGAGTACATACTTTAACGATATTCGCTATTGCTTAATCAGATGTTATCTATTCGATAACTTACTATTTAAATTACGAATATTTTGAAGTTGTTAGCGCAATCGACCAAATATTTGATATTTTATTCCATTTTCTTCTTTACTGGCGTGGGCACCGCTTACGTGATTAATGCCGAGCTAACAACAACACACCATCCATTTCTTTCTTTGTTTTGTGCCAATTTGAAATACCAAATACATCCAGGTGCTTCTCCATCAGTGGAGGGCTTCCTCTCCCTATTCTTTCACCGGCGGGTACTGCGTCGAAAACTTTCAAAGCTGGAGTATTCTTATCCATCCGGACCACATGACCTAGCTAGCGTAGCCGCTGTTTCTTGATTTGCTAAGCTATGTCAATAGCGCGTCATTCATTCCTTCTTTTCGATGTTTGGAGCCAGCTGAAAATACTAAGTGGTCGCTCTCCCTCAGGTCCTAGCGACGGAGTGGAGAGCTTCCTCTTCCTATGATTCCAGCAGTGGGTACTGCATCGAATACTCTCACAGCTGAAGCGCTTTCATTCATTCGGATGACATTCCCTAGCGAGCGTAGTCGCTGTCTCTTCATTCGCTAAACTATATCAATATCATCGTATAACTCGTACAGCTCTTCGCTCCATCGGCTGCGATATTCACCATTGTCAAGGTGCAAAGGAAGGAAAAGAAAAACACAATTCATCTATTACACCGTACGATAAAATCAAAAAATTAAACGCCAACATTTTCCACACAAAATAATAGCTAAGATTTCATATTAATTTTTTATTTTTATAATTTTTATTTTCTTTTATTTTTAACGAATTTTGTTGATTTTTAGCTAATTTTTAACTTCACATGAAACTAAACATCCATCTAGTGGAGATAAATTTTCAAAAGTTTTCTGTGACACTTTCATCAGAAAATTACAACGATCGATTGTCTTTCTTTTATATTCTTCATTTCATTGTTATCAATCATTCTGAATAACAGAGTTTTCAAATTAGTTTTGAATAATAATCGGGTGATTGTGGACCTGTCAGTTGCTCAAATATAATGAACTAAAATTCTCACGTCTATAGAGCCACTTGTTGAGCATTTTTCGACCCTGACCTTATTAGTTTACCTTCTTCGTCCGTGGCAGCTTTATATTGTACCCACTTTTTCAAAGCTTTCTGTTCAACTCACCACTGGTGGAAGCAGAGGAATCGGAATCCCCTTCACTCGGGTGGAAAGGTCAAGTAGAGAGGGGCCTCAATTCAATTGTTTACAAAAATTGCCAAACAAAAGTTTTGTCAGATTGTTTTATGGTTACTGGGAAGGTATATAAGAAAAAATTTTCGGGAAGACGAACAGTAACCGACTTATTCGAAAAAAATTTATTCAAAATTCGATTTATTTGGAATTGGGTTCGTAGGTGGCTTTTTGTTGGATTAACAGGTAGAGAAGTTTTCTTTCCGGGAAGGGGATCAGACATCTGTGCAAAGAATTCGTATTCCTGGTTCGATTTACTTGATATTTGGGACATAGGTGGCCTTTTGCTTAGATTAACAGGAAGTCTACAGTTCTCTCCGGGATGTGGCCCAGGGACTGACCCATTCAAAAACTTGGACTATTCTTTTCAATGGAATTGTTTGAAGTTGACCAGGAACTGAACTTTTTTTACTTTCTTTTACTTAAAATTTTTATTTTACGAGAAATGAACCGGTCTTCTTTTAGATAACTTGTTGTATGATATGCCTAAATTTAATACTTTTGTTTCCTGGAAATGGATCAGGGACCTGGAAACAAGATCGATTTGGTCCAAATATAAATAATACTTTATTTCTGGAAAGGTGAGCACAGGTGCCGATTGATAAAAATTAGTAAAGATAAAAGCAACTATCGAGCGTTGTATTATTCTTCAGCTGTGGGTTGCAAGCAATTCTTATATTTACGTTCAGCTTGAGTGTGAATAAACGTAGATCTGAATAGAGAGTTCTGCTTAATTCGAAGCATTTGCATTGATATTTTCATAAAAGACTTTGAGCAGCAAATAAGTTAATCACACATTCAAATAAGTAGTTGGAACAAATTGATTAGAGTCCATCAAGCCCCAGGATCTTTTGCTAGCACAATAATAAAACTGGGCATTCATAACTTTTTCGAAATTAATTATGTGTCGTTTTCTTTAGCACTTAAGAAATATTTAGAATTAAAAATCGAATCGTTTAGCTATACAAGATATGTTTTCTAGTCACTTTAATAGGTTATTTGAAACAAATTCATTTAAAATTCACGAGCTAGTTTTAACAGAAAACCAAAATTCATTTCTCAGTTCTCATTTTAAAAAATTACAAAACCAGAGAAGGCTTTGGCTAATATAGAATTTAATAATTTTTTCAATAGAACCAATAATCCTAACCCATTTAATAGTTATAATAAAATGTTATTATATTACTATGAGCTTTTGCTGACAATAACACTCAATGCCTAACGTGCTTGCTGAAGACATGACTTTCGCAATTTTATTTAATTTTTATTCATCGATATCACTTCAATTTTTCTAGGCATATTTAATCGTGTATTAAAGTCGTAAAAATGTGTTATTTTAACAAGCTAATATGGCAATAAGCACGCGCATATGCATGGCAAAAATATTGGAAAAAGGGCGAAATATAGGCGCTCGAAGCGGAAAAATATAGAAAAAGATGTTAGTAAAGCGACTGGTAAATATATTGTAGCACGCAATGTCAATATCGCGCATTATCTATGCACACGCACCAGTGTAAATAAAAGTAAATAAATACCAAAGCACTTACAGGCAGAGAAATACATATATATAGGAGTATATAAACATATGTACACATGTATGCATGTCTTTTGGAATTCATTTTGGTTAGGAGCACCATACAACAATACATATACAGATATACCGCACACACATATGCTCACTTGCATGCATCCATATACACGTATGTATGCCTTGGCCTTAGAAAAATACCAATTTTATAACCAAAATAGCAATCCAATAATGCGTGCCTAAGATTTTTTTCTCGGATAAAGTCCTAACAAACAAGCCGTTATATCTAAATGACAGTGCGAATGCATAAAATGAAATACGGAAAGCTTTGAGTGGGTAAACAAATAAAAGCTGAAGAGATACAGTACAGTCGGAAAGTATTAGAACAAAATAAAAAAAGTTGTTTTTGTCAGTTTATCGTATCATATTTTAAGAAATTATTCACATATTTGCAACTTTTTTGTATATTCAACGTAGATAAATGATTTGAAGACATGTTCAATGCATTCTACTGAAATTTTCACTAAAATTCATAAGAAAACAGCCTATAGCCGAAAATCGTGAAAAGTATCCACAATTGCCGTATTTGCTTTTCAGTTGTTTTTCGCACATAAATCGATTTGGCTGCTGTTTAAAAGGTTACATGTCAATCTCTAAACAAAAAAAGATATTAATATCGTGTCTGGTGCATCAAAGTGTCATAAAAAAAACGGTAAGTGTGCTAATTTGATAGTCGTTGCGTCTATGCAGAATTCTGCCAGGTTATTTGTTGAAATAGCCTCAGAATTGTATTTTTACAGATTGAAAATGGCCAAGAAAAGGAACTATCTATCGACATCCGAGCCCAAATCATTATTTTACAGAAAACCGGAAAAAGCTATCGAGACATAGCCAAAATATTGAAAATTTCTCTGTGTTCCATTCATACGGCTTTGAAAAGATATCGAGAAACTGGACAAAATATGAACAGAAAACGATCTGGTCGACCGAGAAAGACAAACCAAAGAATCGACAACAAAATATACGCAATAAGTAAGGCCAATCGACAAAAATCTGCATCAGAAATTCGTGCTGAAATCAATGAAGACTTGGATTCACCAATATCGCTGACGACAGTCAAAGGTCGGTTGAAAGAAAAAGGTATGATTGGACGGGTTGCTGTCAGAAAGCCACTTCTACGACCAGTAAATAAACAAAAAAGACTGAAGTTTGCTCAAGAACATGTTGACTGGACGATTGATCAGTGGAAATCAGTTTTATGGTCAGACGAATCAAAATTCGAACTTTTCGGTAGCCATCGGCGTCAATACGTTCGCAGAAAAGTCAATGAAAGATACAAACCAGAGTGTATTGTGCCAACTGTAAAACATGGTGGTGGCTCAGTGATGGTTTGGGGCTGTTTTAGCCACGCTGGCATTGGTCAACTAAAAAAAGTTGAAGGAATAATGAAAAAAGAACAGTATCACAGTATACTTCAACGCCACGCAATACCATCTGGCATCAATTTAATTGGTCGTGGATTCATTTTCCAACAAGATAACGATCCGAAACATACATCAAAACTTTGTGCTTCTTATATGGAACGAAAAAAAGTCGCAGGTGACCTTGATGTAATGGAATGACCACCACAATCCCCCGATTTAAATCCTATCGAGCTATTGTGGGAAGAATTGGACCGACGTGTGAGAGATCTAAAGCCAACAAGCCTTCCTGATCTCTGGGATTGTTTGAACGAAGCGTGGAATAATATTTCACATCAAACACTACAAAAACTCATCGAAAGAATGCCGAAGTTGTGCGCTGCAGTCATTAAAGCGAAAGGTGGCCATTTTCAAGAAAATCGCTTAAAGTAACATAGTCACTGTTTGCTGATAAATTTTAATTTAAGTTTCGGTTAAATACTTTGAAAATGTTTTCAAACCATAAAGCTACCTTAAATGTACAAAACTACTGCGTATATGTATATTATTGAGTTGGTGTTGGTGATGGCTCAGGAGATTGCTCAGTGAAGATGAAACTCATTCACTTCGTTTTTTTTTTCATGACAAATCACAAGGCTGGGCTAAGAGCCTTCTGCGAAGTTTTAGTTTCGTATTGGAAACGTGCGTGCCGAATAAGTTTTCTAGGTGTATCCATGTGCTAGTATTGCTCTTATGTTTGTTAGTAAGTATGTAAGTTTGATTAAACATATATGCATGTAGATACGGTTGTTGCGTGCTTTCAAGTGATTTTTAGCATATTTTTTTTGACAATGAACAGGCATGCGTTTCTGAATTAAATTTGATAAAAATGTTAAAGTAATCATTGAATATACATATTATTATATATTTATAAAAGACTTTCCCCTGAATCTTTGACGGATCAACCCACAGGCTAAACAACTCATTGTAGAGACCTGAGACTTGGAGGATGTGATCTGCGTTTGCCGTATGCACCAGATAAGAAAGAATTTTCTGGAAAGTGGATTGGAGACTGATCTGTTCGAGAAAATCTATATTATAGGTATTTTGTGGCAGAGTTAGCTTCCGGTCTAATATAAACTTTTTTCACCTGGTTGTAGGTCGGCAAGCACTTGTTGTAATATTCACAATTTTGTTTGTAGTGAATGAAATTTTTTAGCATTATCAGTTTTCAATTGGGTTCCAGTTGATATTGCAAAAATTTATCTTTAAATCCGGAGAAACAGGGGTATCAAGATGGATCAAGATATCTATCGGTCACAATAGCCAAGTAGGCAAAGGACGTGATACCATATGGGAAATTATGGGTTCGAATCTTGGCTAGACCATTATCCAAAATTACAGAACATTGATTTAAAAAATTAGAATTAATTTTTCTACGCAAAAAATACTAAAATATGGTGAGTGAACTGATGTCACTTCTGAAGCTGTAAATTTTTGTCATTTTACAGGTAAAAACTAAGCAAGTAATAAATATGGAACGATATACGCTTCAACAACGCCTTGAAATTAGTGAAATTCAATATAAAAATAGCGAAAACCTGTCAGAGACAGGCCGCAATATAGATATTGGTGGAACAAACGCAGATGTTAAGACATGTTAGTAATGTGAGGAATAAAACGAGTGCACATCGCTCAACTGAGCATATTCATACTTATTCGTGAAGTTATTGAGGATTTAAAGATGGTTGAAAAGCTCCGAAATTTTATTTATTAGAAATTAAATTAATGAAATATCACAATAAGAGCATTTATCTGAAAGATCTATAAATGAAAATATTTTTATGAGAGTTTTCAACAGTTTAAAAAAAATTAAAAAAGCCTAAGATTAGCGAATTTTTATGTAGGCATCTGGCGAAAAAGTTGATGTGATGCTATAGTAGAAACTATTTTTAAAGAATGTATCCAAGTGCTTGTATTAAACAAAAAAAAAAAAAATAGATACCAACAGAAAAATGTATTTTTATATTTTTATATTTTATTTTGTACAGGGCTACTACTTTTTTATATAACAAATATGCCCAAAATATTTAAGACAGTATTTTCTTATTTAGTCATAGTTAATGTCACAATGTGTTTGCAAAATAATACCGCTAAAAGATGTAAATTATTAAATTATTATTTTTTTTTGTAACATCTAGTATTAAATAACATAATAGGAAACATTAATTTTTCCTACTCTATTATTATCATCAGCTGGCAAAATTAGTGAAAAAAATTAGCTAGAAAAAATAATTATACCAGAATTTTTATCAGATTTTGTGTCATAAAATATATCAAATTTGGCTGCTTAAACGGCCAACTGTACAACATAAAATCCATGAAAAATCAATCTGCAAACAAATTCTAAATAAATCAAACAAACAAATGCAAAATTGAAATGTTAAATTTTTTTCAGGTCGACACGCACACAACACCAATGAAAGCATATCTATGTATATAAACGCAACCATTTATGGCAAATATTCAATTGAGCTGCTTTAACATGTGCTTGCCTTAAGACATCGAAGTGTAACGTATTCCAAATCAGCCAGTGGCCACTCTCGAGAGAAGCTAGCCACTCCTCTCTGCCGATTTCTACTCGTTGCGCTGCGTTAAGACAATAAACAGACAACTCACGCGCGCACTAAACTATACAACAACAACAAAAACAACAACTGAAGAGAAAAAAATACAAAAAAATAATCATGTAGCCTAAGCAGTTAATGCACGTGCAAAATGACAGCTCCACCTACACCTACAGCGGCAAACCACAAAGAAGAAGAAGGAGGGTGAAGGATGAAGTAGAAAGTATCAGAAGAATGGTTAGCAGTTGTAAAAGGACCAAGCATTTCCTGTTGCATGCGTTAGTTTTGTTTATCATTCGAGTGGGTACTCAAGAGACCGACGCACTTTGACTGCTGCTTGAGAAATTCTGAATTGGAGTTGGTGTGGACCAACTGTAAATACATATAAAGCCCAATACACACGTATTATGATACTTGATTTCGTTGAAGCTGTTTAATGTTGGGCAAAATCCTCGAAACGTAAATGTTTTGTATGTACAAACAGATAAATAGATATATATATATGTGAAAAAGTAAAAAGTTATCCATTATTTATGCATTAAATTGAAGACTTTAATTACAATAGTTATAATTGTCCCTATTGACAGAAAATTCCGACAATCGCTTTTTACTGCCTTCCCTTGAGGTCGATTTTTCACCAGCTGACTCATTCGTCATGCATAGGAACAGATAGTAATCAATTGGAGCAAGGTTCGGACTATAAATTCGATGCGCATGAATCTTCGAATACAGTTCTCGCAGCTTCTGGTGAGTCACTATCGATGTGTGTGGTCTAGCGTCGTCCTGATGAAAAACAATTCCTCTCCTGTTGGCCAAAACTGGATGCTTCTGGACGATTGTTTCCTTCAGACGGTCCAATTGCTGACAGTCCAGGTCCGAGTTAAAAGCTTGGTGGTATCCCTACCAGCTCGTAGTGGATGATTCTTAGCAAATTCCACCAAGCATACAACAAGACCTTTCTGGCCATCAATACTGTTTTGCTGACCGTTTGTGCCGGCTCGCTGCCTTTCGAGCAGGACTAATTTTATTTGTGGTTACTGTAGGTGATCCACTTTTCATCACCACTTACCGTCTGCTTCAGAATTGAATGAATTTTGTTCCGATTCAACAGAAAATCCCAGATGAAAAATCGGTCTTGCGGCACATATCTCTAAAACCATCTATTACGAAGACACAGCTGCCAGCTTTGGATCTAAAGTAACTTGTCGCATACTGTTTTTAGTATCTACAAAAATTACTAGTTCATTATGCATTGAACCTGTATTTATTCGTTTAGTTAAGGAGTGGTTATTGTTCGAAAAAATTCACAAAATAAATCCCTAAAAAATAGTAAATCTCCAAAATATGAAGCACATTATTTTTTTAACTTCTAGAGTTACATTAAAAAATATTTTAGATATTTACTAATGTAATGCCAACTAGTAAATTCTAGTAGCAAACAAGTACTTTTCCCAACTTATTTGCCATATCTCTGCAGTGTACATATGCTTCCATATACAACCAACCCCATATTTGCGATTATGCTTACAAAAAATCCTAAAGATCAGGCTTCCTTATCCGCACAAGACTTTGTTAGTTACATTTTATTACACATTTTCTTATTAATATGAGTAAGGTTCATAAACCGCACACTATCTTGAATAGTTATTTATATTTCCTCTATATCTAAATATACAAAATGTATGTAAAATGTACTCGTATGTGGGCACTTCAGCATGTCTGTGGATAAAATGCTGACATGCAGAACTAGTGCTTTTGACAACAATAAGTAAGATTTGATTACGGCACACAATAATCATCAGCCATTTCAATAAAATCAATTTACGGCAGATCCGAAAAACCATAAAATGGATTTTATTCGCACATACATACATATGTATACTTGTATGTTAAGTATGTTGGATATGTATACGTATGTAATAAAATGTGTCTCGTAATAATAATAAATATATATGTATGTCACAAACTTTTAGTTTTGTAAAAGTTTATTTAGTGCTCTCAAAGCCAAGTGTGTTTTATGATGCTCCGAAATATTGAGGTATGCTTTTAGGCGCTTCACCGAGTATCACACGCAGCATGTGATGAAATGACGCAGATAATTCAATAATTCATAAAACTTAATTGTAATGTTTGTTTTTCTTTTTTTTTTTTGTTGAAGGCTTTAATGAGTATAAATAATAAATATTTGTGTTTTATAATAAATATTTATATTTTATTACTACAAAATTATCAATGATCTCTAACGATGGAATGAAAGGAAAGATTAAGCAAAGTGAAAAATGTAAGAGCCTTTTAAGTCTTTAGAATTATATAAAATTTAACAAAATATAGCGGGGTTCTCGGAAGTACGATTTCTAGATGCAAACTCACTAGTTTTATTTATCTAATTCTGTTTTTTTTTTTTTATTATTCAACAGAGCAGCTAAAACTCCTGTTTCAAACATTATACCTTTCAGCAATGCTATTTCTTCTTTTTCTTTGATTTGAACAAATCTTTTTGTTTTTCAAAAGTTATTTAAGAAGTAAAATTTTGCCTTTCGTCAATGATGGTGCATTGGATATACACAGCATGACTTATTTTACAGATTTGTTTTATGGTGAAAGTAAATTTTGCTAAGCTACTGGACACAGTTCAATGCGCGGCTCTCATCAGCATCTGTGGCGCACCAAGAACTACTCCAGCAATGACGCTTACCGCCACGTGTAGTATAGCGCCTGTGATTACTGCAGGTAGGTCTATTGCTGCAAAAGTCGTTGTAAGTCTCGAGCGTGAGGCAGTTTGCTATTGCTGATGAGCATGATCGATTACCACCTGCTTGAAATACTTTATCTCCAAGCTTGCGCCGAGCGGCTTCTTCTTTACCATAATACCATCACGCGAGGACTGGAGGGGAAAGAGGATCTACTTTACTCGTCCTTGGGCTCACGCCTGATGAGATTCAAAACTGTATAGGAATATTTCTAATCTCTGTCTCTGACGAATTTTAAAACAGTAAAATTGACCCATTCCATATATCTAGTGATACTACTTCAAAAATAATTTGCTTTAGAATATGCTAATATTCTGAGTTCCAATACTATTAAATATTCATATACAAATTTAATGAAATAATTCGTGGAATAAATTCTGCTGATAAAAAGCGCAAAATACCCCAGAGGGTAAGAAAATGTTACTTAAAGAATTAATATTTTTTAAGAAAGGGCCCCATCAGTTGTCGACATAAAAAATAATGAAAACAAATAACCATAAATACATTTAATGTATTTTGTACACACACATATGCATATTCTTTAAAATTAACAAGCACTCAGAGAGCCATACATACATACACGTATATATTACATACGCAGTTATCTCATATCCACCTCATTTATTTGTACACATCATTTAAATTAAATTACGACTCATTTCTGTATGTACGCTTATGAGTAGTTAATTCACTGAAGATGTAGACACATTTTTTCAATATATTGGTGTAAATGAAACATTTTTACTGTATGCTTGATATTTTAAAAACTTTAAATATTTTATTTTTAATCCCATAAATATTTAATTGCTAATAGAGTAATAATATGTTATTGAAAAATGTCTAGACAGAACATAAATAAGTATTTTCACATGTAAGTATGTATGTATATATGTAAGTATGCATAATTGGGAGAATAAAATAAATAGTGAGTGCACAATTACCCAACAATTTGTTAAATTATCAATTGAAAATGAAATGAAAATTATTTAAATAATAGGCTGTCTGTGTATCGCGTGTTCTCATTCATGGCATTTTACTCACTGTGATCCTTTGGTGACATTTCAACTTAGAGCACGCAAAACAAAAAGCTGAGAAAATATTATAACTTCGAACCAGAGAATGAGATGAGAACTGTTAGTGTGAGAATCCTTTTTATCATTTTGGTAAGCGCACCTACCTTGGAGGTAAGTACACTCAAGCAAAAGTTGAATCAATATATGTTTGAGACCTTTTTTTGGGGCAAATGATCGGGCGTTTATTTCAATGTAAAGAGGAAGAAATGGCATTAATAATGGAGAACAATATCGGCGATTACTTCTACGCTTACAGGACTGTAACCTTTTTATTAAATTTTCCATCACCACATCGCAAAGTGGCCCCTGTATTCCCTCAATATCTTCACGAAATTCATTTTAAAGGTCTTGAATTGACATTTCCTTATCGCCGTGAACATTATCTTTCGCGTAGCCCCTAAGGAAGAAGTTCCACGTTGTTGTTAAATCTCAAGATCACGGTGGCCAATTGCGAACATCTCTTCGAGACATTATACGGACCGAAAACTTTTCTTTTAATATATCGATGGTAAACTTTTTCCAGATCAATACCACCCAATGCAGGCCTTAAAAATTATTAGTCATCTCTCGATAGCGCCACAAGTTAGATTTTCGAAAAAGGAACGCTTAATGAACACACGGGACCATAAACCGCACCAAACAGTTCACGTTGAGGATGGAGAGACTTTTCAACAACAAATTTATGGTTTTCGGAGCATCAGATGTGAGAGTTTTGCTTATTGACGTAACCAGCGAGAAGTAAAATGGCCTTATCAGTCAGCATGATTTTTCAATGATTTCAAGGATCCAATCAGCAGTTTTTGTGTTAACTAAACTTTGCAAGCTTTAACACACAAGTCTTTATGCAAAATGTGGTGTAATGCGGTTGCGGAAAGCTCAATTCCAAAGAACGACGAGGAGGGCCAAACATGGATTTTCTTCAACAATTCGGGCTAAACCAGCAATATTCTCAGTTGTTCTTGAGCCATGTGAACTTGTTTTATTCTGTATTGCAGTCCGACAAGGTGTTTCACGTTTCATCGAAAAATGTTATAGTTTTACGAACTGTCTCTACCAGGCGTTCGCAATTTTTATAATAAGTTTTAATAATTTCAGTGCGTTGCTGAAGCGTGTATCATTACATACGTATAGTATTTGTTTTACTGGCGTAGTTTTTAGTTGTCAAGTGACGAAAAATTTCAGCTTTAAAATTTCGGCTTTAAAATATTTATAGCATTCAAATTAAAATGCACCTGAAAGAATAAAACAGATTAAACTCATTCAATATACAAATTGTAATTGCAATCATGTACGTGTGTATGTGTATCATATAATTGTTATCGATTGATAATTTCTTACTCTCTCTCTTACTCTCATCCACTCAAAATACTCGTATGTACTTGTGGTTTACAGTTTTTGCATGCGATTCCGCAAAATGTGATGATATGTGGCAATAATGATAATTGTTTACTTTTCCCAGCTGGCCAAAGTGAAAATCAAGAAATAATGTACATACATATGTGAGTTTCGGAATCAAAGTGAGAATGCCTATGTAAAGATACGCCTCGATCCGAGTAATACATTAAAAGTGAGTTAACAAAAGTATTAAAACTTATATTATATTTGTATGTATTACGAAATTAATGCACATACATATACATATGGGTATGTGTGCGCTTGCGAGCATTTTAACTGATTAAAATTGCTGACAAGGAGTCTCCATGGCAATGACAACAGCGCCAGCTTCTTTCTGTGTTATCGATATGCGAGCATCTGTATTGTATATATGTGAAAAATAAAGGAATAATCCAAAACCACCCACAAACCATATAAAATATATGACTCAATTATCATTGCGATATCATAGTGTAGGATGCTACGCTCAACCTCTGCATCACATAAGAGCACTCCAAAGAGTAGCTACAAATGCATATTTAAGGTATATCTACGAAAAATTGAATTCAAACCTTTATAAATAGTGAATCATTATACTTATTAGTTGAATTTATACAGGGTTATCCATTTTGCGGTTTCAAAATAAACGTAATTTGAATGCTTTTGAAATGTATTTTTTTTTTATTAAATTCCCTTTTTATTATAAAGTGATTCAAGTGACCGCCTTATAAATTTTCACAAACTTCGATCCGTTTGAGGTATATTTCGTTCACTTTTTAGCACATACTGAGCGGGATCTCAGCCAAAACTTGACGAATTTTGGTTTCCACAGTGCATGAACAAGCTTCAGCCGCTTGAACACGGTAAAAAAGTCCAACGGTGTCAAATCGCAAAATATCGGTGGGCAATTATCATTGCCAAGACGAGAGATTACGCGGCCGGGAAACTTCTCTCGCACTAAATCCATATTTGCTCGTGTTGTGTGGCATGTGGCACCATCTTGCTGTAACCACATATAGCTCAATTCGTGTACTACAAATTCTGGCCAAAGAAAGTCGGTTACCATACGATCAGAAAGCTGCGAATTGACAGTGCCAGTCTCGCCGTTGGCATTTTCAAAGAAATAAGGTAAAATCATTTTTCTGAACCAAAGAGAATACCAGACAGCAAGTTTTTTTTTTTTGTGGAATAGCTTTCTTCAAATATTTGAAGATTTTCAGAGCACTAAATACAAAAATCGCCGACCATTACTTGTTGGGTGTAGTTGTTGTATGAGCTGTACTTTATACCATATGGATATATGGTATAAGTCTAGGTGTAAAGTACGCCATTTTCGGCTGCATTTTTACACCAACTAGTTCATCTTCCTTGTAAGCGGAACTCAGGCGCGGCATGCCGATGTAACCACAACAAACGGTGGTGGAAATTATTATTTCTCTCGTTACTAGTGAACTTCTATACACATAACGAACTGGAATGATTTCGTCTTCAAAACACTAGTATTTAACTAGAATTTTTACATACTATTATATTCGGCATATAATTATTGCATTTAATTGATCTAGGTACATAATAATATTTATGTCAAATAACATTTTTTTTTATTTTAGTTTATTATTGATTTATTTTTATTCCTCCTTTAAAATAATGAAAATGTATAGACAACCAGATTTAGACTAATTTTAAAGCCAATGGAGTTAATCACACCAGCTTCGTTAGTCGGCACTCTACAGTATTTTTCGTGTTTGTTTTTGTAAAATTAACAGATTATTGCACTACCGAGTCAGGCTTGATATTTTTTTTCAGCAGAAAATCGCTACAGCAGCTACAAAGCGCAATTTATACAATATATACAATTAAAATGTAATATCAGAATGAGAAGGAATATATTTATGGTATATACATATAATGGAAACTTTTTAGAAACATAAATCTCAAAGTCTTTACTGCATAATATTTAAAATTCCATAAATCTAGCCCGTGTTAGAAAATATAAAAAAAAATTGTAAAAAAAAATACTAGCAAATGCTAAATTAAATTTATTTTTTATTCAAATTTAGAGCATTCGCTTCACTGAGCATACATATATGTATACATATACTAATGCAAAAAGGCTTAAAAATATACATAAATTTTTTAGAAATATTTAAATGCATATCTGTAAAAAAAGATAATATAAAAATTTCTATTTATAGCATTTAACCATTCAAATATTTATTACTTGTATTTTCTTAACTCACGCATGACCAACAAACAACCATATATGTACATACATACTTGTACATGCATACGAGCATATCAGACTGACACCACAGGACAACGCTTACGAAATGGTGTTGAATGACATTAAAATTTTTTTTGCATTTTGCATTTTGTAGTAACCATACTACATGAAATGAGCGTATCCGGAGATTCTCATGAAACTTTCCTGGCAAGTGTTGACACTGAGGATGTAACAATAAGAAAGGTGTACAATGCTAAATATGAATAACTATACAAGCAAAATTTCATATGTATTATGAATGTGTAAATGAATTTTTGTATGCAATTTTCCAGAAAGTTGAATATTTTACTGTGACCAGATACTATTGTCTTTGATTCCAAGCTGTACAATAAAAGGATTTCACTTATATGTGCATAAGTAAATTAGCCGCTTGAAATAGATTTAGTGAAAAAATATTAATAAATCCTGTGCATATGAGAGACATTAACATTATACTAAATTCATCGTAAGAATTCAAATTTTTTGTTGTTGCAAGGAATTGATTTGAATAAATGGAGTTATTCTAGCAAGAAGAGTCTTCTTTATGAAAATCATGGTGTTGATCAGATTCAATTTAGAGAATTCAAATTCGAAAACAATAGGGAAAGCTTTCGCCTTTCATTCCCATAGAAATGGCCAGAAATGATTCTTTTGCATATGCATACGTAGTTTCAGCGGGTAAAACTTTGAGTTAAAGTTAGAAGTAAAGCGATTTCCAATAGGGATGGTATGATTTCTAAGTGTCGGTTTGGCCATTTTTAATATGTCATGATCGGTCTTTTTTATTGTATATAGTAATGTGTACAATTTCCTCATGACAAGATATACGCAAGAACAACGTTTACAAACAACAACAACAACAACTAGAAAACGATAACAATTTAAAAAAAAAATCATCTTTTGTGTTGGTGCGGTAAATAAACAAAACTGTCGATTCTGATGCGAATAATCCACAAATTATTCATGAACAACCATTACATTCACCTCAATTGCCAGTTTGGTTTGTTTTTGGTATGGTGGAATCATCGGTATCGGTCCGTGGCAACAATTGGAAAAAGTTGATCTTAACAACAACTGGTTCCAACAAGTACCCCGTGTCAGACAGCATGAGAACCAATCGAATTATTCCGAGAAAGGTTTCGAGATTCGATTATTTCTAGAAATTGTGACATTGAATGGCCCCCAAGAAGTTGTGATTTAACCCCATTAGACTACTTCTTGTGGGGTTATTTGAAGTCATTGGTCTTTAGCAATAAACCAGACTCTCTCAAGTCAATATTGAATGTGCTATTCATGACATACGACTTGATTTGGTGGGAAAAGTGCACAAAAATTGCGTTCATTGAATTTGTTCCTGCAAGAGAAGTCATGGAGGCCATTTAAATGATATTATATTCAGAACTTAATTGTATCGATTGTACTTCACATTAAATAAAAAACACCTTGGTAACCAAAAAAGATGAAATGTTTAAAAATTTAGCCTCAAACTTATGAACTTTTCTTCTTCATTGGTGAAAGCACCACTTAAGCGATTATAACCGAATTAACAAATTCTTCTCCATCTGCCAATTTCTACTAATAGGCAATATTCTTCTATTCAACTTTCACCAGCGGATTGAGTATTCAGCAGAACATAAATGATGAACGAGCTATCGAGTTTGGTCTTTGTCGGTAGAAGAAAATTTTACTTTTCAATTGCTTACTCAGACCAAGGTATCACCTGTTGGCAAGAGCCAAGAATGATTGGCGTTGGATTTCAAGACCAGCATTATTATTTACGTTAATGTCAGGCGTGTGCGGTTTCAAAATTATGACTGTCAACAGTTAGTGAGAGCCAAGAGACTAGTGCGCTGACTATTTGACAGAAGACAGTTCATATTGTCCTCATCCGCTTCTAAAAACAATGGCATAGTTTCTTTGTCTAATCTGGAAAATCAATACTGGCGAGGCGATGACGTCATCATTAAAAGATTGTACCTTGTCCATTTAGGCCTTCAGCTCTTAATATTTCCATAATTATTGACAGTGAATGGGGAAGTCGAATCTTTGGGTGTTCCACTTTTACTGGCATTTAGCAGGCTGGAAAATATTTCCCTCCGTTAGCTCTACATAATGATCACTGATAACCTACCTGGTTCTTACACGAATATGCACCAGTTTTTGTCGTATTAGCTCTTCTTTAGCCCTTGCCGAAAACCAATTATATCTAAAGCCGCCGCTACGGGGGGAGTCGGCATTGCCTTTCTACAGATCTTGTATATCGAGTTGCTAATGAGTGCTCTCAGAGAGTAGGAATGCAAGTCAAGTCAAGAAAACCGTTGGACTACCTGTTGTGATAGCAGGCTTTCGACGTCGAGCCATCTTTGTCATTGTAAACGAGGGTTTTTTGCTGCTTAGTAGTGGGTAGGTATCTTTGCTTTTACACAATAGTGATCCGAGTTGATATTACGTCACCGGAACTAACAAACTTGTACAGTGGTTGTCAACAAATGTGGGTCTTTCGTCTTCGGCTATTAACTGCAGACATTTTTTTTGTAGGTCACAAACTTTACACTTATTCACAGAAGGTTTGCCTTCTCACTTTAACTCACCTACAAACGGATGTTTTGTTGACTATGAGAAGAAACTACGTCTGAACCCCGAAGTCGTGTGCTTCCTGATCCTCCTACTGATGGCTGGTAGTCAAAAACTCTCCCACTTTGTGTGATATTTTCAATGCCAAATAAAACTGTCAACTACCAAGTTGATTTTATGAAAACATAAGAAAATATCCCTCCTCACTCACAATATACTCTAAATAGTCTTTAATGACTCACTTGAATATGAAAAAAAAAATACTTAACAATTCGAATTGAATATTTCAGCACTGAGCAATTTTCACGTACATTAAGTTAATTGTCGAAGTGGGCATCGTTAATCAAAGAGGAAACGACAAAAAAAAAAAACATAATAATAATTAAAAGAAATTTACCTACATATATACGAGTATATGTAAGCCAATAAGCTAGAAACATTCCAAAAATTACATTAAAAGTAGGCTAATTAAACACAAGAGGCTTCGTACAATTTTCATGTCAACAAGTTGATACATACACACACAAATATATGCACAAATCCATGAAAGCCATTAGCGCGCTTCAGAAGATTTTAATAATCAACTACAACAAACACAAATACAGTGACTACAAATATTTTTATATTCATTGACTCACCAAAGTGTATGTTTACTCACACAAAGGTCTGAAGTAAAAAGCAAAAAAAAAAAATAATAATAATCGAGCTAATATTGTCATTTTGACAGGTAACAAATAGTGAAATAAGAGGCCTATCGACGGGTGAATGCTCGAAAAGGACATGCTCGTAAATGAACATGTAAGGACATACGATTGCTTCTGTTTAAATATGTATGTATGTGGATGAATTGGATGATATCTGTTATTGTTATGTTCCACAAAATTTGATAGCTTACTGACTACTGCCAAAAAAAAAATTAATAGAGTATAGAAGTGAGTATAGATACTTGAAAATACATACGAGGTGTGCTCAAATGAAAAGGTGAATTTTGAATTTTCGCGAGCAGTGGACATTCGATTATAGAATTTTTTTTGTTGGTACACATATGTTTATCGTATGTTGACATTTTAGGCCAATTTGGATTAGTAGTTTGTTGTTAACAACTGAAAATGTTGCCCACGTTTTAGTTTGCTCTTCGATTTTTGACTTTTCGGCTTATCCTATCTGGTCGCTTCCATTGGGATGATTGGTACATGGTTTCGACGTCATAGCCATATACCTACGTTTCGTCACCAGCTATTATTCTTTCAAGCACACCGGGATCGTCGGTGACGTCATTCAATATCTCCTGAACAATACTAATTCATTGCGTTTGCTCAAAACATAGCAATTTCGGAACAAACTTCGTTACCACAAGATTCATGCCCAAAACTTTCGATAAAATTACAAATGGCATGGGCAGATTGATACGCCAACCAGAATTCTCTGGTAATTCCACACTTTTTTTTATGTTTTCGTCGCTTTTCGACGTTGTAGCAAATCCAGGACATTCATCGTCATCAACATATTCTGTAAAGCGCTTGTAGCACTCATTAATTATACTGTAAACGATTTTTCAAAATTCACTTTTTCTTTTGAACAAACCTCGTACAATGCCTATGTAATTCTTTTACTATTGTTCCTATTGTCTGCACATTTCTTTCATTTGTCGCCGCATACTTCAAAAGACTTGTCATAAAACTTTATTTTCATGTTATCCTTAATGAATTCAAATGAGTAAAAATGGAACTTTAGTATTATGGTATATCAGAGTTTCGAAAACTAATTCTAAGTATGTTGATTATTAATTTGTTAAATTATATTAATAGATACACTGTATACAATAGATACTCTGCTTACAGTGACGTAACAGAATTTAAAATAATTCCCTGTTACCATAATGAAATTTGAAGCCGATTAAAATCAATATATCCAGCGAATGAAGGCGTTTGCTTATTATTTCAGCGGCGCGGTAGCCGAGTGGTTAGCATTGCGTACTGCCATTCGGTAGTGCAGGGTTCAAATCCTGGTACGACCAATATCCAAAAGTTATGAAACATTAATTTAAATAAAAAATAAATTTAATTTTCTAAGTGCGATAGTGCGATCGCCCCTCTGCGGGAATGTTAAGGAGAATGTTGACCGCTTCTGTCACGCGATGAATACGATGGCTTACTGACGACTGACTCATATATATTCCCCATTGTTCATGCTGTTTTTCTTCTACCTTTTAGTTGCCTATCAAGAAACTCAGTTGCATTCAACGTAGGCGATTTCCCAATTTACTTTACTTTATCTGAACCTTATTCAAATAATAATATTTTGCCGATATCGCAAACAACTTAAAAATATTCGTCGCTTAGTTAGCGATTTGTCGAGTAGTGTACGACAACAGCGATAGCGAATATCGTGAAAATAACTACACCGAATATTAAAATCGATAAAAATATCGTTAACTCATTTTACAGGTCCGAAAATTGTTATAATATGATAGAGAAAAAATTAAGTTAAAATTTCTAAATGCGATCGCCCCTCGGCTGGGAATGGCAACCCCTCCAAGTGTATTTATGGCATGAAATAAAGGCTCCTTATAAAAAACCATCAGCCGTTCGTAGGCGGTTTATAATACACTGTAGCTCCCTCCATTTGTTGGTAAAAACATCAAGACGCAAAATTACAAATTGGAGGATGAGCTCAACCAAGCATCGCTTCAGCGGTTACAAAGGGCCATTTAAATATTATGTGTACAACTTTGCTTCCGCCGTTTTCCGATAGGTGGCTGTACCGGCTGAGGCTGGTTGAAATACATACATAAATAATAATGCCTTTAAAGTGAGTGTGGACAGTGCCTAACGAATTGTCATCACCGTTTCAGTGACAGTTGTTCTTGTTTTCGTATTATTCACGCTCGAAAATGTCCGTTTATGCGCCCAATTCTCGCCATTTGCGGGAAGTTTTACTTTTCTGTTACAATTCGAAAAAAAATGCAGCTAAAGCGCATCGAATGCTCTCAGAAACTTACGGTGATGCTGATTTGAGTGAAAGAACGTGTCGGGAGTGGTTTCAACGTTTTAAAAATGGTGATTTCGATGTCGAATACAAACATGGTGGTGGAAGAGAAAAAACCTTCAAAGATGAACAACTAGAAGCATTGCTTGATGAAGATTCGTGCCAAACCCAAAACTAGCTTGCCGAATCGTTAGGAGTGAGTCAAAAAGCCATTTCAAAACGTCTCAAAGCCCTGGGCTTTTAATTTTGGAAAAAAACGGTGGAAGCAAAGTTGTATATATATATATATGATGAATTAGGAATTATTAGGAAAGTGGAATGCTGGATATAACGAAATATACATCAGATATTTCTAAGATGCGCCCAGAACAAAATGGAGCATGAGTTCAACCGATTAATTTTATTTTACTCTAATATTTTGGAAAGCGGCTATCCTTTTTAATAAATTCATTGAATAATATTTTTTAGCTTCTGCATTTTATTATCACTTTTCAATTAAAACCAGTAATGCATTTGAAATTCATAAATTCCTGTTGATGTGCAACATTTTTTTTTTAAGTAAGATCAACTCAATGAAAACACTCTAACCAAAAACCAATTTAAAGCTTAACCATACCCAAAAATCTCCTCAAGCAATTTAATGTGCAAAAGTGTGTTTACATAAATACTTGGTGTGCATAAACATATAACAAATACTCAAACATAAAATATGCATTCATGACTTGGCATGGATTATACGTACATACATACATATGCACATATTTATTTATACTCCGCTCTGTAGTTCCATATTTGTTGCGCTTAATATTTTTATATCTGTAGGCGTTTCTTAGAGTTTGGCCTTCTTGTTTCTTAAAACTGCTTCAATATTTTTGCAATAAAATTAAATTGTTATCATTTATTTTCTTGTATACCATGTTCTGTGTACGTTATTTATGTTTTGTTTGATTTTGCCGGACATAAAGGTACCAATTAACGTTCTGCGTCAAAATAAAAACAAAGTCTGGGTGCAGACATTAAAAGCCCTTTATATTTGATTGATTTATACTAAGTTTTATGCTTTCCTTGATTCGTAGAATTATTGAATTTTTTGACGGGAAGTAAATATGTATGATTATAATAAAATTTTACTTTCAGGGTAAAGGTGAGGTAGTTTATAATTATTTTATATTATATTGTGGGAAACTATTTATTGATACTGATTGAGTTATTTCATTACAAAATTTTTTTTTCATGAACTACTCTGAAAATCATAAAAACCGAAAATTCGGCAAAATAGTTATCATTTTCTAGCGTTGGCGCCACTTTTAATTACGACCACCGTATTAAGAACTGTGATTGAAGTGCATACACCTTACACACCCGAAAGAGCCATTGCCCACCTGGTTGAAGTCCTCGTAAGAATATAGGCTGACATCAGCGCCGCTATAGAAGTGTGTTGGTCGGGGTAAGTGATGAGACGAGTACATCCTTGTGATATGTACTACAAATGCCCTATAAAGAAGCCCAAATTTTGTATCAAAGTTAAAATGGGGCGAACTCTATAAAACCCGGCCATCTATGTGCTAGACCTGGAACTTTTCAGTCCGTGTTAATAAATATATTTTATATATTTTCTAGGCCCATCTCACCGCTTATGCTACTACCTTACGTTTACTTACGGCTGTAGGCTTGCCGAGAAAAGTCTCAAACGCAGAACGAGTAGAAAAATTATTGGCTATGTACGCATTATTCATTCGATTTTCAATATTTGCGAGATTTTCATTTAAAAAATTCCATATATCAGTTATTTGGTGAAGCCTTATCAGTTTGCTGACGAAATTCTCGCGTATGACAATCATGGAAATTTGAAATTACATTGCTGCGAGCATTTATGTGCCATAATTGGTCTGCTTCAATCATATAATATAATTATGTATAATACAGGCAGAAAGTAGAATACCAATAAATTCATCTAATTCAGTGCTGGATCTAGCTAGAACACTCCGGCCTTTCGAAGTATATAAAAGTTTATATCCTTATAATTATCTTTGTGTGAAATTTTTAGTCCTGATTTTTTCGCAGATAAATAGCTATTGAAATTTTAGGAAAAGTCGGGAAATTTCAAGTCGATAGCTCTATTGGAAGTATTTTTTTCAAAATTAAAATCGAAAAAAGTCTGGCCCGACCACTTCGACCGACAGTTGTAGCTTTTTCCATGGGATTTCCATAATCAGTTAGTAGTGAAAATCCGAAATAATTTTGCTCTTTTTGAGTGCTCTTTATGGTAGTACTTTTCATGTAATCATGTCAGTAGAGTGGTGAGAAGCTCTCTGTAGGCGAAGGGGTATCTTACTTGATGGCTTAAATTAAGATACGAATGGTCGCGGCGAATAACGCTGTAAACAGTAATCCATATACATATAGATATATTAAATACCTATATATATCTATATACGATATACCACGAAATATTAATTGTTCGACTGTATATGAATTTTAACATCACTTGAAAATATCAGCAAATCTCCAAAAGTTACGAATCGATTGGCTTTAATTTTTTGCAGATTGTTCTCAAGGTTTCCGGAAAAGTTTATATAAATTTCTTTCGGGAAGTAGACTAAGGACCGACCTGTTCGAAAAATTGTTATCTGTGGTTAGATCTACTTGAAATTCGATATATGGGCGCATTTTTGCTTGAATTTGCAGGAGAAATATTTTTCTCTCCGGATAGTAGAACAGGGACTGACCTATTGAAAAAACTCGTAGCCCCGAATGGTTCACTTGGCTTACTTCGACGCATTCATATTGGATTTTTCGTGAAACACTTTGAACAGCGAAGAAGTACACAGTTTGTAAAGATCCCCATACCGATTGAAATTTTTACACAACAACACTACCGGCCATTCCTCGATCGACATTAGCGGACGAGATCTATACTTACCTAAAATAGCCAACGTTGTGGCGACATGTAAAAAAACCGCATATGACCACGAATATGCGTGTAAACCTGCAAGGTGATCCATGGGTCGATGTATTTACATGTCAGTTACATAGAAATTTGAAGCGGCAAATTGATCAGAGTTCAGGACGGATTACATTACCTGATAACTTCTATAATTTAACGTGGTCAAGAGAATAATTGATTCAGGAAGTATTTCCAAATACCCAAATCAGTTATAGCGATCATGATCCGGCTGACTGGAGAGCTATTTTAGCTGCAACAAACTACGATCTCAACCATACTATTCAGTCCAATATTAAAAGCAAATCCACATAAGTATGTTAATAGACACCGTTGTGACTGTCTGACAATTATCCAAGAGAGTTTTCGAATTCTGCAATGGCACACAACTAACAGTCAAGAAATTAAAGAGGAATGCAATAAAAGCAACAAGTCTGACCGAACTTTACTTAGGTGAAAACGTCCTCATTTCTTGAATCCCTATCAATCCAAACAATTGTAGGATACAGGTAGTTATAGAGTTATTTGCTTGCACATTAAATTTAAGAATGTTCCTTCAGTGTCCTAAAATTAACCCAAGATTTGTATGTATTTAAGGATTCGTATAAAATTACAAACTGAAAACTAAAAGCTATGTTTTCTATTTCATTAAAATTTTCCGTTAATTTTGGGTGCCCCCAAATTGTTATGGTACTATTATCCATATTTCTTAATTCTTATTTTAATTAAACTACAAAAAGAGAAAAGTTATAGTTACGTTTAGAGCGTTATTAAAAATGTTTACTGTTTCGATTTAACTTTTTATCATCAGTCAATTTTCAAAAATTTCGTTATATATATAAAATCACCATCTGACCTCATTTTTTTAGTCCAATAATTATCAATTACTGTAAATGCTACTGTATTGAGAGCTTAAACTTGGCCACGGTCAGCAACTTACTCAATTTGCGGAAATTTCGCAGACGCAGCTCTAATAAGAGCGTCGAAAGCGTAGAAAACGAAAGTAGCTGCATTTGTGATGGACTAAATAGCAATCTTCTCTCTACCTGCCAACAACTCACACATATTATATATTGCGGTATAATGAATTTCAAAAGCAAATAAACCCAAACACTTGTTAACGCTCCACTTTTTGAGTTTTCGCTGCGATACAAAAGCTAAAAAGGACAAATATGTTAAACAATTTGTTGTTGCTTTGCGTAAACCACAATAACGAAATCGTCTGAATAAATTCGCAATGCAGCAGGGCATTATTCGGTTGCCATTTCAATGCAATTGAAGAGTAAATGAATTCCGCACAAACGAGTGAAGGAAACGCCGAAAGTTTTTGCAGGCCAAGAGCAAGTCAATGCCATGTTGCAGTACTTCTTCTTCTCGCAGCTCGATCTTATTAAATACATTTTTTTTTTGCGTAAGAATGTCTAAAGTATTTATACAAATTTTGGAAGTTTCGTCGCAATGCGAATACTTTTAAAGTATGGTAAATGCAGAAAATGCAGATTGCAGGAGTGTGCGGGTCCTTCGAATTATTGCGATGTTGCGACAAAGGTCAATTCTGAGCTAAAGTTGCCTTGAGATTTACTAATGAAAGTCGCCAAGTTAAAATCGCGTCCAGTTTTACAGCTATAGAATATCTGAGCACTTGATCGTGGATATGTACGTGTAGGCAAAAGGGAAAAAGTGAAAAACACCAATAAGTGAAAGCGTCACGCATGTAGTTTAATGGGATAATCATTGACTCGTGCTGTGGGCATCCCAAGTTTGAATCCAATTCGAGTAAAGGTGTCTGGAAAAAGAAGTCTCATGAAGAAACGTGGTGCTTTTCGAAATAGCAACTATAACTTCTACCGTCCAAGACTGTTGTTGTAATGTTTTCACTGTTTCCATAAAATATGTGGTCTGAAACAGTTCAATAAAACTAAAAACCAAAAAACAATTCAGCAGAACAATAACCTGAAAAGTATTTTATTTTAGTCATTAAGCCACTCGTATACTCCTATACCCATATACGTGTATATAATATAATTGGCGCTTTCTAACCACTGAAGCGATTTTCGGCCGAGCTTCACCTCCATTTTGAGGTTTTTGCATCTTGGTGTTTTTCTAGCAAATGTAGGGACCTACAGTTTATACTAAGCCGCCTCCGATCGCACCAGGATTTGAAACCGAGCTTTTCGAATGGCAGTTTGCGTCCTTCAAACCGGATCTAAAATCCCATCATACACCATGCTCGGAATAGCTATCGTATCTAGAAGCACTAGATCAGCAGTTGCGGGCATTCATTCCTTCTTTTCAAAGTTCGTCGCAAATTGTAAAAACCCAAAGCACAACTAGATCATTCTCTACCTGGTCTTAGTGGAGCTATTCCTGTTTCTCTGCTTCCATCAGCAAGTCCTGCATCGTAAACTTTGTTATCCATCTGGACCACTGGTATTCGTCATTCCCAACGTAGAGTACCATAAACCTTATGCAAAACCTTTGTCGCGACTCATCAGATGTTGCCACCGTACATTATATATGGCGGGACTAATGAACTAATTGCAGAGTTTGGTCTTTGTTCGTCGAGAGAGGCCTTTACTTATCAATTGCCAACTTAGTTCAAAGTCGCACCGGCAAGAGTGATTCTGCGTTGCATTTCCAGGCAGGATGCAAGATATCGGATCAGTTATTCACTGTCGATACGACTTCCAGCACATACCAGGCTAACTGTGCCTAAATGTTTATCGATCGGACCGATCGGATGACGAGCTAAATTGATTTTGCCACAATCGTCTGTCTGCCTGTTTGTACGCAAAGTGGTCCTAGAGTTTTTCAGACAGTTCAACCAAACCAGGTTTATTGACATATATTTTTGCACTTTCTGATCGTTTGTTCCACGATTACATATAACCTACCTAGAACCGATTTGTTCAGATACGAGAATAAATTTTTAAACCTCAAATGATATACAAAAAAATTCTTAAGTGAAAGGTATAACGACTTCAGCATGCCCGAAAACATCACTTCTCTTCTCTTTTAAATTAATTTTGATTTATTTAAATTTGTTTAAGTTTATAATTTTTTTAATAAAATATTTGATATTTTAATTTCAGTTCACTCTATATTTGTTGATATTATTTTTTATTTATTTACTAAATTCAATTTAATTTTATTTTAATTTATTTTATTTTATTTTATTTAATTTTATTTAATTTTATTTTATTTTATTTTATTTTATTTTATTTTATTTTATTTTATTTTATTTTATATTATTTTATTTTATTTTATTTTATTTTATTTTATTTTATTTTATTTTAATATATTTTATTTTATTTTATTTTATTTTATTTTATTTTATTTTATTTTATTTTATTTTATTTTATTTTATTTTATTTTATTTTATTTTATTTTATTTTATTTTATTTTATTTTATTTTATTTTATTTTATTTTATTTTATTTTATTTTATTTTATTTTATTTTATTTTATTTTATTTTATTTTATTTTATTTTATTTTATTTTATTTTATTTTATTTTATTTTATTTTATTTTATTTTATTTTATTTTATTTTATTTTATTTTATTTTATTTTATTTTATTTTATTTTATTTTAATTTATTTTATTTTATTTTATTTTATTTTATTTTATTTTATTTTATTTTATTTTATTTTATTTTATTTTATTTTATTTTATTTTATTTTGTTTTATTTTATTTTATTTTATTTTATTTTATTTTATTTTATTTTATTTTATTTTGTTTTATTTTATTTTATTTTATTTTATTTTATTTTATTTTATTTTATTTTATTTTGTTTTATTTTATTTTATTTTATTTTATTTTATTTTATCTTTTTCGTATTTCTCAAGTGCAGAAAATACGAAATTAGTTGCTAACTAACTTAGAAAAATGGTCAAAAGGATTTATTCCATTTGAAAGTAAGCAATTAACTCAATATATGTGTTTGTAAAGATTTTTTCCCTGCGCTCTACAAACTCATAAATTAGTAAATACACATATAGGTACACAGGGATTACTACAATAATTTTTCGTATTAGCAAAATATTGCGAAATAAACGAAATAGCTCACACATGAAAATAACTCTTCCAAACAGAAATGTCGAGTGCATTTTGCAAGTTTATTTATTGCTTCGTTGGCTTACTACTAAATACATTCATACTTACATTTGTAGTTAGCTTACTTGATTGTCGCTTTTTTTTCTACTCTTTAATATTACTACCGCTTATGCTTACGTCGGCTCTATGCTGGCGGTGCATGTAAATTACGCGACGCGCTGAAGTGGTAAAGCAATTTAAAAAGCTTTATTGCTCGCACCGAATTATTACTGTAATGCAATGTACATACACTCTAGTTGCAATCGCATTGGTAGCACACACAAAAGTAAAAGTAGCAAAAGCGTTAACTGAAGCAAAAAGGTTTACAGAAATACCAGACTGCGCTGCTGTGGCAAACGGCATTACCACCGCCATCACCATCGCCATCGCCATTGCCATCGTCAGCACCGCCACCACACTCACCACTCATAAATTCCCATGCGTAAGCTGCCTTGCTAGCTTACTGCATTCTGCTCCAGTTAAGCGCGCGCGGCAGCTAAATATGCGCTCAACAATTTGCGGCTCTTTGGTCGCGTAACACCCCATTCAACGCAGCAGCAGCATCAGCATCAGCATCAGCATCATGACTGACTCCGTCTGGCTGCGACTGTAGCCACAAATGATGCAATACGCCGCTTGCAGTGTAACAAAAAATTATACAAAAATATATTCAACGCTATAATTCACTTGGGGTGGTCTGGAGGGGCGGAATGTATGAAAAAGTTGGCGTTTGGGAAATATTGAAGAAATTCGTAGATGAAATAAAATGAAAATTGGTCCACCTGTACTACAAATGCGTATATAGCACTTTAATATTTGCTTATTTGCAATCGACTTGAAAATTAGCTCAAAGTTTTTTATTAAAAAAAATGTCGAAAGTCGAGTTAAATGGATTTTGCATTGATCATATTTTCGTAAATGAAAGCTTTCGATTGATTTATCTAATCAAATTGAAGAGAGTACTTATCTTTGATTAATTTATAATTATAAACGAACGAACGTTGGTGGATAATTTTCACACAATTTTCGTGAATAGGCCTCCATCTATGGCCTGAAGCTAACTCAGATATGGTGACGAAGAACTGGCGAAGTATATGAGCTAGCTTCTTTGCACAATTTGGTCGAATGAGTGTACGCCTGATGATTGGAACGTAAGTGTCCATAAAAAGGGTGACGTCACAGTCGGTGGCACTTATCTTTGTATTGATTATGCTCCAAAATCGCATGTATAGTCGTGAGCGGACTCAACCCACTGTGTTGTCTGACTATAAATATGTATGGTATGTTTGTCTGAAATTCGTATTCCTGAAAACTTATACGACTGTGTGAACTGACGCTGAGCAATACGCAATGAGCTGAGCTGTACGATACTAAAAGAAGTTTCAGAACATTAGGATTCCATCTTTAACTTAGTGCTAATACCATGAGGTGCAAGTCTAAACTGCAAAGGTATGTTCTTCTTAGGTGAATGTCATTTATATTGACAGGGTACTCTCATTCTCCAGACTAGATAAAGAAGCAAAGGGAATGGGTCTGATAGTGAAAGAGGGCACCACAAAATATCTCCTATTATCAAACAAACTGTCAACGCAATCGCGTTTTGGTCAGCCAAGGAATCAAACGAGAAGAGGTGCTACTTTGAACTAAGTAAGGCATCATTCCCGTCACCCATCGTATACGTCTTGCTATGTGGTGGAGAAGACTGGGCGATGTAATTCAAAAAAGGAAAGATCTAGCTGTTACTGGGAAAGAAACTAGCATGGATCATGTGAAACAGAACTTTGCTAGGCTTGGTGTCTTAAATTTAGACTAACAATGAAAAGAAGATATTATTGGTGCTGTTGACTATGGCCATTAAGAAGAAGAAGAAGAAGAAGATATATGAGATACGTTCAAATAGTAGCTCTAAGTGAATAATCTATGGTCAGTTCTGTAAGATTTTCGTTCAAAGTTTCAATTAACTCTATACTCTTGTAACCAGAGTGTATGTCCAGATGCTAAATTAATAAAATTAACTACCTAATATACTTACAAGGACAATCATCACAGTTTTGATCATCTTCGCCAAGCCCGTCTGTTCGTCTGTTTCTACACAAACTAGTCTCAGATTTCAACCAAAACAGATCGGACCACTCTAACATATGTACGAATATGTATGTACGACCGTTTTTTCATGTTTCAGATTTTGGATCATAAATTTGTCTAAAGCATATGATCAGAATTCCATCATAAATATTTTTAAGAAAATGAAATTTGGTATTATATGTACATCCGAATCTACTAATAAACTTTGTTACCGAAAATCATCGAAATCGGATGATGTACCGCATACCCAATTAAAGTCGAATCAACAATAGCGTGCAATTTGGTTCTCCCCTTCGTTTGACACCAGAAATGCCAAGCGAAACAAAGTCACTCTCCACCTGGTCCTTCCAACGGAGTGGAGGTCTTCCTCTTCTTCTGCTTCCACCAGCGAATACTGCATCGAATACTTTCAAAGCTGGTGTGAATTCATCCTTTCGGACGACATGACATAGCCAGCGTAGCATTTGTCTCTTCATTCGCTGAACTATATTAATGCCACCGTATAACTCGTAAAGCTCATCGTTCTATCGTTGGCGATATTCGCCGTAGCCAATGCGGCTACGCTTATCTCTCTCAAAGAGTCCTAAAGCCAACTCATCAGATGCCGACGTCGTCCATGCGTCTGCGCCATATAGTAGGACGATTATGATTAACGACTTGTAGAGTTTGATATTGATCCGTCGAGAGAGGACTTTATGTTTCAATCGCCCACTTAGCCCAAAGTAACACGTGTTCCAAGAGTTATTCGGCGTTTGATATCAAGGCTGACATTTTATATTGGTGTTAATGCCATTGCTTAGACGAAGCTATATATGACCTCGAAGTTATGTCTGTCAACAGTGACATAGGAGCGAAGTCGTAAATGCGCCGACTATTTGTTTGCAGAAGGAAAATATTACGTTCAATCCTCATTTACCTCTTTGTTAAGTTTGGAGAGGGCAAAACTAAGGCCGCCGTTATTATGTTATCAATGTCATCGGCCTAGGGGTATTCGAGGAGAATTATATATGACTGATCTCCATTTCTATGCAGTTAAAAGTATCTTTTATGGGATAAAGTTTTGGTCCTATTTTTTTTTTGTCATTGTGAAGTTATTCCTAGTAATAACTGTTTGGTTATTTTCGAAGTGGAAAAGGAGACATTAAACTGAACACAAAGCAATTTTTGAAGTCTATACCTTGAGGAGAAATATCCGAGCGCGTCTATTTTTAAAATCTAAAGTTATGATATACAAATCTTCGTAATTTCTTTAAAATTTTATTCTTAAAAAATACTAGTCCTTCGTAGTTATTATTTACTTCTTAATTTCTTTAGCCGACGCGTTCGTTGCGCACTAAACACTAACGGATAATTTCTCTCCTACTTTCTGCATTTCCACGCTCCCTCTCTAAAGCAACACAAAGACGCACACACATATATACGAGTACATTAATAAAGGAAATAAGCAATTATACTTGCAACAAAGCAATTGATTGCAATTACAACAACAGCAACATTGTTGCATGTATTTTATCAATAGCGCACTACTAGAACGTGTTTCCACAAGGAGTACTTACATAACTAGAGAAAAGCACACACAAATCTCGGTACATATATTTATTTATATATAGGATGTATGCACATATATATGTGTATTTATATATATATTAATCGGTAATTATGGACTAAAGGGCAACAGCTGTAATGCAACAACAACAACAAACACAAACATATTCGATATTTTATAAGCATTATGAAGAAAGCGAGAAAAAAAGAAAAATACTAAAAACACAAGAATAATGAAAATCGAAACTCAAGCGAGTTGCGCAACTCACGGTCTGTGCTATTGCCTTGCTGCCGCTATTTCCACTACTACATTTGTGTATATAGCAAATTGCAATTGATTGCATTGCAACGTTGGCGAAAAAAAAAATTGAGATGAAAGTAAAAGGAACTTCAAACGAAAAGTAAAAATAAATAAAATTGGGTATTAAAGAACAACAACAACAACAACAACAAAAACACAAAAATTCGCAACAACTGTGCTTCAGATAAGGTCGGCGTGTTGCCGGAAACAACATTAATTTTCCAGACTGCGCAGTACAACAACCAAAAGCCATAAAGTAAGAGAAATGTGGACTTGATTGTAACGGAATTGGGTTGCACGGTGCTAATTATCGGTTTTTAATTTGTGCTTGCTTATTCCTCAACGCGCAGAACTTCTTGATGTCGGTTCACATACCCGTCAATACATACATATGTACATACACGTATATAAGTTGGATTTTCACATAAACGCACTTATTTACAATCAATGCATGCTCATACGTATAAGTGCATTAATTCATATTTTCTTCTGTAAGACTTCCACGCTACATGGCGTATGAGTAATACGTATGTATGTAGGTATTTGTACACTTGTATTTATGTATTTTTGCAAGGAAAGACGAACGAGCCAAGTACTTATGTTTATGAGCAAAAGTGATTTAATTGCTCTCAAGTGTCGCATATATGAGCTGGCAAATAGTAGTGGCTTATAAGTATATCCTTCGAGATATTTGTGTTGTCACATTTGCTTTGCCTTTGCATTTTAATTGCTTTCGCCTCCGTTCCTTCTTTGCTCTCCTTCCTTCTTTGCTCGTTTAGTACTTGTAAGTACTTCCACGACAAAACTATCTGGCTTTTTAGGTATACACGCATATATACATATATACGTATACAACTTTCTTTTTATCCATTTTCCCCTTTCTTCCGCCTTATATCTAGTACCCGCCCTTGTATACGAACACATTTCATACACTTCTTACATTCCCCATTCGCTATTCGCCAAACTCAATTATGCGCCGGCAAATAGTAGTTTCTGCAGCATTTAAGTTAAGTGCATAAGCATCGCTAAGCGCTAATTCTCCACTCAAGTACAAGTGCGGCGCATAACAAGTTGGGCTAATTACTTCATTTAAATTGAAATTCACAGCGACCAGATTGGATTAGCTTATAATGCGCTCGCACACACACACATACCTATATATTTATGCATACATACTCGTACATTCATGTTGCACGCAATGTGAAGCAGAATTGACCGTCGTGAGTTTTACTTGCGATTTCATTTCATTTCTATGTATGTGTACATTTTTTTTTTAATTCACCTTTAATGTAGCGCCTCGCTTTTGACAATTTATAACGTGAAAGCGAGAATAAAGAAAAAAACTGCTGTATAAATTCATAGCTGATGGAAGGAATTAAACCGAAATTGAGTTGTTTTCAAATATGTTCACGCAGAAATCTTGTAACTGCTTTTAAAAACTTTCTTCTTTAATTCTCATACTTTACATAAGACGTACCATATATACCTGAATTTAGCACAAAAATTAAGTTTTATTTCTGCGTAATTTAAGCCTAGCAATAAAGTGTGCATATTACTGGAGAAGACTTAGCCCTTGGAAAAGTTCTATTTAAATTATAACAAAACTTTTTTTTTACACATTATGCCTCTTCGTACGTGGCCACTAGTAAAAATAAAAAAAATAACGTGGGCTTACTCTTTAAACGCTTCTTGGCCCTAATTTTTTTTTCAATTTTAGTACCGTGCAACATATTGCAAATGTTTTGTTCCTTTTTTTCTATTTTATGGTATTTAATTTCTTTTGATTTTTCATAAAATAAAACTTTATTTTAATTCATCTCATTTTATTAATTTGTTTATTTAATTTTAATTATATTATTTTTATTAATTTGAATTGAATTCATTTTTATTATTATTTTTGATTCAGTTGCGGACGAGCTCCTCCTCCAATTTGTGGTTTTGCGTCTTGATGTTTTTCAACAAATCGGAGTGGTTGACATTCCTTGCCGAGGGGCAACCGCAATTAGAAAATGTAATTTATTTTTTTATTTTAAATAAGTTTCTATAACTTACGGATGTTGGTCGTACCAGGATTTGAACCTCGGCCTTCCCAATGGCAGTACGCAATGCTAACCACTCGGCTACCTCGGCCGAGTTAATATAATTTAATTCAAATTTGTTTAGTTTTGTTTCATATTCTTTTATTTTATTATTTTTACCTTATCGTGTTTCATTTTCTTTATTTTGTTTCATTTAATTTTATTTAATATAATACCGTTTAAATTAATTTTATTTATACTATTTTATTTTATTTTATTTGATTTTATTCTAAGAATTTGATATTATTTTAATTCATTTTTTTTAATTTATTTTTAATTCTTTTATTTAATTTTGTTTCATTTCATTTTATTTTGTTTTACTTTATTTATTTTATTTTTTCTTTTCGTTTATTTTATTTTGTTTTATTTTATTTCATTTCCTTTTAAGTATTATTTATTTTATTTTATTTTATTTATAATAATTTTATTTAATTTTTGCTCTTTTTTGGTTAAGTTTACTTTGTCTCTATTAATTTTATTGTAAATATTGTTTTTTATTTTTTTTTAACATTATTTTATTTTATTTAAATTTTCTTAATTTTATTTAATTTTTATTTTATTAATTTTTTTTATTTTCTTATTCAAATAAAGAGAATTAGTTACTTTTAATCCCACTGTGTACACAATAACTTTGCTCCCTTCTTGGAAAACCCTCAGCACGGTCAATCTACATAAACTCATTCGTATTTTGCGTCAAGCCGCGTTTTCGTCTCTTACACTTTTGATTTTTTTTCTTTTATTTTTGGTGTTTCAATTTGCATATCCTGACAGCTGTTGTCATGTCATCACATCGAAAAGCATTACAATTACAAGCACTTGTTCATTTCTCTGTCAAGCGCTACGACAAAATGCTTTCTCCACCTCATGGCTAAGCGTCTTCATGAATGTCTTATCGCTTGTCTAACTTTCATAGCTTTTTTGTCCATTTGCCAGCATGTTTTGGTGGCCTGGCTCACCTGCTTTAATTCCCTGAATATTTTAGTACATTTTTCTAATAGAAGTCAGACAGAAATTTAACTATGGCTCACACTGGACGTTGGATGTTGCATGAAAGATGTGTGTGTGCGTGTGTGTGTTTTCGCTTTCTGTAATAGCCGTTATCCCTTAAACGTTAAACATAACTAACGTCAATGCTTTTGTCACGGAGCAGAAGAGAGCAGATTCACAATTGACATTTTGGCTCTAATTTTTTTATATTTCGTTTTTTTTTAGTGGTACTTTGGGGACAAATTAAATATTCCACTTTAGTTACGCTTTGCATATTTTTTTGTTCCTGCGCCTTTCCGTCAACATTCCTCTTGGTATTCTGTCACAACTTTCATCAGCTTCAATTTTTCCATCTTGTCTATTTCTATATTCGTTTTTTATTTTTTTTCATTTCATTCCCTTCACTCACCTTTGAGGAAATCAGAACCGAATCAAAGGCACTGGTGCAGCCATTGCAAATTACATGCTCGCATAGCCCCAAGGACAATTACTTATCTTACGGCTATAAACAAATTCTTCAACATGAGTTCCAATTATAAAAAAGTCACAAACAATGTGAATAAAGAAAAAAGCAAGATAAAAATATTTGTATGTTTATTTGCAGTGAGAAGCGAAAAAAAAATCTGGAAAATATAAACATTTCAAGTTTTGTTGACTTTTAATTTCCAACAAAAAGGTGGACATGCGAAAAATGCTTGCTAGCAGTGCTGCATGGTGGAGCGCAAAGGAAAGGACGGTATAGTGTATAGAGCAAATTCACCAACAAATGTTATGTAGCACGGCAAATAAATAATGTCTAAATAAACATTGAGCAAATACTAGCAGCAAAAGAATGTTGCTTTTCAGGTGAATTGCTTAACTGGTTTTTGTAGGTGTTTGTTTTTGCTGCTGGCAATGCCCAATTTACTCTGATTTATTTTTGTACACATTTTTTTTGTTATAAATATTTTGCTTCATTTCGTGGACAATTCTCAGTAAATTTTATTTCATTCCATTAACCATGGTCCAGGAATTAAGTTTTGTTGATTTGTAATTTGTTTTACAACAAAAAAAAATTTTCTTAGCTAAAGCATTCGAAGACTTTTTCCTTTTTCTTTTAATTTCCTAATCGAATTTACCATATACAACAGAAAATCGTAGGTGGGCTGCTTCTCAAAGCTTCTTATGATAAAGATCAGCCTGCGGATCGTGACTTTGCTGGCAATTGTTCCATTTTCGCTTTTTTAAACACTTAAGATTGCTTTGATATCTTGTTTAAGGCTAAGTTTAGCTCTCTGAACTGTGAAGGATCTGTGCGGTTTTGCATACTATTGGGTAATTTTAACTCGCTTTGAAGGTGTCTGATTCAATAGTCTTTACCTTTCTTTATATAATGTTCCGATAATACCTGCTGTTTAGATAATCTTCACGACTATTTCGTTCCTCCATGATACGCAGTTTGTTTACTGCAGCCGCCATTGCAACTACTTACCTTATAAGTGCATGGAGGTAATGCGCTATTCGGAGGTAGTTCCGACTGGAAAGAAGGTGGCAGTGAACACCTTCAAAGTGAGCCTGGCTATTTTTTGATTCGAGGCTGATTTGGGTGCAGGGCCCTTGGCAATTAAGGGCTTTCCAAACCAGTGGAGTATTTTCCACAAAGAAAATTAAGAACATCATTTACGTCCAGCTAGCTATCAGGACTTGTATTTCGAAAGAGCCGGGATATTTTTTAATTCGAAGCCGGGGGATTTTCTGGTCCAGCATGTATCGCGGATGGTCAAAGGACCCTCTAGCAATCAGCAAATCACACTTATAGCATTTGGCGAAACTCTAATTCATCATTATCCAATTAGCATACATACTTTGAATAACCCGCCGGGTTCACATTGCAGTAGTTGGATGGTTGATGACGAGATAGAATCATCTCGGTATATTCGCGATAACTGTCCTGCTTTCGCACAATCAAAGCTAAAGCGTTTTGGCTCTTAAATCTTTAAGCAAACTGAATATTGAAATGTTCGTTCTTCGTTGGTTCTAAATTTACGCTAAGCACTCAGTACCGTTGCAGCTTATCACTCGGACGTTTAAGAACCGTCAAAGGGTATATAGCAAAGAATAAGTGATAGAGTTGTTAAAATGAAACGTAGTAGACACCTACTACCTAAACTAATCTTTGTATTTTAGGCAAGATCTACTTTTTACCGTCACAAAAACCATACATATATATGTAAATATAATTGTCGATTTGTACCCACCGAAGTGATTTGTGGCCGAGGAGAACCTCTAGTTTGTGGTGTGCATCTCGATATTTTTCCAATAAATAGAGACACCTAGAGTATCTTCGGAGCCACCTACGAACGGCAGATGAATGCAGTTAGAAAAATTTTCAAATTTTTTAATAATTGTCTACAAATATTGGCCTAGATAGGACTCAGACACAGAGCCTTCCGCATGCTAGTATGCACTGCTAACTGCTGCTACGGCCTTAATAAATAACATAATACATAATATGAATTTACAATTAAATTTTGTACCAAACAGCTGACAACAAATTCTATTAAATAAACAGTATCTACGCATTGCCGGTTCATTCATGCGATCAATAGCAAGACAATAGCCGAACGATTTAAGCTTGAACAGCAATAAAGTTGTCTACAAAATTGCATATCAAGCACAATTCCATTACAAAAGTCTAGGAACAAATACATACACATATGTACCATATATATTTGTATATATGTATGTCTGTAGGCATACGTATTTAGTCCGTTTCGATTGACGATAATGAAGAAGGAGCAACAATAGCAGAAGTAGCAAGAATTATAATTGAGAATCATGCCACAGCTCAAAGAGGTTCTAAGTACTCGTAAGTCGTCGGGTTAGTCAACTCATGCAAATATCACTGTTTAAGTATAAAGACATGTATGAGTGTGAGTGAACTTGTGATTGAAAGCTTGCCAGGAAGAATGCGTGTTTAATTACATTTCAGAGCGTGCGAACAAATAACGTTAGACGAAAGCTAAGAATAGAATAGAATGGAATATAAAAGAGGTATATGAAATCAAGTGAAAGGTCGTCCTGTGTGTGTGTGCGTGTATGTGTGTGTGATGAGTAAGAAAATTTAAATGGTAAAGTATATAAACGATTTATAAGCATATATGTATGTACATATGTATATTGAATAGGTTGAAGGATATCCACACAAGCATTTATAAACATACATACAAACGTATACGCATTTATTTATTCGTTGAATAGCTTCACCGTTACTATTTGAAATTCCCTTTGTATATACATAAGAACATATGTATGTATGTATGTACATATGTACATGCGTACTGCTTTGTGAATAGCAGCGCGTTAGTTACTATTGCGCTTGACTGCATCCTTTATTGCTTTCTATTAAATTTCATTTCCGCTTCCTGTACCAAATCTCATTTACACAGAACGCAGCTGTTCAACGTTTTCAGCACCGCTGTAACCAACAACAAAAACCACGTTTATTTATTCGTGCTTTTATATGTTCATACATATACACATACGCACATATTATATGTGCATACATACGTACGTATACGCGCTGTTGCTGTCATTTACAGCTTTCGCTATTCACAATACTGTGCTAAATATATACAGTTACTTTATGACAATGTCGTAATTAAACAGAAAAACATACATACAAATATGTATATTCACACAATTGTATAAGTGTATTATGTAAGAAATACTACAAGCTTGCTCTCAGCAGCACCTTAAACATCCGCTGTAACGTTCTTGGACTACTTTTGTTCACGTTTCGAGAATAAAATTGTTGCAATATAATTTTGTATGTATATGTATTTATTTAATATAAGTGAGAAACTATTTATTTTTGCGAATATTGCAAAAACTATTCATCAACACCTACTTTTATTTTAACAGTTGACACGCCCTTCAAACAAAAGACAATGAAAATCATTGACGTTCTTCAGCATCTGCCAAGCAAAAGAAAACAAACAAAAAAAGAAACTTACCGAAAAATTGGCTATCATCTAAAAACCATTCCAAAGGTGATGGTGGCTATAAATAATCCTAGTAGTGCCTGAAATAATATCAAATATTTACAAAGCAAAAGGGAAAACCGATTACTTAATAACTAACCAAAGCTTTAAAACTTACATATATTCGGTATACGTTTCATAAGGATTCTACTCAATTAGACAGATATAAAGCATTGGGCATCTCATAAGCAGGAAAAAAATTCTGTTTTCTCATGCGTTTCCTCAATTCGGCACGAAGCACACTGTCTTCCCCGCGCGTAAGACGTGGGCAAAATAACAGGCGATCCAAGTAGAGATATTTTTTTCAATAGCTTCTTTTTGATAGATCACGCGTAAGTCGTGTCAAACTGTCATGTTACTTTTGTTCACTACTGTTTGACGTTTCATCGTGAAAAGTCTTAAGCCTGAACAGCGTTTAAATTTATTTCGAAAATTCAGGATCTGTGAAGAATGTATTTCGCGCGCTTCGCAACTTATGGTCAACCTAATCAGCATACCGAGCGTACTATTCGCAACGGCTTCAGCCATCTTGAGACCCAGCGCTCATTATTGGAAAACATTCGACCGTTCACAGCAACTTGGACCGATGTACGGAACGATTTGGCGCATTTTTCGGCGAGATCTTAAATTGAAATCGTCTAAAATACAACGTGTGCAAGAACTGAAGCCGCTGGATCTTTCAAAGCGACATCGCTGCGCTCTTGGGCTTTTGCAACGTTCCATGAAGACCTGACTTTTTCGAGCCGAATTTTATTCAGCGGTTAGGCTGATTTCTGGCTCAATGGGTATGGCATTTGGGATGACCTGAAGAGATTTCGAAGCTGCCATTTCATCCAGAAAAAAAAACAACTATTTGGTGTGGTGTGTGTACCGGTGGAATCATCGGTCCATATATCTTCAAAAATGATGCCAGTGAGAACGTAACCGTCAATGGTGAACATTATTGCGCCATGATAACGGACTGTTTGATACCTGAAACTGAAGCTCGTGATCTCGGCGACTGTTAGATTCAACAAGACGACGCCATTTCCCACACATCGCAACAGTCAATGGATTTATTGAGATAAAACTTCGGAGAGCAGATAATTTCACGTTTTGGGCCGGTCGATTGGCCACCAAGATTGCGTGATATCACACCATTAGACTTTTTCCTGGTGGAATATGTAAGGTCTAAAGTCTACGCGAACAATCCCGCTTCGATTTAGTCCTTGGAACAAAACCTCACGCCCCATTCACCAATTACCAGTCTAAATGCTCGAAACTTGAGCTCGGTGGATGGACCATCTGAGAAGTAGCCACGGCCAACATTTGAAATAGATAATCTTCAAAAAATAAGTGATAAAAAATGTTCTTTCGAATGATAATAAACATACTCCGTTAAATTTGATTTTTTTTTTCATTAAACAACTAGAAGTAGTAGAAAGCAAAACTTAAAAAACTTTATTCAATAATTAATACAGGGTTATCTATTTTGCCGTCTCAAAACGCACGAGCTCCAAGAGGAAATTTCTCTAACAATTAAGCCATTCGCTCGTGTTGTGAGACATCTGTCAGACAGTCGGTTTTTGGATGTAATGACCTCTCTTCAATTACTTGAGAATTCTCGGAACCGGCATTTTGTTCAAGTAACCAATCGACGCAACTACGGGCTGTGAACGGCACAAAAACTATTTTCGGTGTGACTCCTTTTGAGGTTATAATAATAGATTTTTCTAAGCTTTTTATGGGGAGCTTTGATAATGCCTGACTTGTGGCGATCACAATTTCAATTTTTACCTTTAATTTTGTATTTTGAATACTCAGGATTAGAGCCCGTGAAGCTCCGTAATTTAGCAATGATATTAATTATATAGAAATACGAAAATTACTAAGATTTCTCTGTGTACAATATATGATACCTTCGAAAAATATGCTTTTTATAATTTTCCAAGAGAACTCTTATTTCGAAAATATATGCTGCCACTCGAAATGATTTTTTTTCTAAAATTCAGCTGGGATAGGCTCGCTCAAAACATACTGAAAGTATCTATTCCAAAGCTACACGTATGTTCAATAAACACATTGTAATTGGTACTGAGTGATGCGTTTATGGGTTTTTATATCCAAGCAAGTCAACAAGGTTTGGAATAGCGTTTTTCAACTGAGCCCAAAATCGAAAAGCCCACATCATATTCTAACAAAAGCCAAACTAATGCTATATCAAAGAAAACGACTGTACCGTATTGTGAGAAAGAGAACATGCTACATGAAGTTGAAGGTATAAAATATCTCTAAAATCGAATTATTCGTTGGCTGAAGTGCATTACTTCGGATGAGCTTATTCTGAAAGCTTTTTCACTTTCTTCCTTACTGTTGTAGACACCGCTTACGGGATTATTTATAATCGAGTTAACAACAGCGCGCCATTTATGGTATAAGCGATTTGTAGAGAATGATCTTTGTTCGTCGAGAGAGGACGTTATTTTTCAATTGTCTAATTGAATAATAAATATTTTCAGTTTTATTTGTCGATATCCAATACTTTTCTAATATAATGTACGTATATTGTATCTGTAATTCTTTTCACCATTTTGAAACAAACTGCAAAAAGCTAAAAATCTACGAAAACAGAGTTCCTAATTGCAAATCTTTAGTCCCAAATTTAAAAAAAAAATTTTAAATACGAATTGACTGTTTAGTTTTCTTATCAGTTATATCAATTAGAAATAATGAACTTTGTAAGAGGGGTTATTTTGAGTATAATGATATTTCGGTAGATGTCACTTTAGAAGCTGTACGAGTAATTTTTTGTTTCGACAAGTAAAAACTATGCCAGTAGTAAAAATGAAACAACACACGCTTCTACAACGTACTGAACTTGTTAAAATTCACTTTAAAAAGTTTATCCGGAAGTCTTGACTGCTGATGTGCATATCCTCTTCGCAGAACTATCGCATCTGGAGTTCGAAAACGCAAGGTTTATTGTTGAAAACCTCTGCATTCTCAACATGCGGTTGGTCCCGCCTTACTTTTACGAAAATGAATGGAATGCGCTAACGAGAGATGGTTAATAATTTTTTATGTCCAAAATTGGATGGTATTGATTTGAATTACGTTTACTTTCAACAAGACGTGCCACACAAGCATCGAAACCTACGATCTTTTAAAGGAAAAGTAAAATCAATAAGTTCGGAATGAATTTATTCTAATAAATTTACCAAAAACTGATTAAATTTGTTATTTGACCTTGACTCAGAGTTCGATATAGGTACTTCTTAGAACCTCTAGCCTCTCAAATGCATAATTAATGTCACGATTTTCCGGATGAAATTTTATACACTTATTTGAAAGTCAATTACACATATACACATTTACACATGTGTACCATATGTATATTATAACGAACAAAAAAGTAATTTATTTCACTATCATCTCTCAAAGGCGCACATGCAATCAGTCAGTCGTGCCTTGGATGCAGACCACTTTCAAATTACTCTTTCATTCATTCCATTTCAACAAACAAACAACTCATGTCCATGTATTTATATGTGCGTACTTGCATTCCTATGCAAATAATACAACCAGAAGTGCAAATAAAGTTCTATTTATATACATACACGTGTGTACGCTAGTGCTTTGTGATCATTTGAATGGGTTTATATTTGTGGATACATTTATATGTATGTATGCATGAGTATACGTATGTATGGTCGTATGTATATGTACATGTACGCAGCTATTCTCGTTTTTTTTCTTTCTTTTTGTTTTGGTATTTGCTTTGGTTGAATAAGTGTAGAATTGCAATCAGATAACACCTATTGCGCTATTCATTGCATTTATTGCGCTTGCAAAAACAAATATGAGTACCAATACATACACGTACTACAAGCGCACGCATTCATGTTTATATTCATAAATAAACCTGTACATAAATGGGGTGCTAAGCAATAGCAAAGGTTCACAAAAGGCTAAGCAAAATATACAGGGAGGAGGAGGAGGAGGAGGGGGCGATAGCTGTAAAGTAGCAAGAGTTCTAGCTTTTTGTGGGTACTGAACTGGAGGTGTATGAAAAGTATGTATGAAACTGTAAAAATTGTTATTACACTGAGAGTGGGAGAAAATAGCATGAAGTGAGTACGTATACGCTGAGCTGTGCTTGCGTGTGGCAAATTGAGTGCTTTGAGTGACAATTACAAGCAAATAAAAGTAATAGAATTTTGCATAGAGGTCAGCAGCTGATAGACTCCATAAAAGCTACACTATCACATAAAATTGTTGGCGTACAAAAAGTTTAATATTTTAATGAATATATTGCAGTTAGTAAATTGGTTTATACTTGTAGAACCATAGATTCACACAAATATACTGTTTTGTAACAGGTAAAATAACCATAAGATTAAAATTACAGCCAAGACCATATCACTGCAATTACCAGCGATGTTTTCATTTTGGTTCTTGTTTGATACAACAAGATAAGCCAGGTCCTTTCCCATGTATTATTTTTAGTCAAGATGTGTAAGATGCTGAAACTCACCCGTGTGGAACCTTGAGTCACGGCTAAAAGAGAGGAAGCTTCAGTGAACTCACTCCGACTTATTCGGTTTAAGTGTTCGCTGAAGTCTAAACTCAAGAAGCGTGTTGGATGGAAAAGGGTGTATTCTTATGACATTTATTTCCACGGCCAAATAAATAAGTGCAAATTAAATGTTGGATTCGTGTTGGAAGAGAGACTCCGTTGCCGAGTACTGGCATTCAAATCGGTGCATGGATGTCTCGCCTCATAAAAGCAAAATTTTTCAACATGTTGCTGACTTGTGCTCACGGCAACACGGTGGAAGAGAAATACGATATCACCAAATAATGCCTTTTTCAAGCGCCTCGAGCATCATGGCTAGTTTCGATGGTGACACTTCATCCTTTTAAAGCTGACTCGGGTGTATTACGTAGTGGCATAAATTGAATTGGGCGCAGACCGATGGCTATATTACTTTGGTCGTTCAGTATAAGGTTCTATAGCTCATAGCTATAGAAACTGCTATATAAACTAAAGTCACTTAGGTTATTTCGTTGCACCTGATTGTATTGTACTCCAACCCATAGTGTCATCTCCACGCACCCTTACTCTCAAAATACTAAAACAAAAGGGAAGAATATAATTTAATTTGCTCGATAAATGATCCCTACTGTGTTGAATTGCTTTTGTTTGTTGGCATTAAGCAATTTTGGAAGCCCAAAAGTCACCTGGGGTGTTTACAAGTTTTTCTTTTATACTCAAATTACACTACATTTAACAGTAGAACATGCTTTTAATAGCAAATATTCCTTTTTGTGATATAAAGAAAATTCCATTTCGGACAAGAATAATAGAATGACAAGAATAAATTTAACACCACTTGCTCTCTCGTCAGAGTGCTTTTGATTTACCGTTAATCCCTTAGTTTTCTAACTCAATTTAGTTTTATTTAAAATAAAAAATTACATTCGAATTTTGAGCAGAGCTTATGAAAGTTAACAAAAATTTATTAAAGCTTCATATATTCGAAACATTTTCGATCGTATTTTATTATAGTTGATTTCGTCTAATAATATTTTATTTAATTCTAATTTTACCTATGTATTACACAATTTATGATAATTCAATTTACCTTCTCTTTCAATTTTTTTTATTTTGTTTTATATCAATTTATTTAATTTTATTTTAGTTTCATATTTTTTATTTTTTTATTTGGTTTTCTTTGCTTTATTTGTTTTATTTTATGTTTTTATTTTATTTTATTTTATTTTTGTTGTAAATATTGAAATACGCAGTATTGGTAAAGTTTAAGAACGTGTTTATTCAAGTAGATATTTTACAGAAAAAACGGTATTTCTAATATGTTGAACCTTATATAGTGCATTAATTATCTTAAGTATTATCTTTGCCGAATAACGTTATCTTCAAAATACTGAGAGAGTATAAGAGTATTTACAATATGTTTGGAGTTGCCTGACGAATATAAATACATTTCAACAATTTTATTTTATTTTATTTCATTTCATTTTATTTTATTATAATATGAAATATGTTATTTTATTGTATTTTATATTATTTTATTTTCTTTAAATATGGTTTTTTAATTTATTTTATATTTTTTTATTTTTTTTATCTTAACATAAGTTAATATAATATTATTTTATTTTAGTTTATTTTAGGTTATGTTTTTATTTTATTTTATTTTTTACTTTATTTTTCTTATTTTATTTTATTTTACTGTATATTATTTCATTTTGTTTAACTTAATTTAATTTTATTTTATTTAATGTTATTTTATTTAATTTTGTTTTATTTTATTTCATATTTTTATTTTATATTATTTTATTTTTTTTATTTTATTTTAATTTAAGTATTTTATTTTATTTTATACAAGTTATTTTATTTTTTTATTTTGATTTATGTTGTTTTGTTTGGTTTTATTTTTTATTTTATTTTATTTTATTTTGTTTTATTTTATTTCATTTTATTTTTTTATTTAATTTAATTTAATTTAATTAAATCAAATTAATTAAATTTAGTTTAATTTTATTTAGTTTAATATATATTAATTTAATTTAGTTTAATTTAATTTAGTTTATCATATTTTTATGATAATTCCTTTTTTGTATTATTTAATTTAATTTAATTTATATTATTTTATTTTAGTTTAGTTTGTTCTATATTATTTTGTTTTAAATAGGACTTTTTATTTTCTTTTATTTTATTTCGATTTACATTATTTTATATCATTTTTTAATTTAATTTTAATTTCATTCTAGTTAATTTAATTTAATTTTACCATTTTTAATTCAAATTTTATTATTAATTTAATTAATTTTAATTTCATATAATTTGTGTTTGTATATATTTGAATTTTATATTAAGTTAGTTTATATCATATTCGTTGTTTATACTCAAATGACAATCAAGGTCGTTAGCAACTTAAATTAACCGGATTTTCATTAAAGTAAAGGTAAAATTAATATTCAAACAATTTAAAGTCTCGCGTTGCTATCCTAATTTTAACACCTTGTGAATGCTTAATTTAAATGGAATAATTTTTGTAAAAAAAGATAAGGCACTCTAAAGTTTGTGTCAACGCGACACAAACTTTGAGAGAAACACACAATCACAGTGCAGTTTCATTCTTCTGCGAGACCAATGGTGCGAGCTATCTCACACATTTCCAAGTTGTTGACAAATCAAATGTCATGTAAACGTTAATAAAACAAAAGCAATGCGTTCAGCAAAAGTTGTGCTTCGGAAAAGTTATAAAAGCATCTTCCCAGCAAAAAAGTAAATAAAATAAAAACAAAGTACAGAAAAATTAATCTAGTGAAGCATTGAAAGGACAACACTTACTTGATTGGTGCGTTGTAGTGGTAAATCATAGAAAAAACATATTTCCGCAGAAAGTTATACCTTAACTCAATATGTATACGCACATGCGAGTATATATCGGTAAATACTTAGGCGAGTATGTTTGTAATTTAATGACATTATTTTCAGCAGACTGCTAATCATTGTTACAGAAAAAAAGAATTTACGACATTTCACTTATTCAACCTTGTATATATCTTCAAGGTAAGCATACTCGTACGTATTTTTAGTTTAGTAATTTTCGTTTGAGTTTATAGGAAGTGCACCTAAATATACTTATATTATTTTCCATAATTTTGGATGTTGGTCTGGCCAGGAATCAAACCCGTGGCCTTCTGAAGTGCTAACCTTTAGGCTAGTGCAAGATGGTATCTGATATATATTAACTTTGGTCTGAAGTTTCTAAGTTACAAATAGATATTTCTAAATATTTTCGCCGATATGATCAGAAAGACTGTCCGAGTTAATTAAATGTCGTCCATGATAAAATGGCTTCTCTGGGCCAGCTACATTGAAATTCGAGTTTATTAAGACAATAACAAGTAACTAACTATATACATACATATGTATGGGTTAATACCGTAAATTGCAAGTCCAAATCTTTAAAAACATTACAAATTTAATTGCTTCTGAATTCCTTGCGATAATTAAATTAAGTTTACTCTACGATTTTTGCTCTAAACTAATTCAAAATAAATAAAATAAAGTACATAAATATTGATACTAATAATATTATGAAACCATAAATTATTACAGGAAACTTCAGGACTTTGAACACTTTGAATTTACCACGTGATATAAATTTTAAGATCCTTTTTAAATGTAATATTATTTAAAATTAATATTAAATTGAGATGTTTGAAACGATTCCAATTCATAAGTTAATTAAATTGAAATAAATATTCGGAGTTCTTCTTTGATCGGCTCAATAACTTAGTAAGTTTCAAGCTCAACGGCAATAACTCTGTCCTCCAAGCAGAAATTAGCAGGGATATACTCGTACAAGACTAGTTTAGTGTCTTTCGAAAAAATGGCAACACCGTTTAAATTAAATATTAAAGTACTATCATAAACTATTCCAAAAAATTTATAATTATCACAAATTTCAGAGCAAAAAGTGTATAGAATTTTATTATTATCTCACTCTTCTCATTTAATTATTTAAATTTTTTATATTTTTTCAGCTGCTAATTTTTTCCAAATTATATATTTGATTGGAAAAAGTGATCCCTAGTTCATTTTATATTTTTATGTACGTGTAAATATTGTGAAAGTTGCAAATTAGTATTAAAGATAGTTTCCAGAATAGCCAAAACTTTTAAGATTAGCAAGATTGTGGGGAGTTGGAAGCTAGTCTGCAGAATTACTCTGTAGGTATCTTGTAGACAGCAAGTGGCATTTAAGACAATTAACTGTGTCAGTATCCAGCTATGTGTAAACAGCAGACAATTGGCAGAATTTCAGGAATAAACAGTGAATAGCACTTAAGTCCGAAGATGTACAAAGGCAATGAAAAGGCGGACGAATTATTATAGAAGGGGTGGGTTGTAGACACACCACACTGTTACCTGCATTAAGCAAAAGAGAATTCAGTATTCTCTTTTGGGTGTATTAACGTGCCATCTACCCTCTATAAGAAATGCACCCGAGCGATTAGACCTTATCTGTGTGGCTTTAGGACTAAAAAATTGATAAAAAATAAATTTACTAAATTTTAATTAAATTTTTTATTTTTTTTTATTTTCATGTTTGGTTTTTTTTTGCAATAGAATTATAATATTTCACCAAAAGGTAGACTTAGATATAAATTTAAAACTCGTAAACCCAGAATTATTGCTTTTTGAGTAATTATTATTAGCTTTAAATACGATTGCTGAAATAAAGAGCAGAGTTCATTCTCTCTTACATACATACAGGTTTAAGCAGAACTCCAAAATTCCGATTATATTGGGTCGGAACAGGTGTAAAGTATTAACTTGTATATATGAATAGGCCGAGCTTTTAAAGTTTTGTGAAGAATTAAAAAAAAATACAATGCTGTAAATGAATTTGTTCCACTTTTGCTTGTTTAAACTTTTTTTCTGAATATAAAAACATATGTACAAGCATATGTACACAAATATTAATAAATTATAGTCATTCAAATACATTTATAAGTAGCTCGCTGATCATATCGTTATCATCTTTTTATTCTTTGATTAAGTAAGAAGGTAAGCCGTTGAAATTTAAATCGCTCATATACAGATGTACGCATATGGAAGTGCACCACTTTAAAGCTATTCATACTAATCCACGATAGAAATCTCAAAAATTTTCAAAAGCCAAACATTTCACTTTGATGCTATAAATTACTTTGTTCTGTGCAAAGAAAAGCAGTTAAATAAACTTGTTATATTTAAATAATAATTATCAAAGAGTTACGCATGTCAGTACATACATACATATACACACAAACATGCATATGTATATCACAATCTCTATTATACGTGTAACTTCGCAACTCTCATACCAAATCCGGTCGTCACTCACTGCACTGCTCCGATGGACTTGCAGCACTAACAAAAGCGCATATTGATTAGGTGCTGCCACTATCGTCCCAGCCCAAAAACTTTATTTATTTTGGCTCACACTCAATTCCCTTTAACCAATTTAAAATTTACGAGTTCATTCAACAAAGAAAATGAAGAAAAAAACCTCTCAAGTGGAGTGTCACCATAAGCCGCACACAAAGGAAAAAAAAAGCAGAAAAGAAACGAAAATAAAGAAATAAGAAATGAAAAGAAGGGAGAATAAAGAAAATGAGCGCAGACACAATGCAGATAAGACGTGCCAGATAATACCGGATACCGGTCGGATATCGTCAAACTAATTCATTTTACGCCTCTGCGTATTGACAATTGCCGATTGAACTGTATGCAGCGGTGACAAAGGCGCTCCAACAAGCACACACACACACACACACACTCACTCGCAGAGAAACTTGCTAATGCAGGCCGAGCTCTGCATACAAAAGTAAGCGTTGATTGTGTGGGTAAGGGCGTAGAGATTTGAAATGAATGAAAGAATGGAAATGACGATATTTTTATGAGTGTAAAAAAAAATTAATATTAAAAAAAGGCCAAAGTAGGAATCTAAAAAGCTTATCCAAGCATCTAAATTATATGCGCGACGAAGAGTTGCATGCCGTGGTATGGAATGCAATAAAGAGTGAAAAAAATTAAAATTCTGTAAAAAAAGGAGCACATAAAGATATGAGCAAAAGGAAAAAAAGATTTAGAAAAAGTAAAAATAGGCTAAAAAATATGCATGAAATGAAGCGATAAATACGAAAACAGAGACACCATGGAAAGTAAAAGAGTGCGACAAAAGATAAGACGGTAAACGAAGGCGGCCAGTCACTGCAGGTAAGCAATGTTGAAAAAGATGCAGCTAGGGTGCTCAGCAGAGCGATAATGAGCCTGGTACAAAGGTAAGTAGATACAGTAGCGGTGCAGTTGACACTTGCAAACATTAACAAATACATAGGTATATACGCATATCCACAATTGCTAAATCTTTATAGCCTTCATGCACATGAAAAGTTACATTAATTGTGTTTAGAAATCTATTCAAACTTTTCAAAAACTAAATTTTAAACAATTAACGAAAATTCCTGACACGATTTTAGTTCCCTACAAAATTTAGTTTAGTTTCAAAAACTAGTGTCTTAAATATTCTATCTTAAATCCAAGTTCTTCCAAAAAACGTGTTTATTTCAAACCAATTTTACTTATTGACAAAAATATTTTTGTAGATAAGTAGACTTATAAAAAAAAGTTTTAATTTAATTTGTTTTTAAATGACAGCTTTTAAAGTTGCTTCTGAAACACGTCCCTTTTGTTGGTGAGTGACACGATAACTGTAACGAATCATCTGAAATCAGAAACAAAACGGTTCTTATTCTGTATCACATTGGCTATGACCAGAAAAAACAACGGACTTTTCAATTTTCATTTTGTACAAATTTTTAAAATAATAATGTATATTTTTGGTTGTAGTACCGACCATAGAAACATATTTTCATAGTGTCGCACAGTCGAAGAAACGTGGTTTCGAGAAAAATGCGATTAAAGTACTCGAGCAGCCGGATTTATCGCTTGGTGTGCTCCGCTCTCCCCTCTTCTATACTTACTTCTTGGTCTTGTGGACCTCCGGGACTAATTCTATATTATTTCTAAGACTACTTTTCGTCAATTTACAGGACAGGAAAATTTCGTTTTTTTGGAAAATTTTTTAGAGGAACCTGGCCTCAAGTCAACCGGTGAGGGTGGAGAGCAAAAAGGCCATTAGTGAGTGAAAGGCGTAGTTGTTAACCGATTGTTGACATATTCCACTCGTGTCTATTATAAGATATAGGAATAACATGTAGCAAAATTTAAAGCATTCTGTCTCTTGTACAGTCGTTTCAGAGGTGTATTTTTTTACACAAAGGTAAGTAAGTAAGCCCATCCGAAACTTTCACCGCCCTATATATTTTTCCAATTATTCGATCGTCTCTGACAATATGATTTCAACCCGTTGATCAATTACAATCCCTACAAAATATTCCTGAGATCATTTTAATGATCTCATATTTTTAAATTTTTTTTAGTTATTCTTAAAGTTTTGAAAACGGTCACCATAGGGAAAGTTTTCTTTTCACTTGGCCTATATTGTTTGCTTTGCAATCAGTCTTTCGATAAGTGCAGTCAAGTTTAATCTGTACTAATATACATTTTATAACAAATCGATCAATAACTCTACTTGAATTACAATTCTTATATGCAAATTTTAGATACCATAAGAAACCGAAAAAATTTCCAAAAACCATGCATCGTTAAGTGGATAGATTTATGTGTATCTTGGACTTTTAAAATCAGAGTGTCATATTGTAAAAAAATTAGAGCCAAAACACGCAAATGTATAGAAAATTATGTAAGGAATCTCAAAAAAAAAAATATAAAAATATTGAAAAAAATATGTTATATTCGTAATGTTGAGAAAATTTTGTTTTTTTCGAAAATGGTAATGAAGAGAAATCCTAAAGACTTAGTATCGCAGTATATATTTTTTGTTGGTACCAACTTTTTCAAAAATGATTAGCCTGATAACTTTCTAAGATAATAGTTGCGACGCACCATCCCATACTGCTGAAAAGAAGAGTAATTTTATTGCGATCTATAGGATCGAGGAAATACGTCCAGCACCATATTCCCCTGATGTAGCACCTTGTGATTTTTGGTTATTTCCAAAAATTAAAAAAATTTGAAAGTAAAGGTCTTCAATAGCAACGAGGAGATAATTAATGCGATTTATGCTGAACTTTATAAGCTTAAAAAGCAAGATTTTGAAAACTGTTTTCAGAAGTGAATCTATAGGCTAAAGAAATGCAATGAAATCAATGGCGATTATGTAGAGAAAATTAAAGGAGAACGGACAAAGTTTACGAATAAATACACAAATAATTTTTTTTCTGGTCAACTTACCGAACTTTTGTTAATGCCCTGGCGCTTTGTAACCGCTGAAGAGATTTTCGGGCAAGCTCCTCTTCCAATTTGTCGTTTTTTCGGCCTTGTTGTTTTCCCAGCAAATGGAGGGACCTACAGTTTATACAAAGCGGCCTGCGAACAGCTGATGGGTTTTTTATGCGTAGCTTTTATTTTATGTCAGACCTGGTGACACTTGCAATTGCAGTAGCCCGCATGTTGTTAACTTATGCTGTCACATTTCTATAATTTCTTATTCCCCAGTCATTGTCTTATGTACATACATATCTACATACGTGTATATACATACACAGAATCCTCTTACTAAAATAGAAAATTCAAACTACTTTGTTAGCATAATACTGTGAATAAAAACGATTTTCTACAGACCATTTCAATACGGGTGACATTCGACATGCAAATATTTATAAATGCATTTTTGCATACTACCATCACATACAGTTTAGTTTAAGGCATTGTATATACAAGCATTAGTGTACATGCACGTAGATGCCCTGCAAACAGCACGACTTCTCCATACAGGCATGAGATAGATACTCCACGGGAGCAATGGAGTAATCCACAACTAATCACAGTCAAATTGCACTTACTGTTTGATCGGTGCCTCTGGTAGTAGCATACAGAAGCGGCGAGTTTCCTTAGAGCATTCCTATGCATGTGCTTACGCAATCTGTAATGTCCTCTAAGAAAATTTGTTAGTATTCTTAAGTTATTATTACTAAATAATATTATGCCTCTAAATCTTCTGGGATTGTACCCGTCCAAAAGCTTTACTGTTTGTCTCATCCCGTCGCTAGTATACCAGTACCTGTATTATATGCTCATTTCTTCATTTCTTAGCTCCTGTTTAATTGCGAGAGGACTCATAGTGAATAAGGGCTCTGGTTCCGAATTTTGGGCCTATCGCAAGTCTATCTGCTATTTTATTCCCTGAATACCTGAATGTTCCAGAACGAACTTTGTTACGTTTACTAATACAATAATACTCTTGACAAATGTCCATATCATATACGATTCAATTGTACATAAAGATTTTGCCTTCAGTTCCGATTGGAAATCAGAATTCGAACTCGTTCAGGAATCCAAAATTCAAGTAAGTCAATTTTATTTGAATAAACCAATTAAGGAAAATAAAATTTTCTGAATAAGCATTAAAAAATAAAAAAAAATATTATTATTTCAAAAAAATATATGGTCTGAAACAGTTCCATTTAAAACCAAAACCTAAAAAAAAAAAATATTGTTTTCGTTTTATTCAACGTTGCTTTAAATTTTTTGATTCATTTCAAAATTTTGAAAAACAGTAAACACTGTTAAAAAATATAGACAATTTTAGGAAGTATTTATGGTAAAATTCTGTTAACCAATAATATTTCAAGCAAATAAAGAAATCCGGTCTTTCATTTGAATTTTGGAAAACCAACACCAGAATCATTATCAGTAACCACCGAGTAACATGATTTTGATAGACCATTTTGAATTTAAAAAAAAAAAAATTCGTAACCAGAGACTCCAAAGCCTGACTCGGGGAGTTTCAAGTGAATCTGAAGCTTTTTAATTGAGTAAACAATGTTTTTTCTTAATAGACCAAAAAAATTTTTTTAAAATGGCGAACAGTTTGAGAATGGAGCTAACTTTGAAAAACGACTAATCAATTAGGTGTACCTGACAAATGCGCCATTTGTCAAGAAAAGAAGTTCAAAATTCGGGCGCAGTATAATAGTGCGCAAATCGAATGAAGAGGAAGAGATAAGGAAAATATGAACAGTTCACAGAAACGTGACATACAGAGGGATTCAAAGCCGGAATCATATAGGCAGACAGGTAGATAAAATGTATATCTGGGTACGCACCATGACATTTTGGAGAACCATTGTGGTACTTTCGCTACTGAGATTCTCCTCGTGCTATCAATACCTCCCTGAGCCACCCTGTGGTCTTGTTCTATTCTAAGTGATTTTTTAAAATTATTGTAATTATGAATCGCGTGTTTCCAAAAAAAGTAATAAGAAAGGAAAGGAAAAAGATTAATGTCACACAAAATTATAAAATAAAACCTTTTTAGAAAAAATGAAACCGCTGAAAATCCCAAATTAAAAAATAACAAAGCTGTATTCCTTTTTCTCCTTCGTTACTGACAGAGACACGGCTCCTGCGATTATAGCCGAGTTAACAACAGCCCGTCATTCATCCCTCCTTCTCGCTGTTTCTTACTTCTCCATATGGATGCAGAGGAAAAACATCAAAACCTCTCAAACCTGAAGTATTCTCATCCATCCGGACCACATGCATTGGCTTCGCTGAACTATGTCAGTGTCGTCCTATATCTCATGCCGATTATCCTTCCATCGGCTGTAGTATTCGCCGCTTCCAACACACAGAAGACCATATATCTAATGCAAAACCTTTTTCTCGAAAACTCCTAGCGGCGACTCATCACATATTGTCATCGTTCATGCATCTGCACCATATAGCAAGAATGGTTAGTGACTTTACTTTTCAATTGCAAGAGTGATTCTTCATTGAATTTCAAGGCTGACATTATTATTAGTGTAATACTAGTCCCTAGGTAGGCGAAACTATCTACATCCTCGAAATTATGACTATCAACAGACACATAAGAGCCGAGTCGCGAGTCTCACGAATGCTTCTTTGATGACAGAAAATATTTTGTATTGTCCTTTTTCACCTATCTTAGATTTTATGGAATATCCAAATAAAATTATCAATGAATGCTGACATCCTTCGCCCAATGCGAAATTACTGTGCTATATCTCTTTGAATTGTCTTAGTTTGAGTGCCTTTATGAGCAAATGAGCGCTTTAAAGCGCTGTCTACGATATGCGCTATCAACTATCAAAAGCAGAAGCAAATAAGAAATATATCTATTAGAAATTTTGCAAGACTTCAAGTCCTTGAAGCAAAATAACATTTTGTATCTATCATACGTTCCAGTAGAGTTATATTCTGACAGGTCTCACATATAGCGTCGACACCGCGCATAATACTTCACATAATTAATTAATTTATATATAATATAATTGGCGGTTTGTAACCGCTGAAGCGAATGGAGGGACCTACATTTTATACTAAGCAGCCTCCCAACGGCTGATGGTTTTGGCAATTAGAAAATTTAGCTTAATTTTTTTCTATAACTTTCCGATGTTAGTACGGCACCAGAATTTGAACCCGGGCTTTCCAAATGGCAGTATGCAACGCTAACCACTCGGCTACTGCTTTCAATTAATTAAAAAACTGTTGTTTGCGGCGTTTAAGAATTTATTTTTTCGGCGGTTTAATTTTTTTCTAACAAGCTTTTTCAATTTTTATACTTACAAAAAAAAAAAAAAAGATTTTCTTTCAACAAAACTTTTCAAAAACAATACGGCTTCAACTGTAAAAAACTATTTTGTTTAGACTCCATAAAATGGGTACAGCTTAATTGGTTCAGCTAATTAACCTGTTCCAAAATAAACTAAGAACTCTCTTAATTTAAAGTGTAAGCACAATGACTTGTCCAAAATAGTTGTACCACTTAAGCTGTTTTCGCCCACATTTCCACCAAATTATGTTATATTTCTTGAATTCTTTTATTTAACAACTACATACATATGTATATTAAAAGCCTCTTTGGACTCTCTCTGAATTAAAACGATTCCTCAAATTGAAGTAAAGTAATTTTCTTTAGCAGCTTTTTTATTTGGTCAATTTACTAAATTATTTTATATACAAACATATTCATTATTTTCCACACCGCTACATTGCCTTCCTTTGTGCTTTGTATGTGTTAGCGCCTGTTTTCAAATTTACTACATAATTGAGAGTCATTTCGGTTAATTAAATTACTGAAGTAACTATGTACATATATACTTACGAGCAGAATAAATATATAGTTACAATAGAAGGTATTTGCATGACACAGGAGCCCAAGCAGCTGGAGGAATACCATCTAAGCAGCAGCATCAGCATTGTCCGCTTCGTTTGCGTCAAGTGCCAAATGTCATTCAAATTTAATTAGTTCCTGTCCTCAATTTTGCTTGCGGAAACTACGCTGTCAGCGATATGGTCGAAAATTTTGCTCACGATTTGCCATATCCTCTCATCGTCTCAATATATTGCTTCAACACCTGATGAAAATGAGCTGTCAAGTAAATAGCTACATTCAACTTGTATGTATTGGGGGTAAATAAAGATGTGTGTATGTATTTTGAGAGCAAACTGAAATTAATTAAAATGACCAGAGGCAATTTATTTTTAAACGCGATGATTAATATATTAGTTAAAATATTAATTTTAGTGGTGTTAATCAGCATAAACTATGATTCATAAAACTATCAGCTCTGTTCGGTGAGATATGTATGTAAGAATTAGATAGTAATGAAATGTCAAAATTGCGCTCTCTCGGTGCAAATTTTACTGGCTTTTTGTCTTACCAAAACCGGTTCAGTTTATAATAACAATTTAATAATAAAGGTCGCTACCCATCAGCTCACCGAACAGGGCTAACGTTATGTTCTTACTTACCAGTAATTATAATTTGTATTTACCTGGGTTTAAGCTTCATGGCAGTACTCATAAGAAACCGTTTAAAGCTTTGCTTTTTTTAATTAAATTATTGATATAAAATAATTGTGTTTCATTGTGAGGTTTGAACCTTAGCATTATATCTTAAACACTACATTATTCAAATGACTGCCTCGCGAATTTTTACAAACTTCGATCCATTTCAGGTAACTTCTGACCACTTGTTGGCACATATTGGGTGGTATCTCAGCCATAACTTGACGAATCTTGATTTTCAAAAGCTCAAGAGTTAAAGGTTTAACCGCTTAAACGAGGTATTTCGCGTAGCTCAACGGTGTCAAATCGCAATATCACGGTGGCTAAGGCGAAAACATAAGATTTTCAAATAATAAATTATAAACAATAAATACAATATGCCGATGGCCTTATCGCAATCATGTACATACTTATGGATATATGTATTAATTATGCAATTTAGGTTGTTACAGGAAGCCAATTACAAAATAAATCCGCTGTATTTAATGAAATGTAATAATTGAACTAAATACTCGTATAAATTTTGCACATTTAATAACTGTCTTCAGTTATTTCGAAGTCTTCATACCTTTCATGACCACATCAAATTTCTAATACTTCATTTCGGTGTTAATGTTTGTAGATATCATATTAAATTGCATGCTCTTAGCTGCTTTTTTGATGGAGTTTGATTATAAACCGCATATCTGAACAAGTCGATGTGTGAGGGCTATATGTTTTTGTCCTTCGGTTCCGGCAAGTAATCGTTTAAATATTTCAAAGCATATCCGTACCAAGCTTAGTTGACATATCTCATTCCTTGTACATGAAAGATATAATAAAAACTTAAATACTTATCTAAATTGTCTCTCCTCTTCTAAAAAAAAATATGCTTCATGCCAACAACACTTACAACTAAATGTATAATTTCAACTATATAAAAGAATAACACAGTGCAGTCAGGTCATCGTTTCGGAAATAGGTTTTGGCAATTGTTGCTGAAAGTACTAGTAAAAATTAGAGTTTCTACATGATTCCTGTCAGTTGCCAGTTTACACTCTCACTGACTTCGAAGAAGAAAACTTTACTCATTTTTATGTATCCAGCGTAAAATCTGCTTCACTTAAATCAGGCTCATCGAAATAATGATGATATACTGCTTTGAAATCATCAATAAATCTGTTTAATCGCTCTTGTTTCTCTTTATTGTTGCACTATATTACCATATTATTACTGGTGGCTGCGATATCCGATTGGTTAGCATTGCGTACTGCCATTCGGAAGGCTCGGGTTCAAATCCTTCAAAATTTTCTAATTTCGGCCGCCCCTCGGCAAGGAATGTCAACCTCTCTGAGTGAGTGTGAAATAAAGGCTCCTCGTAAAAAAACCATCAGCCGTTCTGCTACGGCTTAGTATACACTGTAGGTCCGTCCATTTGTTGGAAAAACGTCAAGACGCAAAAACCGCAAATTGGATGAGGAGCTCGACCGAAAATCGCTTTAGCGGATACAAAGTGCCACTTATATATAGGTATATGTATAGGTATATACCTATGTACGAAAAAAAACCATTTATTTCTGCGCGATTTCATAATAAAATTTTCTATAGGTTTGTCCCTTAGAAGATTTTTCACAAATGTATGGATCAGGAAATCCGAACTCCAACTAAACTGACAAAAATAATGATAATTATCTGTCGAAGAGTGGTTATTTTCAAATACTTAATTTAATTTTCACTAAAACTTATTAGTTGATATTCAACAGTTATTTTAATTTTGTTTAAAAAAAATAACTCAGAGTAAAAAGGTTGTAATGGAAATGTATGCAAGCTGACGTTTCATTTCAAAATGAATTACATAGTTTCAATCAATAACCACTTGAGTTTTTTATTTATTAATTTCATATACATATGGTAGCTTTCTTTTTTATTTCAAACATGTTTTTAATAAACACATTATTTCTGCATTGCCTCGTTTGCAACAAATTGGCACCATTTGTATTTAATAGTGTAAAATTGTGAATATATTTAAAGTGCAATTAGATATGACAGTATGCGTGGATATGTTTTTTATATAGATACAAAAAAAAAACAAAAACATAAAAAGCGAATTAGCATACTGCGAAACTATTTCCCTACAAATAAACAGCTTTGTCAGGAGGAATTCTATGAAATTGCAATAAGCCTACTTTACATAGAAAAAATATGAAAATATTTTTTATGGACATACAAGGGGATTAACAAAAGTTCGGTAAGTTGACCAGAAAAAAAAACAAAAAAATTTATTTTTGTATTTATTAGTAGTTCTGGTCCCTTTTTATCTTCTCTACATAATTGCCATTGATTTCAATGCATTTCTTAAGCTTATAGATTCACTTCTGAAAACAGTCTTCAAAATCTTGCTTTTTAAGCTTGTCAAGTTCAGCATTAATCACACTAATTATCTCCTCGCTATTAGCTATTAAACCTTTAGCTATTAAAAACCTTTACTTTCAAATTTTTTTTTAGTTTTTAGAAATAACCAGAAATCACAAGGTGCTACATCAGGGGAATATGGTGATGGACGTATTTCTCCGATCCCATAGATCGCAATAAAATTATTAAATTAATATGACGCGTTGTCATGATGGAAAAAATAAAGCCGCAAATCCTCGCTCGAGGTCAATTAACCAGCTTATCGCTGGTAAAAAAAGCTTCCATAATTGATCAATAAACCACAAACATTTTTGATGACCAGATTCAGTTGGAAAGTTCCGATGCACCCACCATATATCCCGAACTTTGACACACACCTCATGACGTTGGAATGTTAATAATTTTTCAGAAGCCATGGACATATCTTGATGATCGGCATTAAGTACTTAACCTCCAAGTTGATTCAAGACTGTAAAAATAGCAACAAAATTTTTCAAAACTTAGCGATTAAATAATATTAGAAGAGAATTTTAGTAAATTTTTTAAGTGTAATAAATTTTGTATTTTTAATGTTTCGTTAAGTGTGTGGGAAGGTTTAAATTTCAGCTTTAATGAAATATTTATCTATTAAAAAGCTATAGTCATAAATACAGGGTAATCTATTTTTGCAGTTTTCAAAATAAATATTAAGAATACTTTTTTTCATGAAATTAATTTTTATTACAAAGTTTTATCCTTGGCGTTCGATCCACTTGAGATAATTTTCGGCCATATATTGGACGGTATTGCAGCCACAACTTGATGACTGTTGGTTTTCAATGCTCAAGAGTTAAACAGGGTCTTTCGCGTATCCCCACAAACGAAAGTACAATGGTGCTAAATTGTACGATCTCGGTGACCGATTGACATCGCCATTACGCAACAAATCCATTTTCGCTCCTGTTGTGTGACATATGGTATGGCACCATTTTTTTTAAAACACATATTTTTCAAGTCGAGGTTTCCATTTGCAGGCCAAAACAAATCGGTTATCATACAATCATAACTCTCCTCATTGATTGTAACAGTTTCACCCTTGACATTTTCAAAGAATCCAAGCACATATCCGCCACAGTAAGACTCTCTTCAAATATTTGAATATTCTCGAAGCCCCATTCTCGACAATCGGCATCTTCTTCTTGTTATTCAAGTACCCAATCGACGTATGTACGACGTCGTTAATGGTAACTGGCTTCAGTTATTTTGATAGCTGAAAGTCCCAAAGCGATGATATACACTGGCCTCACGATATCTGTCATTGTTCCAGTCTCTTCAAATTTTAACCAATTGCTTAAGTAGCTTGTGCATTATAATCTCTTTTTAAAGCACGTAACGTTACCACGTTTGAATCAACATTTTTTTTTTGTAATATTTAACAATTTTAACACATTGTGCGGTTGTTACACGTAGAAATTTGACAAATATCAAAATACAGCCCTATCCTCTACTTTTGAAATCAAAAAATGGGTAAACCTGTACATGACAATGTTTTGGACAAACAGTTAGAAAAATTAAGGTTTCCTTAAATGTCCACCATTATCATTATGGTCATACATCACTGTCGGCGTATGAAAGTGTGAACTTCATTGATTTTACTAGCGAAAATTTGCTGCTGGTGTAACTTTTTCTGTGAACCCGACTAGTACTTTTTAAATTATGAAACCACCAGCTGTCGTCTCAATTAAATATACACTTTAATTATATGTATGTACGTGACAACATCATTTGCCGTTGATGATAGCTTCATTACTTATTTGTGAATTTTTAGCAGTTTCACACATATGCTGACAAATTTTACATAAGGGCAATTCAAAATTATATAAAAAATACTATTTAAACCATACTACAAATATAAATATTGAATGTTCGCCACGAATGACTTTTGGATTTTGGAAATTTGGAAAACAGTCTTCAAAATTTTGTATTTCAAGCTTATTAAGTTCAGCATTAACCGCATTCATTTTCTACTCGTTACTATTAAAGACCTTTCCTTTTAAATTTTTTTAAATTTTTAGAAATGATCAGAAATCATGGTGCTGATATCAAAAGTAGCGCAACAAATCCTCTTTCTGAATGTTCTCCAACAAATTTTTGAAAACTTTTGATAAACACTCTTGGGTGTACCAGTGGAATAGCCGCTACGATTTTAGATCGGGTGAAGTAAGCTGACATCATTACTTTTGCTGCTGATTTTTGTTGCTTAGATTTTACGATTGGGTTTGCTCCTTTTGAGCTCCATACCATGGACTGTTGTTGGGTTTCTGGATCGTACTTATAGAACCAAGATTCATCACCAGTAACGACTTTACTAAAGTTTCTAGACTGTATTAATAATTACAATATTAGCTCGCGACACAGCCATACCCATCATCAGTGGAAGATTTTGGTCGACCTTCTCGGGGCTCTACCTCTACGTAAAAATTTCCGGTCTTGAATCTTCGGAATCACTTAGAGATAGTCTTTAGATGTCGTTCCATTTGCAATTTGGCGTTCACTGAATATTTTTACTGGCTTTAAATTACGCCCAAACCCGAAACCCAAACCTGACGAATTTCTGTTTGCTTTGGTGGTGGAATTTCGTCTGACCTATCATCAGCTATCTTGCGTTTTTTCGTCTCCATTTTAACCGATCAATCTCAAATTTGAAAGGAAGATTAACAAAGTAATTGTAGAGGATTTGGTATTTTTAGATCGAACTTTTGTTAATCCCCTTGTATATTCTAATAGTGATGATATGATTTTCAAAATAGATAATGTTCGTCAGATAATTAGCTTCGTGCGGTTGTGCTTTGGGATTATTTCTCAATGCTATAGCGCAATATGGTGAAGAATTTTTATTTTGAACAAATGTTGAAAATGAGTTTTAAATATTATTGCTACTTGTGACAATTCCGGCAAAGGCTAATAAGTACTCAAAGAAATATGTCATACTGTGCAATAACGCAGTAGAATCATTGCATCAGTATGAGACAGGTATTTAATATATTTATATATCCGCAGGAGCAACTGTTAATGTTTCATTACTTTGCGAAAGAACACACCGTATTTTTACATATGTATATAATGGCGCTTTGTAGTCGCTGAAGCGATTTTCGGCCGAGCTCCTCCTCCAATTTGTGGTTTTTGCGTCCTGAAGTTTTTCTAACAAATGAAGGGACCTAGAGTTTATACTAAGCCCCTCCGAACGGCTAATGGTTTTTTTACGAGGAGCCTTTATTTCATGGCCGAAATACACTCGGAGGGGTGGACATTACCTACCGAGAGGCACCCGCAATTAAAAAATTTAATTTCATTTTTTATTTAAATTAATTTTCTCTAACTTTTTGGATGTTAGTACGACACCAGGACTTGAACCCGAGCATTCCGAATGGCAGTATGCAATGCTAACAACTCGGCTACCGCGGCCGCGTATTTATACTAATGGATTTCATTAAGTTCTTGGTGCCTATAAACATATTGTGGCATGCCACAATATACCTCTCACTATGCTAATTTAAGAAATTGAGAATTCCGTTGATTAATGAGTTCGCCAGATATTCTGGCCTATATTTAACTGCCCACATATTTTAAAAATCAAATATATATGTATATAATACCATATGCGCACTCAAATGTAAAACAAAAAATATATACATATATATAAGAGAATTCAATTATGTAATTAACTTCACCAATCTCATAATTTCATTTTAACACTGAAAATATAAAATAATAATAATTCATTTTGTATACACATTTAACTGCATATATGTATAACCAGAAGCTAAAAGTTTTTTTTTTAAATATTCATATTTAATTTCAAAGGTTATATAAATTCTCCTGTATTAACACGATACCATACAATCTGATTGATGACTGGCAATAATTATTTTGTTTCCTCATTAATATTAAAGTAGGTTACATACATTTTACATATATTTATGTATAACAACTATATATAGATGAATAAGTTCATTTGTAGTACAACAAAAGAAAAAATCAAAAAAAAAATTAAAACAATTTGATTTATGTGTAATAAAATGGTGATAGGAAAATAATTCGATAATAGCAATTTAAATTTGCGGGAAATCTTTTGTTTGCAAAACTAACCAAAACGACACAACTTTATGTGTCTATTGATATAATAACGTACGCTTTAAATTTGTACGTAATTATTATCTTTCTGAATATACAGTCCAGTTCACTTGATTAGAGACAGTATATTTTACGAAACAAAATAATCAAATGTGTATACTTACCTTACTGGCGTAGACAACGCTTACGCGATTATAGCCGAATTTATAACATTGCGTCATTCATTCATATTTTTCGCTGTTTGGAGCCAATTGGAGATACCAAGTAGAGCCAGGTACTTCTCTACCTGTTTTTTTAACGAAATGGAGATCTTCGTCTTCCACTGCTTCCACCGGCGGGTACTGCATCGAAAACTTTCAAAGCTGGAGTATTCTTATCCATCCAGACCACATGACCTAGCTAGCGTAGCCGCTGTTTCTTGATTTGCTGAGCTGTGCCAATGTTGTCGTATATCTCATACAACTCATCATTCTATCGGCTGCGGTATTCGTCGTTATCAACTCATAGAGTACAGTAAACCTTACCCAAAACCTTTCTCTCGAAAACTCCTAACACCTTACGGTAACTAAATAAGCGACTTGTTTCGTTCGTGGAGAGAAGTCTTTACTTTTCAACTTCCTACTCAGTACGAAATAGCTCCTTTGGGAAGAGTGATTCTGACATTGATGTTTGTGTTAATACTGGTTCCAAGGTAGACGAAGTTATCTACGGCCTCGAGGATATGACTGTCTCATAAACGGAATACTATTTTTCTAGGGATTATACTCATTGCATACACCTTTGTTCGACAGAATTATGTAGGTTGGAAACCATTCATATGTGTTTTTGTAAGCAGTCCTTTTTATGAGCTACACTTTTGTACATATGCTTGTATGTATGTATGTACATATGTATATTTCACACCATGAATGCACTTTTTATAGTTTTATGCGATAACACATCTCTTCGTTACTCTTCTATAAGTATGTGTGTTTGTATATATTTGTCATACATTGTTTACCTTATTCCTAACTTCACTTCCGAAGTGACAATTCCGCAAACATTGAAAACACCGAATTGTGTGCACATTTACATTTAAATTAAATTTTCTAGTGCAACTGCAACGCATGTCAATTTTCATCGAAAAAACTGCAGTGGAATATAAAACTTGTGCAAATACCAAAAAGAAAAACCTAAAAATATGCAAAAATCCTAATTTTTTTCAAAACCTCAATTGTGTGTATTGGCGCGTGGTTTGTAAATTGCTTTGGGTATATATGTGCTAATGCAAACATAACGAAAATATGCGGTATACACGCACATATACGTACACATGTATTGTTCACTGTGTTTACGGTAAGTGAAAATTGTGGAGAAATATAATAATACTGTTAAACAATCTAAATAAACGAATATTTTGTAGTTATCGGCGGTAGCAGGGAAAACAGGTGCTAGGAAAAAAAGCTTCATAGTAAGGTTGGTTTCGTTATTGTAGGTCCCTCCCCGTTGGAAAAAATTAAGATGAAAACTTTAAAGAAAATCTTCAAAGAAAATTAAAAAAAAAAATAAATTATTTAAATAAAACAATTAGAAAAACGTCCAATCAACTGAAATAAGGTAAAACTTATGTAAAAAGAATATTATATCTTTAAATAAATAAAAATAAAATGAAACAAATTTCTCGCCACTTGACGTCACTGTTTAAACCAGCATGCTATAGGTATAAATATTTCTACATTTCAGCATTCCATTTACCCTACACAACCGTTAGTCGCTCTAACGGCCGTCGATCGGTTTTGTGACCTCAATCAGTAATTACTTAGGAAATATTTGCACTTTTACGCGCTGGTGAAATTTGTGAGTTTGCATTATTCCACTACTTTTCATTTTATTTGCACATACACGTACACTGTTACACTTACTTATATACTTATATATATTTATATATATAGTATGCCGTATGTGAATTTGTATTTTGTTAGAACTATTCATGTTTTTGACTGTTTTTTATTTGAATACAAAAGTTGTTTGAATTCGAATTTATGTATTCCAGTTCAAGGGAATTACAAAAATAGAAGTTATGTTTGTTGTTTATTACTAAAAAAAAAAAATAACTAAAATATTTGCATTTTTATATGCTTTTGCGGGTGATAGTTTGTTGGTCAATCGGTTTAACATGACCAACATAAAATGCTCGCATTAAATTGCCCGCGGGCGCACTAGGTGCCGCATCGCGAAATTTTTGTATTTAAATTTTTTTTTTTCATTTATGCGGTCAAAATGATTTTGTTAACGCCCTGTTGATTTTTGTATGCAAAATTTTTGTTTACATTGAAATTGCATAAAAATATTTTATAAGTATATTTCATATAATATAAGCCGAACATTGAATGTGTGAGCATGTACATACATGTGCATGTGTGAATGTATGCACTGACTATTATTTAGCTTGCCCACGTTGTTTGTGTTTGTACACTAAGCAATATGCAATATGTTAAAATGCTTGTAATTTTTGGCAATAACTTTAACCGCAGTTTAATTTACACTGTGAAATTCCCTCAATGCCCAAAATCACTGTGTAAACGGTTGTTGGTAGTTGTGATGCCTTTCATTGTTATTACATCCATATTCCACAATATATCGCAATACATACGCATGCATAAGTGGGGACTTTTTAAGGACTATTGGCCTAAATTTGGTTATCGTGTTAGTGGTGATTGATCGCAGTAAAGTTATGTAATCAATGCAATCAGTGCAAGCAAAAGTGCAGATTATTTGCATACATAAAACAAACAAAAAATGGATGGAGAGAATTTTAAAATAAAAAATTGTGGTTTATTTTTAAGTCAGTTTAATCACGTTCTTTGCAAAAAGGCTTTTTAGATTTTATATGCACACGTGAGAATATATTTTAAGTTTATTGGTGAGAAAAATATTAAAATTATTATTATTGTAACCTTTCCCTTGCTGAAATACGCTACATAGGAACGAAAAGATCTAAACATCTTATCATTCTAGACCGATTTTCTATTAACGTTACAACAGGCATAATAACGGGCCACTGTTTAATGGGGATTCTCTGGAATCTAATGAAAACCTAAGTCGTAAAACAAAAAAATTTTGGATCTTCCAAATAGATTGGGTTCTTTGCAAAAACTATTTAGAAAGCTATCAGGAAAGTACAAACATAATCACGGATAACCAACTGTACTGACATTGAACGTAATTCAGAAAGAAATAAATTAAGGAAAGTTCTCTCCAAGAGTTGTGCTATCCTGAACTACAGCCTAAAACCAATCGGCGAATGATCAATACATTGTAGAGAAATAATTGAAATGCTAATAATCACCCACCTCCCAGAGTATTCCTAAGATTGTCAGTTATCTTTGCGCAGCTCACCAGATAATCATAAATCTGTTATAAAAGTGTAATAAGTCGTAACAGAATAGAAAAAGCAATAAAATCATGGCAACTCTCCAAATCTCCGAAAACACATTTTTCCGCCGAACTAAAGGCTGCCACAGAAATCCTCTTCCTCTTATTATGCAGCATTTAAGTCGTATCCGCTAGTTAATAAGTAATCGATAAATTAAAACACACATATATATGTACATTTGCCCCTACACTTATTCTTCAATACACAAACCTCAACCTCAGACAATAATACAAAACAAATATGGATATGGTATATTCAAGCTTCGGGGTATGCAGTTACAGTGCCGGTGCTATACTCACTTTCTACTCTTGTGTACACGTCGCGCACCCAAGAAACGTGAGTAACCCTTGTGCAAGATGCGGTAACCAACCCGTGTGGTGCCTTGGGCCACGGCTAAAAGTGAGGAAGCTTCAGTGGAGCCACTAATTGCAGCACTTTTCCACCAGAGGTTTGGCTGCGAGTGATATAAATGTGTACAAACTTTAAACTTACTCGCCTAGCGGGGTTATGTGCTGGATTTGGGACTTGCCACGTAGACATCAGCTACACGGAAAAGTAACACAACGCCTTGGATGAGATGCCCTCATGAGATTAAAGGCTGACAGCACCGCCATGTTATGTGGTATGTGGCACTATATTGTTGAAACCACATATAGTGCAATTTCAAGCCGAAAAATTCGGTTATCAGACGACCATAAAACTCCAAATTAACAGTGACAGGCTAGATATTTTTTTTTTTTTTTTAAATTATGGTTCAATAAATATAAAGAAACCTTGCTGGCAACCTATAAAGCAATTGGCAAGTTACAAGCTTGTTAGAACACTGGCCTCAGGACCGCGACAGGAAACTTCCTGATGTCGCCGGAGCATCTCTTGCACAGTGAAGCATCTATGCTACGAGAAAGAAGCATAATGCTTTGCTATGCAAGCGATTCCTTTTTGGATGTTACAGTATGGGGCACCCCAATAGGCATCTTATAGAAGCTGAACCTCCACCTAGGCACATCAAAAATGAAGTACTAGACATGAAGGACACCATCCAGCAACACGTGCAAAAACCACTGGACAGGACGGCGTACAGACAAGCACTGAACGCCATTCACCAGAAGTCAGTCAACACCTTCAAAGACTCCCTTCCCGCGAATGGCGTGCGCGGATAAAAAGCACCACCTATTGCAGACAAGGGCATGAGCTGCCTCAAGAGACCCGCGCGACACTGGCACAACTTAGGTCGGTATACTGTAGCAGGTTAAACTTCAACCCAACGTATGCTCTGCATGTGTAGAGTCTCCCTACGACACTAACCACCTCTTCACCTGCCCCCTTAAGCCGACACATCTAACCCCCCTCTTCCTCTGGTCCGATCCCGTCGAAACAGCACGCTTCCTGGACCTCCCGTTAGATGACCTCGGTAACTTAGATTGATTAATCTGTCCCTAAACGGTGTAAAGATAGCCGCTACAACAACAACAACCCCAGATAGCATTTTTTTTTTTGTGTAAGGTTTCTCTTCAGTTATTTTAGTATTCTCGGAGCCTTAAACGCAAAAATTTTGCTTATTTCCGTATCCCCGAGTGGACTTCAGTTGTTATGTGAGCTGGTCTTTGGGAATTGAAGAATTAATTTGCTAAAATTTTTTTGTACATTTCATGAACAACGAGTGGTAAATTAACGGTGATCGGAAGCATGCAAACATCAGAAGGCGCAGAAAATATATACCGATTTAAGTTGTTTTAGCCATATCCGTATGTATTTTCTACACACGTACATATAAATTAACATTGATACCGGAACACATCGTATTCGAAAGATCATGTCATAGCCCCCTCTAACCGATTTTTCAGTTAGATCAGTGTGAACAAAATCTATATGTTTAGGTGAAATAAGAATATCTGTCAGACATTTGTGCAATGTTTTAGAGCAATGATCAAATTTTACATATACATTACTCAAATTCGCAAAGTTTTCGAATTGCACCGCTTTGCAGAGAGCATTTAATTCAACAGCTAAAGCATGAATTCCGAATTTGGTGTAAATTTAGGTCAATTTAATAGAATTATAAGCATGACACACATACCTATAAGTATTTATACAGTAATTATGTGCCCTTACGCATATGCATACGTTAATATATAAATGGCTATGTACGGGTATATATAATATATTGGCTAATTTGAAATTTGGCTGACACTGGTATTACATAAATTGATTTTGAGGTAATCAAACCGACAATGAAGTTTTCACTCTGGTTACATTTAATGCAATTGGGTATTGAACATTTCGTATAACAGTTTATTAAAGTGAATTTCTTAAATCTCAGTATAATATAACTGAGTGAATTTTACAATTGACTAAACAAACAATAACACCTGATTACTTTTCCAGGTCATTGTCTTTAATACCTATACATATACTTTTACATTTAATTTTTAATTTTAATTTACTTTCTCACACAGCTTCCCATTACGCCCAATAAACTACTAATTATTTAATGATTTGTGTAATTTTAAGCATGCAACCCTGCTTAGCATTAAACGCCTCATACACAGATGTCGCTTCTGTATTGGAATATGAGATGACGAATCGTTTTCGGAGTGAGTCCCGTTATCCATTCCGGTTTGGATTTCTACCTTCTGTGGAATCTATAAAGGCCGATGTTGCCGCACAAACGGTCCCTTTTTGGATACCAGCCTTTACAGCAGCAATGTCAAAGTGAGTCACTCCAATTATTTTACAGTTTATATTTTTTTAATATTTAGTCAATAATAGGATTTATTAATAAAATCACGTCTAATTTTTGGGAAAGAAGAGTAGGTTTATCTGTTTGCTTAGATTGTATTAACGTTTCCGGACTTCATGAGGAATTCCAGTCCATTATATCCCGCACTAACAGTGTAAATTAATCCGTTGTCAGTTGAACTTCGCTTTTGCTTAATTGAATTTTGCACTTTTGATACACACCATCTGGCTCTGTAACTGTTGAAGCGGATGTATTTTCAAGAGTAACTTTTTATTACATTCAGATATACACCCGGAAGGCTTGACATTCCCTTCCTATGGGCGGACTGTAATATGAAAAACTAAATTTCTCTGCCGGATGGCAATATTAACATTGCACCTCTTAAAGAAGATTGTTCATTCTCTGCTTAGTTCGAAGGAGGCGATAAGGAGTCACCCTGTCTGAAACTTTGTTAAGTATCAAATGACTCCGAGATATCCTTACTATTTCTAATGGAACTTTTGGTGTTGCTCAGCGTCAGTCTTAACAGCCGCATAAGTTTTACAGGGATAATAGATTCATACCTATATAGCCACAAAGAAGCAGTTTCTTTTCGTACTATCGAAGTCGATGTTAAAAGTTTTCGAGAACAAAATTTGCGTAAAATCCATTGATCTTTCCGCATTGGCAAGGGCGAATACCGCAGTCTATGGAACGATTATTTGCCAAAGAAATGCGATGGCATTGAGGTTCCTGTAAAAAATTTTCAAAAAATTTTAATTTCTTTTTTCATGTTTATTGCTAGAAAATAATAAAACGTTAAAAAGTCCATCATTTTTTTTTTTTTTTGGTTCAACTGTTTCATTTTAGTTGCGGCCATAGCCAATGTGATACCGAAAAAGCAACTGGTTTGATTTTTCCTTTCAGATGATTCGTTTACAGCCGCCATTAAAAAAAAAATTCAATTAAGATTTTTATACGTCTACTTATCTACAAAAACTTGACTTTAACATTTTTTTTTTTCAAATTAATAAAATTAGTTTGAAAATGGACGTTTTTGAAGGAACGTGGCCTTAATATAGTTTAGCTGCGGAAGCTAGGGAAGATTTCCACTACGTTGAAAATATCAGGTGGTGAAGGACCTGGCTGTACTTGAAAAGAAAGGAGAGGCGCATTGCTATTAAGTCGCACGCCAGTAAAGAAAGAGAAGAAGTAGGTCGCTTAGGTTTCTTCAGATACTTACTCTCTCTATCCCCTTTACAATAATCATGATAAATATTCCATATCGCTAGATATGCTTCAGTTTGTTTAAACAGGTTAGAATCAAAATTGTATAATTTTTAACAAGCAGTACTAATAATTGGACAACTTCACCTTACCTGGTTTTACGACAATTTTGTTTTAACCTGAGGCCATCAAATAATACAAACTTGTAAGGAAGGCCACTGCTTCTACTCTTTAACAGCTGTTATGAATTGTATGAAACCTATGCAACTAGAGAGAAACTCGACTATTACAAAGAAGGAAAGATAAAACGACCTCGATAATCCGGGGCAGGTAATAGCATCACACTTAAGAGTGAAACGAAAATTTTTTCCGCAAAAAGCCGTGAAGAAGGCCGGCCACGTTGGTCAAAGTAAATTACGTGTTTTAGAAAAACAATGTTAAATTTATTGAAATATTTAATGGAAAAATATTTTTTTAGTTATTAAGTAAAAGAAACATACAAAAGGATACAAAAATAGTAAAAAAATAAAAATAAAAGATTAAACTAATTCCCGCTTTTGTTACAAATACTAAATAACAAGCTTCTCGCCTACAGCAAATTGCAACACCGTTGTGAAAATAAAACTTAAATGCCCGCCATATTTTAGTACTCCAAATGAAATTGACTGACCACCGACCACGCTAAAACTCATTCAGCCTTAAGTGCCTAATTCATAATACCCAACAGCAGCATAGATAGAAATAAAAATATTTGCTAACAAATATAAGCACAGTTATTGTATGATATATTTATAACCGTTAGTTAAATAAAATAGTTAAGACTACTTCGAAACTGGTATGAAGTCCAATTAGTCATCTAACAGACATTTCTCCGTAATGGAACACGGTAATGCTTTTCACTTTCCCAATTTATCAGATTTCTGTCAGAAGTATATATACTAGTTTCATAAGTACTTCTTCGAGATAGACCAAACATAGACTTGTTTTTGTGCAGCACAAAATTAAAATGAGAGTTTTTTATATTTAAAATAGGTTAAATCGAAATAAAATAATAGTAACTTGAGATTTATCATTTATCAATCGATTCCTTTAGCATATCCTGAAACGAAGCTAGAGGCTTTTCGATTGAAAGCAAAGCACTTGATTGAATAATACAAATTTATATAACATACATGAAATGGATTATAGTAAAGCGTTAACTATTAAAACGTAATTCATACCACTTTCATATTTCTCGGACTAATATCAGTTCGGAAATTTCAGATTACACTACTGGGTTTACGTACATTTGTTATGCTGTGTTGCATTCACATTCATAACATACATACCATATGTATGCGTATATAAGGAGAGTGTAAAAGTTCCACATGCCTAACAGTCTTTCACTCGTTAGCGAGTAGACCGAATTTGTGTGATTTTAAAAGACAGCCTATTAAGTTGAACCAGTTCCGTCAAATAGACAATCAACAGACTCGGTGTTTGAAAGCACCGTTTGTCATTTCGTTTAAGTACCTGGTAAGCATAAAAGCATGCAAAAGAACATGTGTAGTGCCTTTGGTTGAATATTAAATGTTTGACCTAAACCATAAACTAAAGTCAACGCAGTAAATAAGTATACTCGTATCTCCAAGTAAATTTACGCAATATTGCGGAAAAATAGAATGAGACAAGAAACAACTTTTTGGCTATGTGAAAGGGTTTACACACTTCATGAGGAAGTGTATGTAGAGCTTTTATATTGTGCCAGAAATACACTCGGAGGGGTTGACATTCCCTAGAGAAGGTTGACCGAAATTAGAAAAATTAGTTTTGGATCTTGGTCTTCCCAATGTCAGTAAACACTGATATTGTTAAAGGGTCGTCCTTTTGCAGACATTGTAGTACACATTGCTGAAGAAAATAAAGGTAATCCCAAATGTCGAATTTGAGAAGTTTTTCGGGGATAATCTCTAATGGGAAATATTTTGAAGGTGACATCATCAATGTAGGCCAATAAACAAATATTTAGTTTTAGTTATTTTTTGAATTAAGAATTAAGAGTTCGGTCGTGAGAGAACAGCTTTTCGTGGAAGATTCTTCATCAATCCCACCAAACACATATCAAAACCTTCATATCCGCCAATGCTGGTGCAATATCTTTCGACCACGACCGATTTCGTTTGACGTCGCTATAGGTAGTTCACTCTTCACCACCAGTTATCAGTCAGCTGCCTGGCTTCATTTTCTCTTTGGTGGTTTCCATCTTTGACATGCAGTCAAACACTTCTGATATATTCTGTAGTACGAAATATCATTTTTGTAACGCCATCTATTCCAATCGCACTTATACGATGGGATTAACAAAAGTTCGGTAAGTTGACAAGAAAAAAATTCTTTTTTGGATTTAGTCGTAATCTTTGTCCTTTTTTATCTTTTCTACATAATCGCCATTGATTTCCGCCAACAACAACAACAGTCTTCAAAATCTTGTTTTTTAAGCTTATTAAGTTCAGCATTAACCGCATTAATTATCTCCTCGTTGTTATTAAAGACGTTTCCTTTTAATTTTTTTTTTTTAATTTTCATTAATCCCCTCATAAAATGCGGTACAGTTCACTAAAGCCATCGGTTGCCAAAATAATGGGTAACCTTTTATTTGACATAATTTATAATACGTAGATATGTAGATAGATAATCATCTGTAGATATGAAATTACTGTGAGTCCAACTTTGTTGTAACATTTAATATGTGGATGTAATAATTTTACCATTTATTAAAATTCACTTTGCAAACGCATTTATACAAATTTTCAATTGCCAAAAGCTGTTTAGCTACCATAAAAATTACATTTGCTTAAAAGCATTAAATAAATGTGTCACATAAGGACATTAAGGTAATGGCAAATGCTTATGCATTTGCAAATATATTTGTCTACCTACATACGAGTATATGTATAAGCATATGCAATAATCTAATTATGCACGTAAGTTTGTTTAAGAGATAAATACTTGGCATAATTTTAATACTCTTATGTCAATATAAAATGCCCTAACTCTAATATTAAACGTATGCCGCATTAAATGCCGTCGCCGATGCCGCCACTGCCACCGTCGCGCCGCTCACTTTTGCATAAATAATGCATTATTTATTTAACTAATTGAGCTAAATTGCAATGGCGCCTAAAGCGGTAATGGTAGTTAGTTACAACAACAATAATAAAAACAATGGCCAAAGTGCGATGGAAAATTTTAATGCGTTTATGTGCGTAACTAATTATTTTAATTAATCGAATGAAAATAACCTATGGCAATTGAAATGAAAATGTATGAATGTACACACATATTTATGCATACATATGTAGGTATGAAATTAAAAAAGGATATGCGTGTTGTAAATAGATACATGTTAGTACCTATGTGCATTAATAAAGAAGAAAATGATTACCAATTTTAATTTTTATAAAAATTATGTAAACCCGGCATATGTATTAGCTAAATCCTAAAGACATAACAAGGGTTATCCATTTTGCGATTTCGAAAATAAACATACATAAAATGCATTTAAAATATTTTTTTCATAAAATTCATTTTTATTATGAAGTTTGAACTATGACTTTATATATAAGACACTACAGCATTGAAATGATCGCTTCGAGAATTTTTGCTAACTTCGATCCGTTTGAGGCAATTTTCGACGGCTATTTGGGAAATATTAGGTGGTATCTCAGCCATAACTTGACGAGAGTTTGTTGTTCAAGTGCTCAAGAGTTAAAAGGTTAACCCCGCAAAGTCAAGTCCAACAGTGTCAAATTACACGATGTCATTGGAGCTGGTTTGTACGTGGTGGGTTACAAACTCAGCTGGGCTAGGCGAGTAAGTTTAAATTTTGTAACACATTGTTGTAGCGAGCCTCTACATTAAAGACCGAAGCCCGATTGCAGCCGCACTTTGGAAAACAGACTACATCCCATAATCACCCTTGCCAACAGGTGCTGCTTTGGACTGAGTATGCCAATGATAATTAAAGTCCTTTCTCGACGAACGAAGACCAAGCTCTACATGTTGTTGATCGTTCTCGTCCTACTATATAGTGCGGAGGCATGGACGATATCAACATCCGACTGATCGGCGTCAGGAGTTTTGGAGACAAAGGTTTTGCATAAGTTTTATGGTCCTCTACGAGTTGGGAACGGTGAATAAAGCAGACGATGGAATGATGGACTGCTCGAGATACACGGTCATGCGGCCTGAATGTATAAGAATACACCAGCTTTGAAAGTTTTCGATGCACTACCGGTGGAAGCTGAAGAAGACGAAGACCTTCAGTCCGTTAGAATAACCAGGTAGAGAAGAACCTGACTTTACTTGGTATTTCCAATTGGCGTCAAATTGCGAAAAGAAGAAAGAAAAAGACAATGTTTACTCGGGCATAATCGCGAAAACCTTGTCTACGCCAGTAAAGAAAAAGAAAAAAAAGATAAAGAATATGCGGTTACACCTGCGGGCCAAAGATTACACCTGACATTAAATTCTTTGGGTGTTTTGAGAATCCTTGGAGCCCCGATTTCAACCAATTTGTTTACTTACGTATCCCCTCAATAATAAATTTGCCACGTCGCTGAATAAAATTTTGCTCGAAAAACTGGCGTCCCTTGTTTATTCTTTAAACACCCGTTAGACGTACGGTGTGATAATTGATCAGCGGGCTTCAGTTGTTGTATGAGCTGGACTTTATATGGATGTAGGTGTAATTCTTAGTGCAGAATATGTCATGATGTGCCGTAATACAGTCCTAACTCTTCAGCACGGCGAGAAATAAATACATTCGGGTCTTCGGCTATACTTTCACTTACAGTAGCGATATTTTAGATGGAAGGAACAAACGATGATGCAGAGCTGCAATCGAACCAGAATATTCAAATTTCCTTAGAACTTTACCAATTGCTTGAGTAGTTAGACGATTATTTGCACTGTATTCTCCCCTTCAAGCACGAAACATGACCACATTTGAATCACCATTTTTGTAGTAGTCTTTAACGGTTTTATAGTATCGTGCGGTTGTTAAGCGCTCCATTTTCATAAATGCCTGACTTCTAACTAAAACAAAAAATTGTACTTTTGAAACCTTAAACTGGATAACCCTATATATTTTCTTTAATATCTTCTACCCTAAAAATGCCCAGTTCCTATCGTCACTTTCCATAGCGCCATATTGTTCAAAATGAGTACTACAGCAAAGTATTGAGAAACTGTAATTTTCATAAATTAAAAAGTACGAACTGAAATTGCCATCGAAAAATTTGCATTGCATGCAACTTTTAATAAGCAGTCTGTTGGCTTCCGTTTCAGCGTGAAACTTTTCGCGTCAAATTTTTAACACCAATTTATAAGCTAATGATTGTATGAAAAAATTGCTTAATAACACAGAAAAGTTTCATTTATCCACAAATCACTATGCGGTCTGCATTTCAGTTTTGGTAGTAAGGGTGTGTATTGTATTTGTAATGAAAATTCAATGTAAAAAAAAATTGTTCATTGTCAAGTTTCTCGCTTTAACTCTAGAGTTTTCCTTTAGATTACAAATATACAATACTTACATAACTACTTTTACTAGTACTTAAAATGATGAATTTCTCTTTAAAAAAAAAACTATTTTAATATTATGTTCCTTCACACTCTTTCAAATATATAAATAGCTGTTTAGCTATCCAATGGCTTGTTAACGGATGCAAAAAAAAGCAAAAAGATGGAAAATTGTGGACAGACTAAATTGCAAGTTACAACAGTTTCAGTTAACACTAAGAAATAAAATAAATACATTAAGGAAGTAGACTGCTTTAAAGGCTTCAAAAAAAGCATTTTTTTTAAATACATTCTGGCCAATTCGACATACTTTAGAAGCTAGCTGTTGCAGTTATAGTGGGTGAGCGTCGAGTAGGCTCGAATGTTCGGGCAGAACTTTGAAGTGCTTTTTCTCGAGTTTTCATTTTTACAAGTCTTAGAAACTGGTGCCTTTGATAGCAAAAAAATATATATCCGATCGAAAAAAATCATGATTTATCTTTTACACGAACTAAAAGAGGTGGACAAAAGTATTATTTAAACTATTTTTTGTAACTTGAAGAGAATTTTTTTTTCCAAAAATTTAATTTTTTTTTCAAAAAAAATTGTAATTTTCTTCAGTATTTTTTAAGTTCATCTAAAGCTCATAAGAATTTAAAAAAAAATTTGGTTCGACCGTTTCAAATGCATCGCACGACCTCCATCACCGGCACCGTTTGAGGAGTTCAGACTGAGCCTCTTCAGAGAAGTCATCACAACATTGGTAAATTGTAATATTTCATTTGCGAGTTTTCGAAGAAGTGCATTAAAAATTGCCTGATGTGTTCTCTTACTCTTAAAATGGATTACCTAAATTATTCAGTTAAGCTTTACACTTTTAAATAAATTTTATTAGTCGAGTAGTTAGCAGTGCTACCATGCCGAGAGTAATTGGCTCGAGCTCTGGCCAAACCATTTTTCAAAAAACAATACAATTTTTTTTTTATTACGATGGCAAGGAATTTTGACCACTCCGAGAACATTTCTGACAAGAAATAAAGAGTGGCTCTCCTCAAGTTGATTAAAACACCGTTTGTGTGTTTGTACTGATTGCAGCTTTTCGAGGTCGAACTTATGTAGCTGATGCAGTAAAATTCTCATAGGTTTGGTTTCTTCCGCCCTTGCTCCGCATTGCAACTCTTGTACGCCAGTGATGTCAGCTTTTAGTCTAAAAATTTCCTCAAAAAGCTTGGCAGCGGCACCTTCCCGAATAAGGGACTGGACTTTTTAGGTGCATGCCCTTAAATCGTAGCACTTAAACCTTTTGCGGGGGTCGTCATCAAAAGTGTATCTCTTATTTGAGATATTGCTTACGTTTTCATCTGAGCGAGAAGGCTTCGATTTAGGATATATTTGTTTAAGAAGCCGCTCGCCTCAAGACGGACGCCCGCTCGCAGCCACACGACTGTTGATCATACGTTGATGAAAGACCCAAGTGAATCTTTAAGCCAGACGTGTCGGAGTAGCTTCACAGAAGTTCTGTTCCTTCACCAACACCCATGAGTCCGCACCGTTGGCTAACGCTTCAGGTTCTTCTCGTTTCCAGAGTGAATGTCGAGGATGCCAAGGAAGCAGGACGGCTTTACACATCATTACAAATAAGTTTCTTAAAAAGTTTTATGCCGTCAAGTGAATCTAAAATCGGGTTTTCCGTTTGCTCGCGTGCTTAAATCTTTTCATCTTGTCAAATCAGGCTCGTCGAAATAGGCGTTTATCTATACGATGCGTCGGTGGAACATCGAGCGGAGTAGTGTAGTTGAAGCGCGGCTACATCCTGCTGCAACTATAAGTGAGCCCTGTCACTTTCCGGCATTTCCGAGATCATAAAGTCACGCAGCATGGATCTGCAAAATGCACCATTGATCGTAACGGCATTAATAGTCTCGTTCTCGAGTTAATACGAACCAATGAATTATTTGACCGATACGCCACACCAAACAATCCTTTTTTGTTCATGGATAGACTCCTTTAGGGCTTATTAACAGCGCCATTCAATGAGAAATGGGCTTTATCGCTCACGATGATTTTGAACCAAAACTCACCATCACCATGGAGCATTTTGTATCCGTGTTATTTGATTAATGGCACCTACAGTTTATTAAAGTTTATTTTTATTTTCATGTCAGAAATACGCTCGAAGGGCTTAACAATGCCTGTCGTGGGATTACTGCAATTAGGAAAATGAGTTTTCTATAATTTTAGACGTTCTTCGAAACAGTACTCACACCTTGGCTTCAGAATGCCAGTACGCAGAGCTAACCACTCGGCTATTGCGGTTATATGTTAAATATTTCATACATTGAACGAACTTGTTAAAGCAAATATACAAATCTACAAAAATAGCTGAAGGACTAAATACAAGTTGTAAGTAGTTTATGTATGTATGCATGTACTGGTATACAGAGTTACCCCATGCAACCAATTACTACAATTGTTCCCCAATAAAGTCTTTATCAAGTGTGAATTTTGCCTCCGAATAATGAAGCTACGCCACCAATAACAACAAAAACAGCAGCAAATAAAGAAAAGCTGAAACAGCAAAACTTTAAAAATTTATGTACAATAATAATAATATGCAGCAAAAAATAAGTGTTAGTTAAAATGCAAATCCGGCAAACATTTAGGATAATGAGACATACATACATGAACACGCACACGAATGCCCAAACACAACAACACATACGCACAACCGATACAATTGCAGCAAATCTGTAATCCACATTTGTACGCAGCGACATACATTTATACGTACATACATATTCACCCCAAGGGGGAAGGTAGCGACTGCTAGGTCGCACAAGGCTATGAAATTGCATACAAACATACAAGCATTTAAAAGTTTTTAACATTTGAGTGCTTATGTAGTAGTTGTTGGTGTAGTGGAAGTGACAAAAAAATAACTATTTTTGGTGGAAATGTGGCACTTTGGGCACAAATGCGTATGCATCCAAATGTAAGCAGCAACACAGCAGCAGCAGGCAGCAGGCGGCGGGCGGCGGGCGGCTGCTGCCTTTTTGCTCATTCAGCTCTCCAGCTGTAGTTTGGTGCTACAACATTTTCAACAATTGCAAGTTGCATTGTAATTTGTGACAGCTTCGAGCGACTGGCGTTAACTAGTGTTGACTGTTGTTTGCGGCCTCAAGGGAAATTTTTACTAAGTACTTTTGGATGTTAAGTGTGCACCCGCATACTGTCGAAACTCTGTGCACTTATACACACGTGTATGTTGGCATAATCATTTATAAATATGTACTCGTATATTCTAAATTTCTGTTGTAAATACATCGAAAATTTTGCATATGTGACAATTACATACAGGCATGCACATACATACATACATACATACATATGGAAACATGTATGTTTGTATGTCTAAAGACTTTTTTAAAAGTATTTACTTGAGTCTTGTAGATATATTTCTATATCTGCTGGGGTGCATTTAAATGTTAGATTAATCGTAATTTAAAAGTTTGTCACTTGAACTTTTACACACGCGCAAGGAAAAAATATATATATATTGTACTTTCCCTGCATTCCAACCCAACTAACTTTAAAGCTTGTTTTCTTTTTTTCGAAATTCTTCTTCAATTTTATTGCCGTCATTATCACCGCTGGCTTCGAGCACAACTCAATAGTACCTACGTGAATATTCTCCGTTCTTGAGACCTTTTGTACGTCGCCACACTCTATGTACTATATGTGCGCAGTGACTGAGTGTTGTAGTGAACGAATACAATACGCTAACGTTGCTATTGACAGTCATAACCTTAAAGCCGGAGAGTGCTGTGTCCAACGTGGAACTAACGCAAAATTGGCTTTTGAAACGCCAAGTTTTCCCTGTAAGCAAGCTCAACAAGGCGCTCATAACTCCTGTAACGTTATATTGTGCAGAAGAGCTAACATTGAGTTTTCGAGATTATGCATTGGGGGAATGGTTGGTTCCTTACTGGGAGGAAGCCGCTGCGCAGCCGGTTGTTGTCTTTCTGCAAATTAAAGCTAACATCATCGCCATCCAAGAAACCTAATGGATGGAACAAGGACGGAAAAAAGTAATTCCTTCTGAAATTCATTCCATACATAAAGTAGCTCAAGCTTGTAATTGTTTTTGTGGTCGAAGAGCAGAGAAAACGAGCGCCTGAGTGTACTGCTCCGTCACCATATCAAAATCGTGCTGGAAATTGTAACGCTTTGAGATTAAATATAGGCCATGAAGCAATAGCTGATGGATTTATGCTACTAATAGCCTATTTACACTGAGCACTTAAATGCATTTAAGGCCTCTGCTACGTGAATGAAATGTCAAAAGTTTCCACCGAAAGTGAGTTAACTCAAACAGTTGATTTTTTTTTACATTTGCTGTTTGCAACATTTGTCACAACTATTGAATTCATTAATTCAAGAGACCGCATTCATATTATTTGGCTATTTATGCAATCTTATGATTTGCTACTGAAAAGAAAGTGTTTTTATATTTCACTTTTGCCTGTTTGTTTCCTCAAATTATTTATTTTGCGCAATCAGTTGCCACAGATGCGCATATTTTTATGTTGAGGGGATCGCTTTCAATTCCACAATTGCTTTCTGTTCGTTTCCTATTGTTTTTTTTTTTTTGAAAGAGGAGAATCATTCTCTTCGCCAGTTATTTAATATATGCAATTAGGTCAAAACTAATAGAAAAGTAATAGTAAAGTAATAGTTTTGCAGAAAAAATTTCACTACGCAAAATAAAATCGAAAATATATAAATCTGGCAAGAAATATACCGAAACTTCCGAAATGGTTACATTAGTAGTGACAACATCGACTATTAACATAACATTTTCTGTTAAATGACCGAAAGTGAGTTAACACGCATTTATACAACAACAAACACATGGGAATTCAAGCATTTCATTGAGATGTTTAAATGCATTTAAGCTAAACTGCGTTTAATGTCCGGTGGAAATAGGCTATAAAGTCATATTGTACAACGAAATTAGACACAGCGATTTCGCTGGTTTGCTCATATCATTCGGTTGGCTGAAAACACTCCAGCCTTGAACGTATTCAATATGGTTCTAACCGGGGGAAGCAGGGCAAGAGAAATACCTTCAATCATAGGAAAGATCAAAGGCAGGGGAATTTGGTTTCGTACGGTGTAAAGAAGAAAATGTAGGGTGTGCTGTTGTTGACTCGGCTAAAGGCGGCATGTCTTTTATTCTAGCCATTAGAATCATATTTCATACATTACCATATTAAAAGATTTGTTTTCGCTATAACTATAACAAAATAATAACAAAATATTGAAAACGCAGATGTGTGCCTAGATAAATTTGTTTTGTATTTAACGGTAATACATGTGTGAGCCCCAACTTAGGCTAAATCGCAAGCAAATGGCCTTCAATTTAGATAATGAATGGCGATTGCGGAAGTGTTTACACGAATTTACGATTTTCTGCGATGATAAGGCTCAGAGCAAACCTATCAAATGAATTATGCTAGACAAAAATTGGAATAAAAGAAAATAAAATATGAAATGCAAAGCCAATCGCTACCAATACTACATACATAGGTATGTACATACCATATACATACTCGTATATACCATATTCAATTTTGAGAAAATTTGATTTTTATGCAAAAATATTTGGATTGGCTAAGGAAATTACGCTCTTAGCGGTTACGTGTGCGAGTTTAACGGTACATATTACTGATAGAGATAAGATTCATATAATCACTATCACGTTCAACGGATGCACGGACAGACGGACGGACGGTGGTAAGGATAGTCGAATGGGTGTATGGATGGATGGTTGGATAAATGGATGGATGGATGTATGCATGCGTGTAAGTTGGATTTATGCGTTAAAAAATTTATTACGTCAATTTAATAAATGGAACGCATTCAGTGGTCACGCACAGCGCCGACATTTATTCATACTACTGTATACATGCGTATGTATGCTATTGCCAATGTTGTACACATGTATAAATGTATATATGTATGTATGTGTGATTTATATATTCATTCATACATTTGGCATTTACACGCCAACGCTTATGGTTGATGAAAACCATTAGTGTTGTGGTTTTGCATGCAAATACTCACACACATATACATTTGTTTGTTCGCAATATAATCGTATGTATATTTAATTTATTGTATAAGGATTTATATTCGGTTATTAATTTATTTGAAACATTTTTATTGTATAAGCCAATACATGTACATACAACAGTATAAATCTTTATATTTATACATATGTGCAAGTATAAAGCTAGTAGCAATAAATGTGTAAGCGCTACTATTAATACATTAATAAATATTTCGATTTGTGGCAGAAAAAATGTGTACGACTTAAAATGTACATATGTAGTATGTAAGAATTTTCGTATATAAAAATATAAATTTTCTTGAATTGAGGTCAATTTACTAATCATACATACATAGTTGTACATATATATTGTACTCGTATATGCACTTGGTAGTAAAAAGCAAACCAAACTAGTCAGCCAACTCTCATTTTTTATGCAGAAATAACTGTTATTTTTGCATTGAAAGTGCTACATTTAGTACAGAAAAATACTAGTCTCATACTAATTAAAATGTAAGAGTCGACTGACTAGTTTAAAGTTGCTCGAGCAAGTTGAATGTACAACATTAACTGGCTTTTTTCGGTTCAAAACTCTTTAAAATGAAAATAATAATAATCGCGATATACAATAGACAAATAGCAGTATCTATGTGTGACTTAGAGAATCATTTGGCTTGAAAAAAGTTAATTGCTTAATAGTAGAGTTTCCATGAAAATTTTAATAAAAATAAACTAATATAAATATAATTTAAAAACAGATACTCATATATGTATATTTAGTAAAGAAAACCCTCAAAGCAAATTGAAATTTGACAATTTTGATATAAAACTGAAGAGTGCGAAGAAGTTTTACAATGAAAAATATTTTCAGCGTTTTAACTGTGCCTAATTTTAATACAAAGAACTGAAAATACTTGAGGAAGTTTGTCGTGGAAAGCAATTTAAATAGGGCTGCCGTATTTTAAAAAGTTTTAACAAAATGCTCTTAGCAAGATTATATATTGTAATATTATAGCAAGAGTCGCAGGCGGTAAGAAGTTCGCAGTAGCCGAACTATTGGCAGTGTGTACTACTATGCGAAAAATCATAGGTTCGATTCTTGGTCGAGCTAACAGCGGCATTTCTGGCATGAAATATAAGAAAAAAAGTGTAGGTCTCTCCATTCATTTCTTTTAGCTGTTCCTCTCATCCTTTGCTTCTACCAGCGAGTTCCACATAAATACTCAAAGCCGGAATGCTTTTGCCTATGCAGACACGGCATGACCTAGCTAGCGTAGCCGCTGTGTCTTAATTCGTTGAACTATGTCTCATATAGCTTATTATTAAAACGTCTGCAGTATTCGTTCTTCAGCTTTTATTATTTTCTCCAGCATTAGGTTCAAAAATCACACAGAAAAGGGTAACATTGTCTGAAACCCCTTCTGATAGAGATTGTGGTGTTGCAGAGTGGTGTGCAGTGTGGTCGTTCTGTGAGCATACCAAACTCAGCGGAGTACAAGCGTTATTGAAAAGCCTTTTCTCACCTGGGCATCATTAGCTTTCCAATGAAGCTTTGAGACCGAGCTTATGCCCATAAAAATTTAAACAAGAAACAAATTTAAATAAAACCATAATTAATAGTTATGTGCCAGTTTGGTTTTTTACACTAGTTGTAAACTAGTACACATTTGACAATGTTGCCTTATGACATTTCTTTATGTCGATGTATATATGAATGGAGCAAACAAATTTAACCTATACACATGTGTTTGCTCATCAAATAGAACGCCAAACGCAATGGAATTCGACACCTTCTTCTTTCTGCCGGTTCTATAATAATTTTTGACCTTATCTCGACGTTGCGATCAATTGATGTGCAAAAGCTTTTAAGCTACTCAAATTTTACTGTTACAAGTTAATTGGTATTTAAGTAAATTAACATTAACCTCAGTAATCCAATAAAAAGGCGAGTCACCTAATTGTTGCTAATTAATTGATATGCATAATTATTTTTTATACAAAACTTACTGTTTTTATTTTAGCAAAATGCGCAGCCAGAATTTGCACAGTTTAAGCAAAGTATTAATTTCCATTTAACTAAATGAATATTGACTAAATGAATGATTAGAAGAAGAAAAAAATATGTGCGAAATTTTTACGAGCACCATACACTTGCAAAAGTCATCTCTTCGAGCAGTGGAAAGTCGACTTGAGCATTCAAATTTGTGTGACAAGAATAGCTAAATACAAACTCGTATATACGATTAGCTGCAGAATTTAAACTTCAAGCGGGCGCGCGGTGTCAAATTGACTGTTCTAAATAAGTTTGCTGAACTGACCCACAAGAAGAAGAATTCCAATTTACGTAGATAGCCAAGCAGGCATTATAACACGAATTATGGCAAGAGCCAGTCAAAAGCATGGCCGAGAAAAAAACTAAATTGATCGGTACCGGGTCATAAATGCATTGTAGGCAAGGAGTTAAAATCTTGTTTTATTAAAAATCATAAAATATATGAAATAATAGGTATAGTAAAAAAAACGAGGGGTCGCTGTCTTTTTCTCGACCTAATAAACTTAATGAAACAAATGTATAGTTTTGTGTTTTTTATTTTTCAATGTAGTCAAGTTTAAATACACTTTTCACATCGTGAATACAATTCATTTATACCACTGAATAAATATTCTTTAGATTTTTTTTTTCAAAATATCACTTTCATTTCACTGTTGTTTAAAAATCTTCCCCCGTAACTCTCTTTTTAAATTTGAGAAAAAGGAAAAGGTCACTGGGAGCCAGGTCCGATCTGTAGGTTGGATGGTCAATTTCTGTAAATCCAGTAGCTTTTAAGCTACTCCACGCGCTAACTTGCATCATCTGTACGACTGCCTCACGCGCCTGACTCAAAAAATTAGGGTAATACTGGCCGCTTACTGTAGTTCTATTTGGCAAGTAATCAATTAATAATATTCCCTCGCTATCCTAAAAAATGTTAGCCATAATCTTCGACGCCGCCTTTTCCACGGTTTCGACTCCTGTTCGGATTCGAGATCATGCAGACGAATCAAAGATTCTTTAACCTCTCCAGCTCATTATTTGATAATCTGTAACCCTTCTGCTTTCTGTTACAATTTAATTTTTTATCAGCCTATACTAATTTTTCGACGTTCATCTTTAGAGGTCTATGGTGTCTGCCTATTTTTACACCATCGTATATGAAGGGCAGAGTCCTGAAGAACCGATACAACCCCTTTAAAAATTTCTTTCTGTGTTCTTCCTTTTGTTATAAAGAATGTAATCACAGCGCTGCGCTCCGAATTGCGAGAGGTTCAAGTTTTTGTTGATATAGTGTTGTTGCTTGTTCTAGGAATGAAATAAAATTTTGTTATTTATATTTAATAAATAAAATTTTTTTATTTAAACTAATAACAGCCGCCACTCGTAACTCATTATTTTTTCCTTAAATTGAAGAACTAACCGATTCAAATATGTACCGTGTAGTTAGAACTAACCATTACCAATCACTATTCGTTCCAAAAATGGGTCCTCTTTTTTATGATTCAGTAGCAAGAGAGTGCTCGCATGACGGTCGGAGTCGACAACTTCCATTATTTTATCGCCATTTTATTTAATTGGCCTTTTCACATGCCCGATTGGCTGTTACAAAATCAGGACTCCAATAACATTATTTTCTTTTTCAGCCGCCTGACTTGCGTTGTTGCCTTAATCGAAGAAAATTTGTAGAATATAAGATATTTGTCTTTGCTGGTGACCATCTTTGACAACAATCATCAAACATTGCTGAATCTAGTGATCAACACTGTTCTCATTATTTTTTTAGTACAATTTTTCATTTTTCTAACGCCATCTGGCGTAAGATACAGATCATTAATGTCAATTTTTGCAAACATTCATATCTTCGAGGTCGTAGATAACTTCGTCTGTCTTGGAACCAGTATTAACACCAACAACAATGCCAGCCTTGAAATTCAGCGCGAATCACCCTTGGCAACCGGTGCATCGGTGCGGAAGCATGGACGATGACAACATCTGATGAGTCAGCGTTTGGAATTTTTGTGAGAAAAGTTTTGCGTAAGATTTACGGTCCTCTATGACTTTGTAACGGCGAATACCGCAGCCGTGGAAATGATGAGCTGTATGGGATATAGGGCGACAATGACATAGTTCAGCGAATTAAGAAACAGAGGCTACGCTGGGTTAGGTCATGTGGTTCGGATGGATAAGAATACTCCAGCTATTAAAATTTTCGAAGCAGTTTCTCGCCGGTTGTAGCAGAGGAAGAGGAAATATCAGGTGGAGAAGGATCTGGCTATACTTGTTATTTTCAATTGTCGCCAATCTGCGAAGAGAAGGAATGAATATCGCAATTTTGTTAACTTGGTAATTCCGTAAGCGGTACCTACATCAGTAAAGAAGAAGAAGACGTAAAGTAAATGTTTAGCTACACCGTAGCAAAGTTAAAATTCTGCTTAATGCAACATGTAGCTGTTGCACCAGCCATTTAGCGAACCATTATTTATTTGCAGACAAATTGCATACTAATTGGAATAGAATAAAATAAAATTAAATACAAATAAAATTCTTACTTCAACCGAACGAAACGACGGCTATTTTAAGCCAAGACATACCAAGTTATCATTTCCACATCGCCAAATCCAGCCAAATACCAGCTTGTTTAGTAACTTTTATCCTCATAACTGAGTATAAATTGTGCACATTCACTTCTAAGTGAGTATTGGGAAATTATGTATTAGCACAGCAGGACTTTAAATGCTTTCAGTTAGAAAAATTACTTCGAAACTAGTTTTTGAAATTCACTGCCGCTTTTCATTCACACTCCAGTGAGTTTTGCGTTGGTATGCGTGTGTGTGTGTGCTAGAATTCTCTCCGCACATTTATAGCTGCTTATGTGAAATTTTTGTCAGGATTTAGGCTAATGGCAGAGATAATATGTAGTGTCAGTTGTGTTGTTGTCGAAAGTATTTGCATTTGCATTTCAAATTTGCATTTGAATTCATGTCCAGCCACTTGGTGTGTGCACATACTATACATATTTACATACATTTCTACTTACGTACATTGGCAGCTGCAAATTTTCCACAATGTTACACTATCAACAGGAATCGCGCAAGTAATCCCAATGATGAGAGTAATCGCGTTTGACAGGTGGATTAATTAAAATCACAACGCTGACAGCGCTAAGCGTCTACGGCGACGTCGGCGGCGAGCGTCAACATCTACTCGTAGATTGTACAGATGGAGCTTGCAGTTCCACAGGTGTGTGGCATGAAAGTATGTCCATCAAAGCAGTAGTTAGTCAGTCAGTTAGCGTTGAGATCTGATTACAAAGTGTATGTGTGTGTGTGTGTTGTGTTTGTATAGGTACATAGATGCGATCTATGTTCGGTATACCGCATTGGCTGTTGCATTTAACCTACACACTGATGTTGCACAGAGTGAAAGACAAACAGAGAAACCAGGCGCTGTGGCTGCGACTGCAACAGCACTGCGCATGCAACACTGACTGACAGTCCGACAGGCCGGCCGCAGTGGCCACTTAGTCTGACTACGACTGACAACGTCACGCACATCACAAATTGTTTTTGCTAAACGTGTGACTGTTGAAATTTAATTTCAAATTAACTCTACACCAAAGTCAATTTGCTGGCGCGTTTGCTTTAGCGCCGGAGCTCGGCTGTAGTGCTGCGATGGCGGGTAGTTATAGTTACAAAGTTACATGTTTTTATTGTAATTGCTAGTTTGTTGTTGTTTGCTAGCTTGCTTGCTTGCATTAGTGACAGTTACGAGAAAGCTTTATCTAATTTCATTGCATATTCAATTGTGAGCTACACTCTCCAAAAGTTAACGGCAACATGGCGAGGTGTAGCAAACGCAGCAGATCGTAGTTAGAAGCGCCGCCTGATTGACGTTAGACAGGAGCTAGTGAAACAAGCTGACAGCACAACTGACAGTGGTGACACTTAATGTGATTTAGTGACACCAAATGTCATCGCTGGCTGTGTGTAAGTATTCGCGTGTATGATAGGGTTGCCATCAAAGCCACTGCCCCACCGACCGACTTATCTGCTGCGGCTAACAATTTCGTAAATTACTGCGGCTTATAATTTCCATTTAGCTTCATATTCCTACTGTGGCCACGTAGTAGTTAGCAGTAAGTATTTATTGAAAATGTCATTGACAGTTTTTTGGCTTAATGGTCGGCGTTGGACTGGAGCAATAAAGTTGACAAAGACCTATGCTTTGTAGTGCGTCTAAGATCAATTCACACTTGATTAAATTGCTATCCGATCTATTCTAATGGGAATGGTATTTCAATTACAAAGGATTATTGTGAATGTAGTTTGAAAAATTTATGAAGTTGGATTGCACTAAGGTGCACTCCTGCTTCGGGGCTTACAGTTCATTTAGTTTCTACATTGGCTTCCAATATCCGGATATCCTGACCAAGTGAATACCATACTCCTTCTGCAGAAATTGATGCATCACCAATTGTGTCGATTCTTATGGTACGTCAGAAAAGACATAAGCATTAGTTGAGGCAATCCAACTTCACTGATGAAGCCATAGAGTGCTCGTAGAGTGCACGTTGAAACCCGCAACGATCGACGAGCTGATTCTCATCGGTTCTGATTATTGTAATAGCAGAGCAATAAAATTATTTGTTGCTTTTGTTAAATTTTTTTGTATTTATAAATACGTCAGATAAAAGAAGTGATCGTCAAATGAAGATAATTTGGATCAAAGCCTGTAGGGAAGAAGGAGAGCTAATACACATGACCAAAAATTGAAACATGTTTGTATGCCTAGCGTACGTGTATATGAGAAAGCGTTACCCTTTAGAAAAATAGATTTTATATACTGCTGAGCGGCCGCGGTGGTTAGCATTGCGTACTTTCATTCGGAAAGCTCGGATTCAAATCCTGGTGCCACCAACATCCAAAAGTTATGGAAAATTAAGGTAAAAAACCATCAGCCGTTCGGAGGCGGCTTCATAACCTATAGGTCCCTTCATTTGTTAGAAAAACATCTAGACGCAAAAACCACAATTGGAGGAGGAGCTCGGCCGAAAATCGCTTCACCGGTTACAAAGCGTCAATTATATATATGTAGGAATAATAAAACACTCTTTTACTATTAGATATATTATATTAGATGTGTCTTTATTAAAATTCAAAAAGCAACTGTCCTGTTGGTCGTCTGTCTAGTACGCGTCTCGTTCATTCGTTCAGTTAGTATTGCCTATATCCAGTCTGGCAGAGTTGTATTATATAGTAGTCTTACATTAATATTGTATTAGTAGTAGTCTTTTAGTATGTTAGTCCACTTCGAGAAGTCAGTCCGTATTTGCCTCCTACATATATGTATATGTATTATATACACTGCTGACGTGACTCGACAGTCACGGGTCTATTAGATATCAGAAGCATCTTTAGATAGGCATGCTTTGCTGAAGGTGTATCTGAAAACATATCAAAACCGATCAGAAGTCAAAGTTGTGTTAACTATTTTGTTTATTTACTGCGGTGTTGCCCACTCGAAATTCTTACTAGAAGGTGAGGTGGGAGAAAGCTCATTCGCTAGGTGATGCATAGATCGAGGTTTCCTTTTTTTTGCTGAATGAATAGCTTGGCCGATTGTCACATGTGAGTTGAGCGAAATGATTTGATTTTGATCAAAGAAAGCATATTTTATTTTTCTTTAATCTAATAAATTAATCCATTCTGTAACATTTTTTCTATAAATATTGGTTTTAAAATCATCTCCGCGATTTTTGACATTAGACCGTGTTTGTACTCTGATCTCGCGCAGCACCAACCGAACTGTGTTAAACAAACATGTGTTTGAAAAATGGCATTTTAAATAATATTTTCGTGAGGACAGAGCTGTAGTTTATTCTTCATTAGTGTGAAAAATTATTTTGATCTTCAACTTAAACAAATTTCCAAAAAATTACGTTATGTGATGCTTTTTTTTACTATAAAAGACGTCAAAGAGATATAAAAACGCGCCGAAAAATTCGTGTGGCTTCGCACAAATTTGAAACATTCCCAAAGCGACTCATTACGGACGATGAAAAAATATATTAAAACGCCGGTACCTTCCACAAAGAACTCAAAGGCCTGAATTGAGGCTAAACAAAACAAGATGATACTGAGAGCATGTCGAAATTAAAAGGAATTTTCTTTTGTAAGCTTCTACAAGTACCTTACTAAAAGCTTTTCGAAAAATAGCATCCAGAAATAATCAATAGAAAATATGTTGTTGTATTTCATTATGGTAATGCCAGACAACATACATACATCTCTGGTGATCAGGCAAAAATTGAGAGAGCTTGGTTGGGAAGTGTGGATACACCCACCATAAAGCCTGGTTCTTGCATCAGTTTACTACCATTTATTTCGGTATCTGGTGGTAAAAAATTGGTCGACCGAGATGTCGCTGAAAATCATTTGACCAAGCTCATCGCGGATAAATATGGAAATTTTATAACTGATGAAATTATAAAGTCACCCGAAAAATGTCAAAGGTAACGTGACCTTGATCTCTTCTTTAGGCTACTTGCCGCCAATTTAAGAAACAAGGCGAAGCCAGGTTCTACTCCAACAATAAAATGGAGCTTGCCTCTTCCTCTGCTACTGCTTATAATACTTTCAAAACTACAGTGTTTTCAACCATTCGAACAACATGAACTAGGATCTCTTAATTCACTAAATTATTTCAAAGTCACTTTATGTCTTTTACATATCATCGTTCTATTCTCTAAGGAATTCCCAATTACCAATGCGCATATGTCCTTTTTTTTTCTCTCGCAAACTTCTAATGCCCAGGCCTCAGCAATTGATATCGCCCGTGATTTCGTACCTAATATCAGGCCGGGAATGATAATAGTTTGAAAAGAGAGGTAAGAGTGATTGCCCGCTACTCTGAAAATGAAGCGTAGACAAATTTTTTCATTCTCCTTTCCATCGTCGCAAAATATAAAATCTACAAAATGTGCAAATGTGTGTGTGCTTTGAAGCAAAAATATCTCCTCAAATACAATTTTATTATTTGTTATGCAAAACAGTTGGAGTTTTCTAAATGTTTATTGCAACTATAATTTCTTTTGATACCAAAGTAGACAATAAGCAACAATTTAAATTTTATTTATCATAAAAAAGTTCAACTTGAAGAAGTGCATAATTGTACGAGTACATTTTAAGAATCTAAAATTTGATGTGAGCCTACAATACGTGAATTTCTCAATGAAATTTGTATGTACGTCAATTTGTAAAAGCCAAATAAACTTTTGGTGGTTTGTTATGACATCATTATAAAATTTATATTACCACCTACTGGGCAATTTATGGTAAGCCATAATGTACAAGTACATAACTACCAACATATGTTCATAAATTCACACCAATGCAAATTTTTAATGCAACTCTGCATGTGCTCTATAAAATTTTGGCAAACAAACATATGTATGCTCGTTTACGAGTACATGCATGCATGTGGCATGTAGCTGATAAATTTGCAAAAAACTGTTGCACCCACATACGTGTACATATGTATGTAAATATCAACACTTCCTACACTAACTAAGCTAGTAAAGCCTACAACGGGTGTTTGCAAATTTGTACTGAATAAACTGCTCTGACACAATGTCTTGTCCTAATTGTTGTTGTATCCATAACATCAAAAAACCCATGTGACAGTTACAACAATGCAAAATGAACAAAAGAAAAAAGAAAACAACATCATAATGCAGAAACTAACTCAATTAAAAGTTGCATAAACTGCCAGCGTCTGGGTCATAATTAGGCACAACCCGTTGGTGGTAATCCATAAAAAAGAGCACTAATAATAGTACATGAATTTTAGCCGGGAAGAGTATTGCAAAGCTCTCGTAAAAAGTTTTAGTGAAAAATTTACTTTGTATGCGACATGATAGACGAGAATTTACCGTTATGTGTAAAAATATTGGGTAATCAAAAATATCACCAGGTGTGATATGTGCGATTTTTAGTTTATAATTGCGCAGTTATAATTACAGATACTTAGCGCAGAATGTTTTTTTTTTTGGCTATAAAATTGCATTTTCAGTAGTAATGTTTTTTCTTTTCAATTTTTAGTCGGTAACGTTTTGAAATTAAAAAAAAATTGGAGTTATTGACTGAATGAGTTAAATATAATATTTTCCTTATTTAATAACATTCAAAATATCAAAGTATACAAATTGAGATAAAATAATTGTTCTTCATATATACTAGGTGGGGTGAAAAGTAACCTTTTTGACCGCCAGAATGCGCTGCTACTGCAAAAAACGTTATAGGGACTTGTAGTTCGTTCATATTTAGGTAAAGATGCCAAATTTCCGTGCAATATGGCGCTTAGTTTTGTTTTGACAGCTGATTGTTATTGGGAAAGTTATTAATTGTTTTTTAAGAAAAATAAAGCTCCTGGATATAGCAGATAAACGATTGATATGATAAATGAGCTTCCACACTTCTTCTCCGAAATCTTCGAAAACCTTTGACATAAAAAAAAAAAATTATTTATTTATCGAAATGGTCGACCAAATCGGCTTTAGGTAAGGCACTCGAAGTGTAACCAATTAAAAAGGCATAAATTCAGTTTTGAAAATTATGTTTAATCAATTCAAAGTACAAAAAATAATACGAAATTCGGAAAGAATTTACTTTTTGCATGATCCCACACCCAAGCAGCAACAAGTAAGACTTCAGAGAGTGAAGGAATGGCTTCGCTTAGCCGAGAGTAGTCAATTGGTTAATGGTGTTTGCTTTGAAGCCGTGGACACACAAACATCGCGGTGGCTGACCATGGACGTTTCAACAGCGCTTGATACCGTCTAATGAAACTCGAGTGAACCAAGAATGGCTGAAAAACAACTTTCCGAACATAATAACGACCACATAATGGCTCTCGAACTCACCAGAAGCTCATTCGATGGATTATTCTCTTTGGAGAGCAGGGTCTGAACTAAAAGATACATCAGTCTCGAGGCGCTGAAAAAAGCCATTGTCCGCGAGTTGACCAAAATACCTGCAAGTCACCGTCTCAAGGCCATAGACAAGGTAAAAGGTGGTCATATTGAGAACAAGTAAGTTGTTCCCGAATTTTGTTTTATTTTCACACGTTTTGTACTCCGGTTTGATTAAAAGTAATTTTCATTACTCTTCGAGTGCCGGACCTCGTAGCTGCACATACATATAAAACCAGCCTTTGAAAGCAAAAAATATTAGACAGAATTGTTCTTCTAAATACTTTATCAGCCGTAAACTCACTGCATTTACAAAGCTTTTCGTATATCTGAACTTTAAGCTGGACTCTCAAGGATTTTTTAGATACATTTTAAAATCCAAGGGTGAATCGTTTTCCTTGAGGTCACGTCTCCACCCCGTACGGGTTTTTTCTTGTGCGATTGTCTCACTTACATTCAAATAGCCTAACTTGGTATTCTGAAAGTATAGAATTTAATAGGTACTGAGAATACATAGTAAGTAATACATATTATATATGTATAATTGTAACCGTTGAACCGATTTTCGGCCGACCTCCTCCTCCAATTTGTGCTTTTGCGTCTTGTTGTTTTTTCAACAAAAGGAGGGACACCTACATTCTATTCTAAGCCACCTATGATCGACTGATGGATTTTTCACTCGGAGGGCTTGACATTTCCTTTGGATGTGATCGAACCAGCACTCGAACCATGGCCTTTATAATGCTAGTCACGTTTCTATTGCGGCCGTAATACGTTCAGATATTTGCTTTTATGATGTGTATTTGTTACCATTGTAGAGTAGAGAGGCTCTCAAGCATTTGTTCAAGGCACCAACAAAAAACCACCATTCATAAAAATTTTCTAAAAATTGTGTTCGCAAAGAAACCCAGCAGTGTGATGGGTTCAAAAAATCTTTTTTTTTTACATTTTTTAATATAAAAACCGTTCAAAAATATACTGTAAACTTTTCAGACCGAAATGTTCTATATTTTTGATGTTATAGCCACAAAAAGGGAGTACGTCGTAGTGTGTAAGATTGAAGAGAAGGTCAAATAGCCAGGGACTACGCTGACGTTGTAGACAATGCACGAATTTTACGGACGGAGACAACTGCCGAAAACAACAGTAAATACGTGTAGGCCAAAACTTCAAGCAGGGCTCTGAAAGTCGCTGAAAATGATAATTTTGAGGAAATAGAAGGATTACTATATGCACCAGGCACAGCTGATTGATTTATGTAAGTATTATTTTTTATTAATATTTTAAACGTTTTTTTTTCGAAACTACGTTTTTAAAATTTTGGGGAAACACTGAAATTTAACTTGTTGTTTACGAGAGTCTTAAGCCATTCGAAATAAAACCACCCGCGTGTTCTATCTAATGTGTACAATGTTTTTTTGGTTATAATTACTAAATCAATTACATATATATATTTATATTAAAGTTAAGTTTTTGATTTTTAGCATTTATATTACGCTCATAAATTTTACACATATGCCTATTGCTTAATTAACTTTTTGTATATGTAGTTTATAATGACTCATCGACTGTTCGGCAATCACGGCTTTTATAGCTGTGCGCACACAATATTAGGATGGTGCCATGTTCACGCTGAAAGACTTGTTATTCTAGATACCAAACCTTTGAAATATTTATTTTTTTGATAATTTATAAATTTTTTTAAATAATTTGTCAGCAAAAAAATTTAAATTTCAGTAGCTTGTTCACAAGTCCATCATTTAATTCTTTTTATTAGTTAGTTAGTCTACTAGAGTGAAGTATAAACAATAATATTTTTTTTTATTTCAGATGACTACGAAAGGCTGTGTGCTTCCCCAGTCGCTCAGCGTTTCTTCGAGGGCTCCACAAAAAATTGTGATAAATCAATGTAAAATTAAATAAGTAAACAAATTTTTTTGTATTCTTTAAAGTAGCATTAAAAACATGTAAAAAATTACCAAACGGTCGCATCGGTACTACTACTTTAAGAAGTCACCCAGAATTTCATGTTAAATAAAAAAATATTAAAATATTTAATTATAATTAACGTTTGTCAGTTATGCGAATTAAAATCTGTTACTAATATCTCAATCTTAAGTTCTATTTAATTTTTTACTTTAATTTTATGTACAAACATATTTCGTGGCGGCCGCGGTAGCCGAGTGGTTAGCATTGCGTACTGCCATTCGGAAGACACGGGTTCAAATCCTGACGTCGTACTAACGTCCAAAAAGTTATAGAAAATTAATTTGAATAAAAAATTAGATTAAAATTTCTAATATAAATCATTAATTAAAATAAATTTGAGAATTTTTGTTTTTTAATTCTTTATCTAAATTTGTTTTACTGTTATTATGTGAAAGTGACGTAATTATTTCAATCCTTCAATAAAGTTAACTAGTAATGCATGAAAATTACATATATTTTTCAATTATTAATTCTCTGTCACTCTCTCCCTCTCTCTCTCTCTCTCTCGCTCACTATGTCAATGCAATAAATTTAGTTTTTCCGTTTTATCGTTTCTCTATAAAAAGCTGGAATTTTTAAAAGCAAAATACAAATTATTTGCATTAAAGACCTGAAGGCTGGAAGCATTATAAGCAAAAAACCTAAGCAATAACAATTATACATGAGTATGTATGAATGTATGAACATATGGTACTACACATACATATTTTTAATTTTTATTATAAAATGAACAAAGAAGGGAGAATAAACTATATCTGTGTACATACTTATGAACGAATGCGTAAGTTTATTAAATTAATTATGAATTTTTGCGTATGAAAATAGATTCAAGTCAATTTGGAAAGTATGAGTTATGCCTAAAGGCAAACCATGAGTTGATATTTCACATTAAGGTGGTCAAGATAAAAGAGAGTGATTATTTTAATTTAAAAGGAGAAATTAGGAAAACTGCTTTCCTACTATTACCAGTGGTACTGTATGTCAGAGGATTTTTTCCAATAAAATGTGTATCTGAAAGTGAGACGGTAGTGGGAACGTATAAATCTTTTCCATATTCATATTCATAATAAAAAATAAACAAATAGTTATAAAAGAATTTCATTCAATTATTTTATGTACTCAAGCCAGCTAAACTTCAATAGAGAACTAATAGCAGTGTACATAATAGGAAACACTAGGCTTTCTTACCTTGCAGTAATCAGTAACAATGGCAAGCCCTGCTCTCCTCAAGGAAACCCTTCAGCCATTCCGAGGATGCTTAGAGCAAACCACAATACAAATTTGATTGATCTTTCATAAAACCAAAAATCTTTTATATATTGAAGATAAAATGCAGTTTTAATGAAAATTTTTAGAACGCAGTTCAAATGGTCTTCGATCAAGAAGTTATGTTAATGAGAAAAATTGGAGGAATTATTAAAAATCAGTAAAACTTATACTAACTGTGATAAATGCAAATCAATTTAAGACTAATTGACAATATTTCAAAGCTAATACATTCATTTGGTAATAGATATAATTTTCAAATTATTATATAATATCTTTTACAAAATGTCTTTATTTTCTTAATTACAAAAATAAATTTTACATTCACAATTTTTTAATCATATATTTATAATGTAAAATATTTTATTTGTCCTGAAAATTTAATATCTTGAGTCGGAGCTACGAATATTTGAAGTTGCGTATATTAGATACTAAAAATAATAAAATTGTTTATCAATTGTTCTCTCTTTATTTTCTAGAAGTTCTATTTTTTTGTGACAAAGATGTAAATTGCCCTGAGAACACTCTGAGCTTAATAATGATATCGAAATTACTACGATGAGCTGTCATCTTGTCCCAAAATGTTGATATAATATCTATTTTATTTTAATTTAGTTTATATAATAAAATTCAATATTTCCAAGGATTTTATGATGAAGGTATGATGGGCGACTACTGTTGTACTCTAATACGTGAAACCGATCCCAAGCAACAGAAACAACTTAGTTCTACCTCCCACCTCCCATCATCACTGATTTGTCGCATTTATTTTAATAATATCAAATACTATTAATTGTCAAAAATCATAAAATTTTTTGCTATAACAGTCAATCGCGCTCAATTTTATCGTCGAGCCTAACTGTCTTGCAAGCACTGATTCGATTGTCCAGGAGTTAAAAATTGCACAAAAAATAGTTTAGAGCCACTTGAAAAAGACTGGATACACACAGAAAATTGAAGTATGGTTACCACATGAGTTAACGAGAAAAACCTCATGGCCAACAGAAGGTGAGTTGTGTTTCATCAGGACAATGCCATCGCATCGACAGTGACTTACCAGAATCTCACAGAGGTTGGTTGGGTGGTTCTCATGCCGCTTCCTTATAGCCCGTACCTAGCACCAAGTAATTACCATCTGATTCTGTCAATGGCGAATGATTTGTCTGGTGAAGAATTAACCTCAAAAGAAAAGTGTAAAAATCGATTGTCGCAATTTTTCACTCCTTTATTTCATGTCAGCTACTGCGGCCGTCTAGGGTAATTAAAGCTCTAAATTTAGTGCAAAAACAATTTTTAATAAATAAATAATTTTTAGTATAGTAAATATTATTAATATATAAATATTATTAAAAATTAATCCGACCGAAAATCTTCTCAATGATATTGTCACATTCTGACTTTTTTCAACCATCTTTTAAGAAGACTGAGGACCTTTTCATATAAATAAATTTAAAAAAATTTAAAAATATTTAAGTATATTCTACTGTCTGGTGTATATTTTACCAACTCTTTTCTAAATTTAGCTTTATAACAAAAATCCATATATTTTTTATATCCTAATATCCTCCGAATCCATGTACATATGTATAGAATGTACACGTATATACGAGTATGTGTTAGTTTCTGTTAACTTAAAATTTCTAATAGCATAAGTCAAGTACACAGTTTGTTTGAAATTGATGCTGCATGTAAATCCCTACAGATATCCGACACAAACATCTACATGCATATACGTGTATGTATAGCAGATATGTTTCATACAAATATAATTGCCGAAAATATACGGTTTAATGCATATGGACTTTTTTGTTGTTTGTTTAATTTCAAAAGTCAATTTTCTTTGAATACTTTATGGTTTCTCTTCATTTGTTAGCAATCGGTTTTGTGCTACCGAAATTTGCAAACCCAAAAAAAAAAGAACACACAAACACACAAAATCAATATTCATACAAGCAGGCCCTGCAGGGAAAGAAACTAGTTAATACCTATATTACCTACTACTCAAATTTCGCCTTCATTTTCCCAATGTAAGAAACTGGTATTTTTAATATGGCAACATTGTTCAAAATGTTAATTGTGAGACGTTGCATCAGCTTCATACTAGTTAAATACTAGTGCAGTAATGCAAACATAAACAATAAAAAGTTACCGCCGCTAAGCACTCGGTTACAACGACGATGTATAACAGTAGCAAACGAATGGCATTGTAGTGGATTTTGTTATTACACCCGTTAAAAGTGCACCGCTATACAAATAATGAACTAGTATGATTTCATCTTTGAAATACTAGTAGTTTACTAGAATTCTTGCAGACTAGTTCACTGCAGTGAGTATAAATTCATTCAATACATCCATATTGTATGAGGTTCACCGAGTTCTATTCCTTTTTGATTACTGCAGAGTTATCTGCACAAGGTTTTCTGCTTGAATTTAACTCAACTACTCTAATACATACAAACATACGAGTATATGTACATGTACATAAAAAACTGGTAAAGGCTCAGCATTCTTATTTACTCTTATCTGGCAAAATATTTGCCCATTAAATATAAATATAAAGCAAATGCTTTTAATATCTAATCGAGCATATAAAATTTGAGCCTGTGTACACAGACATACTCGTATTCATCGATAGATACCAAGCCAAGGAAAGCAGGATATGGTTTGCTTGGTGGCTGTGCATAAATATGAAAGTACAGAATGCTCACATGGTTGAATTGTATGTACTCGAATGTAGATGCTTTTAAATACTCACAGACAAACATTGCTTAGCTACAACTGTATTTAGACTCGAGGGCTTTAAAAATCAGACTTTTTTCTACAAAAGATTTTATTTACTTTAAGCACATACAAAGAAATCTCAAACCAGAACTTCCATGCCGGAAAGTTTAATACATATTTGCATGAAAACCAATTTGGAATATTTCTTAGAATTGGTTGTTCATTTCTTCAATTAAACTAGCATTTATTGGTTGAAATAAATAAAAATACTTTGAGTTATTATTTTTTCCATAGCAACAGGTTGGCTGGGTTTTTGCTCTGTTAGTAAATGTGTCAGTAACAACCCAGTTTAATTTGCTTTATAATTATACAAATTTATATAATAAAATTGGATGCTTAAAGGAGAAATAGAATATGATCGAAGTATTTAAAGTAATTTCAGTTTTTATTAACAGCTCAGTTTAACTTCAATAAGCTATGTACTTGAAATATCCCTTTCCATATATGGTATGTTGTAATATCTCACTTTGCGATATTCTTTAAAGCAGTGCTTACTACAAATCTGAAGGACAGGGTTCGACTGGTTCGACATGAGGAAGCTATTGCCGAAAGCGGCCAGCTTTGGGCAATAGGAGAGGAATTGTGTTCCATAAGACTTGATACAACACACATCGATAGTGACTCTCCAGAAGTGCCGGGAACTTGGTTCGGAAGTTCTTATGCATCCACCTTGTCGTCCGGATCTGGCACCAAGTGATTACCGTCTGTTCCTGTCCATGGCGAACAATTTTGCTGGTGAAAAATTCGCTTCAAGAGACTGTCTCAATTTTTTTGCCAATAGGAACGAGGGCTTCTTTGAGAGAGTCATAATGCAATTACCTTTAAGATGGCAACAAGTTATCGAACAAAGCGGCGCGTATTTGAACTAAATCGGGTAATTTTAACCATGGTAATTAAAGCCTTCAATTTCATGCAAAAATATTGGACTTCTCTTTACTACACCTAATATGTGCCAAAAAGTGGTCAAACGGATCGAAGTTTGCAAAAATTCACAAAGCCTAACTCTAGAATACGGTGCATCAAATTTCACAAATTTTTGGGAATTTGGGAAAAGGCCATCGAAATTGTGTAATTTTCTTTCCACTCGCATAAGTAAACTAACTGCTCGAATTTAGCCTAACGTGTTGAATATTTCTGTACCCTTAAAAGATAGTCTAAAGAAAAATAGGCAATTTTCTAAATAAAAAACTTATTATGTGGGACTCTTCTTCGACGCCAACCACCTGAACATATCCGCTTTATCTTTATTCACTGAACTATGAACCATGTCACCAGATATTTCGTACTGCGGTATTCGCCGCTGCTAATGTGTCGAAAATCTTCCGAGAAACCTTTCCATCGAGAATATCGATATCGCTATACAACAAAAATTAATGATGAAGGACTTTCGCCTGGCCATGACCATATTTTAAAAGCACGTAATCGGGTATTGGAACGTCTTTTCCATTATCATCAGCGGTTGGAGTTTCGAATTCATCATTTGGGGTGATGCACTTTCACTACCATTCATCAGGCTGGAGAAGTGTTCCCTCCATAAAATAAATATGCTTTGCCTCGTCATACTTATGTTCTTCGGGCTCCTTCTTTATACTACCGCAAAGAGTGGTAGCGAAGACTATGAATCCTCTTTCGAAAACATGAAATTACTTCTTGAACAATTTGAAAAGCCCATCGCATGTTCAATACAACTATTTTTCCTAAGCTTAACTCTCTTAAGTGTTGGCTTGGAAGAGTCCATATTAACGTACGTGTGAACCACTTGGCAAGAAAGATCACTCAAGATGTTTGAGACATTAGTTTCAGCTAGCACACTAAGTGAAATATAATATTAAAACTCACCAGCCATGAACTGAACGGCCCTTGAATAGATTTATAACTAATGGTCATAAAATATGAAAAACTTTGGAAAAGACCTTGAAGAAAAATATCCATATACCTATACGTAGATATCTACTTCGATTTTAAAATCTTCTTAGAAAGTTTCATAACCGGTTAAGTGATTTGTATTGTGTGTCTTGAGGACATTTAGAAAATACTTTTTCAAATATTGGTCGAACCCATGAGTTTCAGCTCCACAGTTACCAACTCTGATATTGCAGCTACCAATATTGTAATTGACTCACAATCTGCTGCAGAGCTACTTAACTATGGAGCCGGTTTCTTCAAAAGCTCATAATTATATTGATTTGATCACATTAGTTCTCCAGACTTGACATGGTGGATAGTAGTAGACAGTTGACATCTTCAGACAGTCAGAGCACATACGCCTGGTAACTCATAGCCACAGTCAGAAATCTTTAGATGGAGACAACTTTTTCCATCTAGAAACCAAAACATGTTAGTTTTGAAATACAGTGCAGAATTAATCTTACCACGAGGAGAATGATGGCCTGGTAATTAAAGTCAGTCCGGTGTCTACGCTAAAAAAAATATACACCCTTAGTAAGAGAAGTTGCTATGGCCTTAAACTTTTTAACAATTTATCACAAGTAAGTAGACCTATACTAAAAAGTAAACAAAAAATCAGAATACTAGTATTTGTTATGTAAAAAATCTGCTAATCCTGGACCTGGCTGTGAAGAAATATATAAAAAAAAAATCAAGAAAAATTACGGCGCTCTAAAGATATTCTTGGGGCATTTCTTAAAGGAGAGAAAGCTATGAATTTGGAGTGATTTTCCTTCATTTGATGCTTTCATTTTGAAAATCCACTTTTCCTGCGGTTTTTGCTCCACACTGTTTCAGTGTATAAAGTAATTTTAATATACATGAATACACATATTTGGCTTTGAATTTGCATATGCAATTCTACATCTTCATACACTTCACTTTTATGCAGGAAATTATCAAATGAATTAAGTAGAGTTCAATTGAATTGTTCGAAGAGCACTTAGGCAACTGTTAAATCACTTCAATTGGATGAACAAATTTTCTCATTTTCATAAAATCAAATAAATTATTTCCATCTAATCTTGAATAAAATGAATAAATGAAATTGTTATTGCCTAATTATTATTGCAAATTATGGTGCGAGAGAAAGTTTTTAACAAAACCTCTAACGAATGAGTATAAAGGCAAGAATGCTTCCGTTCGTAAATGGAAACATACACATAGATATAAGCTTAAGTTTCTAAAGTAGGAAATTAGTAAGGAAACTATTGAAAAGGCGCAGTAAGCACCAACAAAAAGGCTTATAAACTCTTAACCCTTTCCGAACAATTTGTGAATTGATGAACAAATAAATTGCTTATTGATTTTCAAAATTGCTAAAAATTCAAAACAAATGAAAAATACTTTTTTACTTAGACCAAAAGCTTTAGGTATACGAGTACATGGTTAATACATTAACCAATTTCAATTAAAGGTGTGAAAAACTCGAAGTTTTTTAAAGTTGCAATTATTTTCGTTAAAATGCAACCACTGAAGTGATTCCCGGCCGAACTTCTCCTCCAATTTGTGGTTTTGCGTCTTGATATTTTTCCAACAAAATGGAGGGACCTACAGTTTATACTAATCCGCTTCCGAACAGCTGATGGTTTTCTATGAGAAGCCTTTATTTCAAGTCAGAAATACACTAGGAGGGCTTGACATTTCCTTCCGAGAGGCGACTGCAATTAGAAAATTTAACTTAAGTTTTTATTTAAATTATTGTTATGTAACTTTTGGATGTTGTTTAAACCAGGACTTGACAAAACCAGGTTTGGTTTGATAGTTAAATTAGACACTAAAAGGATAACCCTATATAATATTAAATGTTTTAGCTACTAGAACATTTATTGAACCACGATTTTTGCATGTCATATTTGGGTTCGGAGGTGTTTTACTTTTGCTCCAGGAATTTATTTAATTAATTATTTAATTATTCCTGATTTTCCAAAGCTAGCAGGCATTTAGAGATCATTGGCTATACCATTAATTGTTATTGTTATTGCGGGATATTCATGGGTCCGGAGTTCCTCCACAGAAGTCCAATCTATAAAAAAAGGTGAAACCTACTCTTCTTCCAAAGCAAAGAAAGGTGATTTGATTAATTTAAAGTTTTTGTTTTATAAAGCATAAAATTGACATGAACTCACTTTGATGTCGCTGCTGTAAAGGCTGTAATCCAAAAGAAGACCGTTTGTTAGGCAACATCAGCCATTATAGGTTCCCCAGAAAGTGGAAACCATAAACGAAATAGATATTAGGACTCACTCCTAAAATGATTTGTCATCTTATATTCCAATACAGAGCGACATCTGTGTGTGAGACGTTGCAGGGTTGTATGCATAAACAGTTACTGTCTTTCGAAAATATATTTTTTAACTTATTCACACTGTTATTCAGAATATTTTGAACAGAGAAGTCGATAAACCAACCTAGATGATATTAAAGGCAAGTCATTGAAGTGGTCGAGTGATTAGCCATGTAGGTATATAGCATACAAGATTTGAGTACTGGCTTAACCAACTGAAAAACGGTAAAAAATTAACTGAAAAACAAAACTAAGCTTATTTTTTAAATTGTGATCGCCCATCGACAGAGTGTATTTCTGACAAGAAGTAATTTCTGATATACCAAAAGCAGTGAAAGGGTTAAGATATACAAAGTGTGTTGTTATTATTTTGCATCTTTACTGATTGTTATTATTGTTGTTGGAAAATGTGGTTAAACAATTTATTTGAAGAACCAAATTGAAGTGGGTTTGAGGTATCCGTACAGGAAAGTTTACTGTGAATTATAACAAAACCGCAACCAGGCAGTCACTGGCAACCAAGAACGTCTTCGCTCTTGAATTATGTATAAATGAATATATTTGTGGGATTTAGTACTCATAAACTGGCAGCTAAATTAGGCGTTCAATCATATTTATCGCTTGATGTTGTTATTATTTTCTTAAAAACTCAATGAATTTTTATTTGAAATATTAGTTTAGGTGGATTTTATTGAATTGAATATCATTGCCCTCTTCCTTTTTTATTAATTTTTTGGAGCAGCACTTAAAAAGCTGGCGTCAATTTTTTAATTTTTTTTTTCAGAATCACTTTGATCGATTTCTTTCCAGAAATTCGATGAAATTCTGTAATTGGTGTAGTAAGACGGCCGCGCAAGTGTCAAGATAAAGCGCAGGCATTAGGCATCTTGGTGTTGATCGAATTATTATATATGAAACTCTTCTGAAATACAACAAAATTGAACCATTTCTGAAGCTAGTCATCTCGGTAGGTTAAACACATCAGCTTATAATAAGCTTTTCAAAGAATAACTTACAGAAAGTGCTTTGTTTCATCTTGGCAACGCCAGACATTTCTGATGACAAGCAAAAATTTGCGAAAGTTAGTTGGAATATTTTACGTTTTGATGAATGCACCATTTAACCTGGTCCTTGCATCAGCTGATTACCATTTATTTGCATATTTTACAATGCATGAAGTTTGATTTACATTCGCAGTCAGCTTCATAGATATCTGACATTAAACGTGTTTCGTCTATTTTATATACTACTTTTAAATAAAAAAATATGTGGGGTATTTTAATATTTTTTAAATGTTTATATGGCAAAAATCCGAAAGAAATTTTCCAGAAAGTGATCACTGACCGCACGGAGAGCTGGGCAGTGACAGAAGTAATCTTCCACCGATTCCTCCTCATCTATTTATCTACAATTTGAGAAATAGCGTATTCTTCTACCATAAACCCTCACAACACGGTGTCCGATCTTTTCTGGTCACTTTTCAAATAGTTTTACTCTGCCATCTGCTGTTGGCCCATCTCTGGGATTTCCCTATAGCCAGGGACTCTGACCCTGCATGTTTCACATTAGTCGATAAAATCTTCTGCCTAGAAGATACCATCAAATGTAAATAACAAATCGCTAAGTTTAATTCTCTATAAGTGGCAATATCAACCAACTCTGAGCAAATACGTTTAGTGACAAAAATTTCGTTAAGGAATTTTTGTATTAGGTATACATGTGCGAGTACATATGAACTGAAGCTCAAGATTTTGTTCGAATATGTTTGAGTAGCTCAGGCCTTGGCAAGTTGTTTATTATACGATAATTTTTAGGCACAAGCTCGAACAATTTGATTAAAAGTTTTGACTCTTTTCTCAGCACCTTTTTCTATAATTTAAAATTTTTTACGCTCTACTGCTCACATTTTTCAGCATATAGACATACCTTTCATTGAGGAATACTCAGCATAATTGCGTTCTATTGATATAAAGGATTTTCAACTAACATTCATATGTGCATAAATGCATAATTCTTAAATGTGCTTTATGTATGTAATTCTTTCAAAAAAACTAAAATAAAATAAAAAATAGCTCATTAAATATTTTTTTCTGCATACCATATTCGGAATGTAATAAATGCAAATGTTGCACATTTATTTGTAAAAAGCTTAATGAAGTAGACTGCTTTGCATACCTAATTAGTTGCAATTTGTCTCGCTATGAATAGTACATACGTAAAATGTACATGTACTCGTTCATAAAAGCTTAACCACGTGCCTACTTAGCTTAATCTACTCATAAATAATATCCTTCAATTAGGTTAACTGACATACACGTATGCGAATGGGGGGCATAAAGTATTAGGGAGGATAAAATATTTTACAAAGAGACAACTAGCTTATAATTTTTATATAGACCTTATCTAATTGAAATATTTCTATGATCAAAATGAAAAAAGTTTGGAAGTTTCTGATGAAGGCTTTAAGAAAGAATATTAAGAATCTCAGTTTTTAAGAATTATTTGTTTTTATGAGATGCGAGACTAATGATTTATACTAAACCAATTTTGCTCAGAAGCATCAAAGCTTCTGCGCAATTGAAATGCGGACTCTTCATAATGTTTACCACTCACAAAATATACACTTATTTCAGATTCTTCGAAGCATAGTTTTTCCTTAGAAAAATTCAGAGCGTAGTTGCAAAACGTACACGCCATTTGCTACCTGCAATTTTTAAAATTATATCAACTTGTCTGTAAAATAAAACGAAATATTTACATATAGACATGCACGTGTACTCGTATATATAAATTCATGTAAACATTCGAAATGAAGTACTAGCAGTAAGTGAGCAAGCACTAGTCAGTAAGACAGTTTCAAGTACACTTCAGCGCAGCATGACAACTTCTGCAATTCAATGCAATTTGCAGTGACAAATTCATATGCAAAGCGATGAGTGCAAATAAAAGTTGACGAAAATTAAGGACTAAAATGTTCTTGATGCAAATACATTTTTAACATGCAGTGTAATATCAAAACTCGTACGAAAAAATACTAGTTTCCTGCTAGTATTTTCTGATTTTAACTATACTGGTCCGAAATATTGTTATAGTAAAAGGTAATCCATTATTTTTTCAATAAATGGCTTTAGTGATATGTATATCTGCGTTCTATAAATGTGATTATACAAAAATCAGTTTGGAACCACTTGTAAAGGGTTGGATATACAAAGAAGATCAATATATGGTCGCTATATGAGTTGGCGTGAACCCATTTCTGAAGCGAATAGTTACTAGTTATGAAAACTGCATAATTTACAGTAATATTAAATGAAAACGGTTTTGGTTAAAGAGCAGTGAGCTGGTGCAAATGATCTCCAAGCTAGGATTGACAGCCAAGAAGGTTTTGTTGTGTGTTTGGTGGAATTGGCAAAGAAATCATCCCCGGTCTATACTGTCAGCAATTAGACCGAATAACGGAAACAATCGTCGGGAAGCGCTAAACTTCTATAAGACAGACTTAATGACAATATTAAAACAAAACGGCAAAACAAAAATTCGAGTATATTGGGCGAAAATGTTTTTTGAGCACACATTTTTTCTCTTTTTGTTATGTTTTGTTTTCGCCTTTAAAAAAAGAGCATTCGAACTAGTTATTTTAAGGGTGAATATACTCGTATAGGGTATACACCATTGAAATTTTATTGTCCCTACCCATTTTTAAACATGTACGAGGGTGCCTATTAAATTTTGGGATTAGAGAAGAAAATAAAAGCAAATATTAATCGTTAAAGCTTGTTTTATTGTTTTTCAAAATATTCTCCATCAAGATCTATTCACTTTTGCATGTGTTTAAACCAATTGTCGATCCACTTTTGGCAATTTGATTGAGATATCTCCGAATAATGCGTCATGAACGCATCAGCAGCCTCTTCAGGTACCGAAAGTCAGTAGCAGCGTATAGTTCGCACCAATTCGAAGTTTTGAGTGCTCAAAAATTCAGTTGTTTCGTAGTGAAGTAATCTGTCTTCGGCTATTGTTTTTCCTGATTTCTTGAAAGACAACTGCAACCACTTGCTTAGATGTGGTTCGTGGTTGTTGGATTCGGTTCACATTTAAACACCCTTACAGTCGACTCCTGACTCGTACGCGTAAATCCATGATTTAACATCTGTCACGATGTCTCAGACGTGTTTCGGGTCACCGCTAAAGTATTTTCTTAACATTTTTCATCGACAAGATTCTTTTTCATGCGACTGACAAATTGTGTTGCAACCAACGTGAGCAATTTTTTTTACGGTCAAATATTCATGCAATTTTGAAGGTATGGTGGTCATACTAATGGCTTCTACGAATGGCCAAAACTCGACGACCAAAACTTGACGATTTTTAATATCAGTTTGCGCCCAACATCAATAGTTTATCAAATACCGAATTATAAAGGCAACCCTGATAAAATCTACCCTTAAGCTGTACTAGTTACTTTTTAATCCATTTGTAACTAGTATGAATCTCTTATAATTTAAGGAAGGAAAAGATAAACGATCTCTTTTGTTATTTTTGAAACACCCTATATTTCATGGTATTAATAACGACCTACATATGCTCGATTTTTCCTTCTATAAGTTTTCTATTTACTTAAGTATATATTTATATATGTACATATATATACGATGACTTCACATGCGAGTATTTGTCATACAAACGCTTACTGCAATAAAACGTAAAGGAATAAAAAACTATTTAAATTACAAAAGAGCGAAAAGTACCGGGCCTAGAACCTACATAAAATGTCAGCACTAACCTTCAAAAGAACTAACAATTAACCGTTTGTTTGACGCCCGAATAAATCGAAAAGCAAATGGAGAAATAAGAGAAGTCCACAAAACCCGTTTCAATGACCGAACAGTGAAGGCCCGAAAGTTAACAGTTATCGCAAAGATACCAAAAGAACGAGTTGGCTTTAAATTTCATGATAATTTGCTCACTGTATGCAACGAAGAAGAAACTTATAAAACGGCACACTAGGTGATGGCTTAGAAACTATCATTAGCATACCATTTATGTGGCATAATTACTGTTGAATAAATACTGAAATACTTTGCAGTAAGAAATTTTGAAAATCATGTGTTGATTAAAAGCACTTGTTGTTAATACATAAGTATAAATATATAATGCGTAAGTATTTCTGGTTAAACACAACATAAACATATAATACACTGTTACTCTAAAAATGGTTATACGTCACTATCACTGTGTCATTTATGAGATTCATTATTAGTTAAGGAAAGTATAACTTCCAAAAATTGAGCATGGAAACAGGCTTGAGTTTTTTTTATGTCACTAACCTGCGCTTAAACTCTTCTCGAAGCTGTAGTTACTGGAAGAAAGGAGCGGAAAACTTCCCGATTTGCAGCTCGACAACAAAACTGGTGATGAATAGTACGCCTCTTTTAAAATTCCAGATTACTGCAGACTTATAACCTCTAAATGTGGTCAGGCCGTCATATACTCAGTTATAAAAGTGACTGTCATTAACAAATAAAAAAAAAGTTCAGTCTGTCTCTAGATAGCTTGGTCCTCCAAGCGTCGTCTAATGGAAATTTTGGAAAGTTGGGAAATCTTGATACTCACGATAAAAACCACTCCTTTGCAGACCCCCTAAAACCTACTCATCTAACCCTATTTTCTTCTGGTCCGAACCCGTCGCAACAGCTCGTTTCCTAGAACTCTCGTAAGTTGGATAGCCATTACAACAACAACAACAACCTCGCTGAAAAAGTTGTCTGAAGTAGAAAATAGCCTCTTGCAGGAACTTTCTTCTGTCCCACTTTTAATAAAACCCATAATTTTATTTACTCGAAAGAAGCAATGAATATTGAAATGTGCCACGCCTGAATAAAAAGGGGTCTAGCATTGAGGAAGGAGCATGATCATTATGATTAGATCTCGAATAGTATATGAATATTTACGCCAAAACAAGTAAGGGAGCCTAAGTTTGGTAGAATACCCATCTATACTTTATAATAGAAGTCAGACAATCCAAAGATCAGTTAAAAATATTTCAATTTAATTTTTCTCAAATTTTCTTCGAATGCGGTCATAAGAAGAGAATTTTTTCATAGTAAGATGCCTCTAACTTTTACTCCAAATGTTCGATGACGTCTAAAGTAAAACGTCCGTCATAAGCTTCGCTATTTCTTAATTTATTGAAAAATATATTTTCATTATTTCGAAATATAATCTAAATGAGATACATTTAAAATAATTTTTTCATGAAATTTCGCTTACGTGTATATTATAAAGTTTGTATCTTGGTTTGAATTTATGTGAAACACTACATCACTAAAATGATCGGCTCGGGGAATTTTGCAAACTTTAGTCCGTTCAAGGTATTTTTCGACCACTTTTTAGCACATATTGGGCGGTATCTCAACTATAACTCGACGGATGTTGGCTTCCAAGTGCTCAAGAATTAAAGGTTTATCTGCATAAACACTGCATTTCGTATAGCTCTACGAAAAAAAAGCCTAAAGGTGTCAAATCGAATGATCTAGGTGATCAATAGACCTCGCTACGACGATATATTATGCGGAGTCGTGCTCTTCAATTAAGTACCAAAAAAAAGTCGATTATCATACGACCATAATACTTCGAATTGACAGTGATTGTCTCGTCCTTTTCGTTTTCGAAGTAGTAAAGTCCAATCACATCTCCGATCTAAGAGCACACCAGACAGTAAGTTTTTTTTGGTGCAATGTCCTCATTTAAAAAATGTGAGGGTTCTCAGGGCCCGTACCTCCCGAGAGAGAAATGTGCCTCATCGCCGAAAAAAATTTTGCTCGTAAAATCGCCGGTTGTTGTTCAACCACCCATGATTGTACATAGGTGTAAGTTGAAGTGCATAATTTGCCATGAAGTACCGAGAAATATTCGTAGCTCTTGAGAATGTCGAGAAATTTACACATACGAAATTCTAATAAAATAATGCACTACATAGTTCTAACACAACAACATTTCTTAAGATTATTAAATGAAAGAGGTCAAACCAGGAATACTTGCACCTAAATGTAAATATACGCATTGCATAACTGTTAACTAAACAGGTAATGCTTGCGGCGATGGAGAAGAAAACTAAGGCAAACAAAAGTTGTATGCAATCTTTTGAATTTCGTTGGCCGCGGGTGGTAAAAATTAATTATAAACAAATCGAAAACTTACAAATGCATGCAGCTTTATTGAAATGTACAGTATATACTCGCACAACATGTTGGTATATGTATACAGATATGAATATGTGCAAACACCAATCACCTGCTGCCATAACAAATTGCTGCCCACACCATAATATTCGTGTTGCCGCTGTTTGTTGTTGATGAGGCGTTGCTCAAATGCATAGGTGTGAGAAATCACAAAATTTCACTTGTCAAAATATTTCCAGTAACAAAATCAATTTTGATGTTTTGAAATACACATGGACGTACATGCACATATATATATGTATGCGTGTATTGATTGTTTACATTTTTCTTATATTTAAAAATAACAGCAATAATAATTCTCTGGGAAAATAAAGGTGCTAAAACGAAACGAAAATGCACGGTTTGTGGTTTGATTTGATTTCAAATATTTCGTGTGTTTGCATGAATCACATATCTAATTGTAAAATGTACAAGGGGTGGTGGCCAAAGTGTTTTTATTAGTGTTCAAGCAGCAGGTTATTCGGAAATTCCAAGTTATCGAGAAAAATTTTCTAAAGAAAAAATAAGTGATTGAACAACTTAGAATAGAGAAATTTAAATTAATTATACATTAGCCAAATAAAAATAGCTTTTTAATACTGCAATAATTCTTTTTAAAGAAAATTCTAAATGTTAAATATATTATTTCAAAAACCACAACTCTAATGTATATAAAAAAAGCCAAAAAATGTTGTAGTAATTCACTTATTTTCCCACAAACCCCAAATATACATTTAACTAAGACCTGTTTATATTTTTAATAAAATATTATATTAACATACACGGTGTGTCCCAAAAATAACTGAACTTTTTGGATATAAAATAGTAAAATACTCATTATATTATCTTTGAAAGTTGTTATTTATTCAAAATACGTTCCATTTGACTCAACACAACGTTTGGAACGATCAACCAGCGCATGTATAGATTTTTTTATGTCATTTATAGAAATGTTCTTCAGTACCTCGGTTACGGCTGCTCAATTTTTTTCAATTTTTTTTTTTAATTTTGTAAACTTCAATTTTATATTTTTTTCAAGTTTGACACAAAATTTTATATTTGCTCTTTGTTCCATTTTTTTTTTGGAACCATTAGCACACTTTTGGTTTTATTGAAATGGCTGTCACTTTTACATCTGTTATCCGACTTACATGAAGTTAGGTGTGTTTGAAAGAGGATGAATGTATCTTTTTAATGTTGCAAATTTTCAATAGATGGCGCTGTATGTTGTATGATTTAAATATGAAGTTCGGTTATTTTGTTCGAAGTACAGGGTTTTCCAATAAGATGAGTTATTTTATTATTTAAAGAAAAATCCCATTATTTGAGATTAATGATCAAATGTTTATATTTGTTTAATGTGAAGAAGATATGCCATTAATAATGAAAACCGATATCAGCCAAATGGTCACCACGGCTACTTCAAATCGCAAAGTGGCTGCTGTTTGGCATCAATAGCTTCACGAATTCCATCTTTGAAGTCTTGAATTGACGTAGGCCTATTGACGTAGACCTCATCTTTCCTGTGACTCCAAAAGGAAGGAAGAAATTGCAAGGTGATAAATCACAAGATCTTGGTGGCCAATTGCGATCATCTCTTCGAGAGTTAACATGACCCGGGAACTTTTCCCTTAAAAGATCGATAATATCAATGTGGCGGGTGGATTTTTGTAATATATCGATCATTTGTTGAAACTAGCAAGATCGATCGACTACTATCATATGGATCAGATTTGAGATTTTTAATCATAATTAATTCAAACTTAAGTCATCTAAGAATGTGAAAACATCTGGTGTTCCTCAAGGCAGTCACCTCGGCCCCTTACTCTTCCTTATATTCATCAATGACCTTCCAAATGTGGTTCCTAATTCTAAAATACTCATGTACGGAGATGATGTCAAGCTCTTTAAATCAGTTCATTCTATTGAAGATAGATAACTCTTGCAACTTGACCTAAATAATTTAGTTAGGTGGTGCGATGCGAACTGTATGTCCCTAAATTTAAATAAGTGCAAATATATGAGTTTCTCCAGAAAATCTTTCCAATCCTTTAAGACAATCCTAATAAGACAAAAGGCGTTTTAGCTTTCATTAAACGCTGGGCTAAGAAGTACAATGACCAATACATTACCAAATTACTCTTTACCTCACTTGCTAAACCCATTTTAGAATATGGCTCAGTTGTATGGAGTCTACACTATCAATTGTATAGTGATAAATTGAAATCTGTATAAATAGAGTGTTATTCTTAACTAGAGTTTAACTTTTAAGACCATCTAGACACTTTGCGCCCCTTTCATTGTGTTCATGCCGAACAAACTGTGACATCCATGATCCTTTTAGATTATTGTATAATGATTTTAATACCCATTTCGCCAACATTGATTTCTCTGACTCGCGTTTCTGTATCAAAACCTACTTATTGAGTACTTTAAACAACTAAGTAATGACCTTCTCCATTTTCCCATGTAATTTAACAGCAGCTGTTGAACAAACCTGTAGCTGTTTAGAGTATTAGGTACATGTAACCGTGATCTTCCACGATCGGTTTCGAGTTCAGAGCAGTCCGGGCTGTCAATGGTTTCCGGTCCCCAGTCTTTTGCATTTTTCGAATATCCTTCAGGCGCATTCCTCGGTCGGTTGGATGGGAGGTGGGTAATGCTGTGTATGTCGAAAAAAAAATCGCCTTCCATACAATATGTGGGCCAATATGTGCAAAAAATTTGCCAAGACGGTTCGTAATCGGTCAAAATACCTTTCATGCGTGCTCGTCCAGTATGTTCATGATAAATTTACTCAACATGTGCTCGAACAGCCATTAACATCATCTTCACATCGTTTGCCAAAATTTGAATTTTCGGGCACTTCCTTGTGCAGAAGTGTAATTGATTTAAGAACTGAAATATCATGATCATCCGATACGATGTCGCTTCATTAAACGGGCCCGAAATGAGGAAGGTGCTGACATTACTCTCAATCCACTTGCTATTGGGTCACGCTCAAAGATTATTTGTTTTCAAATATTGAAAATAAAATGGTTATGAGGCTGAAACGAATTTCGGTCGAACTCCTTTCCCAATTCGTGATGTGTATCTTGCTATTATAAACCGCAAGACTGATGGATATTTAAGAGAATATTATATCTCATAAGAAACCCTCGAGCTTAATCAATCACTTATTACAGTTGATAATTAAATTTTATTATATTAACACAGAATTATTGTGCTGGAGACCATTGGTGTCAGCCCAGTGCCCTTCAACCACGACCGTTTCGTTTTCCACTTTCGTCACCAGTCAGAGATCACCTGTCAGGAATATATCGATTGTGGTACGATTCAGAAGTGATACGCAAAATTCGGTCCATTATGCTTTTTCTCGTTAACTAATGTTGCACCTATACATCAATATTCTTTGTGTATCCAATTTTTTTCAAGTCCTTACATAATTACCCTTTTAATGATTCAGAAGAAAATATTAAATTGTTAACGGTCTGCCAGTTTCTAAATTGCTATTTATTAAAAAATAGAAGTCGGCATTAATATGCAGCAGAAAATTAAATTAAGGAAAACCGTGTGATTTTACTTTGCATAAATATTAAAAAGCTGAAAGTACACAATGCTAAGACCCACGCAATGAGCAATACAATTGTATGACCAGCCAAAATTTTATTGCAATTTTTAACAAATGCCACAGAAATATACCTACATACGAGTGCACACCAACATAGCGCCCATTAAATTCACACAAAAATCGCTAACAACGCTGTGCGGCCACTCAGTCGCACCGCGGGTGGGAGGAAATGTCTTCTGTGCATAATGCGTTTGAGATTTAACAAAGAAAAAAAATACTTCCTGGAAATTAACATAAAAATTGTGAACTTCAAAAAGAACGTCGCTGTACTTTTTGGTGGCATTGAACGCAAATATATACTATACAGCAGAAGAGCGCAATGCAGCGCATTCAACAGTTGCCAGTTGCCAGTTACCAATAAGGCAGAGGCAAAAGCAAAACAGTCGAAAAAGAAAGGAAAAAAAAACAAAAATGCTTCAAATATCGCTAACGGACGGTGTAGATGTAAAGTTAGTTGTATGAGTAAAAAATATGCGAAATAAATATGTGCAAATGGCTTTTAATAAAAATGTTAGCCACCAAGCGTGAAGCGCCTGCCTACCTGCTGGTCTGCCGGCTTGCCTACCTGATCATTTCACTGTCTACTTACCACACAATCTAGCTGTCGGCTCAAAACTTTCTGCTGTCCGCACGCCAACACGGTCTCCTTGGATATTTGGAGGGCAATCTACATACATACCTATATATGTATGTGTATGTTACATACATACTGGTACAAAGCCATGTATAAGCGACGTGGTTCCCTTTTAACTTTTGTTATTATTACTATGTATTGTTGTTGTTGTCGTTATTGTCATGAAATGTTGGTGAAATGTTGCGCCGAAAATCACTTTGCGAAAAATGTTGAATTCTTAATGTTGTTTATGATGAAATATGACATGTTTGTACATTTTAAGCCGCTTGCGATGGTAGCAGTGGTGCCCTAAATCAACGTGCCACACTTGGTGTATACAGCCATTGTATGCTCTTGTAGGTATATATGTATGCATATTTGTTGGAATGTAATGTAAATACATATACTCGTTTGGTAGGGTGTTCTTTTTTCGTGAACGGGAATGACCTCTTCGTTCCATTTGATAGCAAAAGAGGTTTCAGAAAAGCTGACCCTTCCGGCGAGCGAGGCAATAGAACATTGATATGCATATATTTTGCATTTAGATATTCATATTTTCAAAAGAAATCCAGGGTTAAAATATTAAGTCGTGTGGGATACACTTTTCGATTCCATTTAGAGCCTAGAAACTAACAGGAAAATTTACTGGAGCGGGGCGTTTCTAAGGGTTGACTGCTTGATTGCTGTGATCTCAAGATTATCCATAGAATATACGATAAAGATACAAGATACATACATACATATGGTTCTTAATATAACCTTCCTCCGCGAGAGCAGACACCTTGATATGGCTTTGAGGCTTAGCTAAATCACTAATCAGTTCTTTTCTAGATGGCGGTAAGGCGGAAGTTGGCCTGGCTCTGACCCTCTGCTACCTGCCATACAGTTCAGTACTGTTGTCGACTACGACCAAGAGCTACCACTTAAACAAAACAACTAAGAAAGTAAGGTGGAAATGACAAGGAAGTCGTCCACTAGAGCACCTAAAGGAAAAGTAGTGAGCCAAGGCTTCACAAGGGAAAGATAACTTTCATTAACCCTGCGGAGCAGGCTCAAGTTCCAGCTAACAGAGTAAGAGTGAGGCACACAGACAAGGAGCTATAGTATAGTAGATGTAACGAACAGCGAGAAATTCTGCTAGGGCACAAAAAACACAACGAAGTATGTAAGACTTAGAAAGATACCGCCTACTGAGGAAGCTTCAGTTTGAGCCAACAGTGAAATCAATGAAAATGCTACATAATGCTCACTTTTTATCTTGCGCTTTAGATCAAGGCTAGAACGGAGCAGGGGGAAAACCCAATGGCTTAGCTACTCCAGATAAGATAGACTGGAAGATACAGATCTTCTCGGATTATAAGTCACCGAACATGGTTTCCATAAATCAGCAGTAGACAACGACAGTAGACGACTGCTTCAATTTTCAAAAGAGAACAGCAATCTTCTTCGAGTTAAAGATACATCAGGAAGGGTAGTAGTATCTAATGATTCTATGTTGTGCATATGATAACACTTTGAACGAACTGTCGTCTATGTGAGATTACCTAAGGAGTCGGTCAGCGCAATTTAATTTAACCTTATTACGATCTGGATTTTTTGAACATTGCACCATAGAGAGTGAGGTTAAGCTGTTGTCCGAGGTAACAACTAAACAAGTGCTATGTTCAAGTGGAACAAAGGTCTATAGATTCGTCTCTATATGTTTTTCTGGATAGTACGTAATTCTGTGCCATGACACAAGTCTATACAAATATATCATCCACGTGTAAATCCCTACACACATGACTACTTTATACTTTAGTCACTGATTTTGCCAAGTTGTTGTTGCCTTTATACCGGTGGTCTGTAGTGGTGATAGCGGCAACGGTGGCGCTGGTGACGCCGCTCGTTTGCGTTTGCGTTTACCCCAACTCGATACTTCACGCAGCGGGATCATAACTTGTAACACACACTCAGCAGGCGACTCTTGGGCTTGGGAATTCGCACGAAATACTTACCTACGTTACTATAAAGCTTGAGTGAATAATATGCAAATATACCCACACACTCACGCACATGCACGCATAACAATATACATACATTCGCCTGAGAAAAGTATTAAAAAATTTCAACTCAACTCACTGAAGAGAATAATGCCCCACTTGATCGCCCATCACCGCCAGCACCACCAGCGCCCCCTATGCATTCGAAAAGGCGCTGTGTTCGGCAAATATTTGTAGTCAACGTTTTGACATTTTTTATTCTGCCACAACTCTGCTACATAAATATTTTCACTGATGACTTTAGTCACGTTGAATGCTACGCTGTTGGTGCTGCTGACGCTGCTGATGTTGTTGCTGTTGTCCGCGTTGTAAGTCAGTCAGCTATATTTGATTATTTCTATCTATCTGTTGCATGTTGCCTTCTGTTGGCTACAGAAATCATGAACGACACATTTCGCATGAAACTCATTTTGGCCGCACAAATTTTGTATACCTCGAGCAATGCTTGGCAGCAACATGAATACAGAGAAATTAAAGCATTGGAGGTAGAGGTGGCAACAAAAATAAATATAGTATAGACTAGTTTGGTGTTTGTTAGGCCAGCGCCCGCGCACAGGTGGCATTTCATGGCAGGTGTGAAATGGTTTTAAATACAAAACACCCATTTATTTCATATTCACAGTTGGTTTGTGAAATTGTATGGAAGCGTTTGTTCTGTGCGTGGATTCCCCCATGAGGAAATGCTCAACACCACCTGTCACGTCCATACAAATCTCATTCTGCGAACGACAGAAATATTTTACTTATGAAATTGCATTGAGAGTTATGGGAAGTATGCTACAGCTTTATTTCTGATTGATAGGTGAAAGTAAATAGTTGTTTGCTTGGAGGAGCACTACCGTCTTCCGTCCTTCTAGGCAACGCATGGTAAAACCAGGAGGATGGTGATGCCAAATTAGAAAGCAGCTTTCTACTATATTACAATGTGTAAATTCTAAAATGAACTCGGTTTTTACCTTAAGAGCGGATACTGTGATTTTTTTTTTTAATTTTTTAATTTTTTTAAAAGAAGACGGGTAAATACTTTTCAATGTTTTTACATTTATTGAAATGCTTCAATATTCTGGTTAATGATAGAATACCGATTGATTCACATAGCTACCGCGACTAGTCATTTTCGATTGTATGGAACCCCATAGCTGTCATGGCGACTTCAATTTCGTATTTTATGTCATGAATCATGTCTGGATGGTTGGCATTACCCTTAACCCTATCCATAACAAATAGTCCAACGGAGCCAAATTCAGCTCCGAGGCGGTCAGTCGTTTAGGTTAATTATGTGACTTATAAGCTTGATTGTAATGTTGGCAGTGTTTTGAAACCACACATCGTCCATATTATCATCTTCAACGCTTAGAAACAAATAATCTCGATAAAGATCGTCATTGACTCTGTGGATGTATTGGTTTTTCCATGGTTACTTGTGGTTTTTCTGTACCTCGAATGCCGCAGTTTTGTTTATTAACGTAGTCCCTGAGGTAAAATGAGCTTCTCCGTGAAAGAAGACCATTTAGTGAAACGAAATCGTATTGGATGGTTATGAGGCTATTGTTCTTGAACTTATTGGGCTTTAAAGCCTTCAATCCGATGTCTGCAAAATCCTGCGCAAAGTAAAAATTTAAAGAAACCTTGTACTAAATATGAGACACATTGGGAATGCCATTGAATATGTCAGAGCTCTAATAAACTGTACTAAAAAGAATGTTATTCCATAAACAACCACGAAGTAAGAGTATAAGTTCGAAACATAACTGATGCAATCAGCATATCCTCTATTGTATTAATACATGGTTATTTTTTGCTACACCGAAATAAAATAGGGGTAAACGGTTTTGTTTTGAGTATTTTAAGGTGGAAATAATAGCAAAGAAATTTGATAGATTATTTTAAGCGCCGCCGAAAGTCAATAGTCACAGTGGACATGAGAATATTAGTCATCAAAACTTTGTGCAGGATTTGTTGGGTGGGAGATACCATCACCCTGTTATTGAAATCTCCAAGCACGATTTTACATCGTACGACGAACAGCGGTCGTAGATACACACTTCATTTATGACAGAGCAAAGTTTAATTTACTTTCCTATATTTTCTATATTTTTATATTTTTTAAAATATTTGTGTACGTTTTAGGTGCGACTACAATGCTGTGAGTGGCTTATAAAAACCATTAAATAAAGGTTTGATCAATTAATTATTTACTTATGCATTAGTGTTGGTTAATTAAAATGGAGGTTGAGTATATGACTTCAGTATGAATAACTGACCGCGTCCAGCCGAACTTCTGCCCCCATATTTGAAAATGATTGAACTAATTCGACGAACTCTTCCTTCATCTCTGCAAGTCTATCGCCTTAAGGATGGACAGACCAATATCTATTTAGCCAGTCTTGAGTACCTTAAGGGTTCCTCTGAGGTCTATTGCCTTACGCAGCATTTAAGGTGCTGAAAGGCTGAGGAATTTGACCGCAATTATCTCACCCGCGGCGTCGGTACGACCGCCTTTTCATTGTCTTCTAGGATTTTATCTAATTCCCCTCCCTAATCTCGACTTTCTACTGACACGTCTAATTACCTTAATTGTCACTTGCTTGGCTATTAGAAATCTAATGGACTTATCTATTTAGTTCCACCAGTTATGTCTGTTTATACAGCCAGAGTTGTAGTTTTTGTGTAGAATGCAACTTTTCAATTTGGGGGTCAGAGATGAACTCAGCTCCTGTGCCTTCTCGTTTGCTCCCTGACCCATCGGAATAGATATAAATATCCCACAGATAAAAATTGTTGCTATGATTCAAAACACTCTTAATTTCGACACGTCTAAATATAAGCCCACTGGCCACTCAGCCATGGTAATACTAAGATTTGTTTATATTCAAAAATAATTCAATTAAAATTTTATAAAGGTACTGTTAGCAAGTCCAGATATTCCCACAGCAACTCCCACTCCAAATTCAAATGATTTTAAACCTGATTTATATTCTATCCACTTACATATTATTGTATATATGTGTGAAGGTGTGTACTCATACATATTAAGTTAGTTTGTTGTTTTGTGTGCGCCCAATTGTGTGAAATGCAACTGACACTTGAACTAATTGTAAATGACACTCTGGAATTTGTTGCACACTTGCAAATTGTTTGTTAGAAAACTATAGTTGCCAATGTGAAAGAAACTTTTTGACATCCATTGTGGTACGAAATAGTACGATTATAACAAAAGTGTTAGATACCGTTATACATGCATACACGTATGTATGTATGAATGTATAAAATGATACAAATATTTGCATGTAAATGTATGTATGTATTCCCGTATACCATATACATATTATATATTTATCACGAAATGCTTGCCATTATTATGCCATTGTAGGTGGAAGCTCTGTTGTGAAAATTAAGCTTTCAAAAGTTTCACATATAAATACTTTTGCAAATCTACGACTTTTTGTATATTTCACATACAAATCGCTATAACGCTAGCACAGCGACCGAAATTTAGATAGGAAAGTTTTACAAATGAAATATCATATTTTTGGCTGAGTTCATGTTACAATATTTAGCAAATAAAACAAAACCCCAACAAGCCACTGACATCAACTTGCAACTAGCAACTAGCAACTTACAACTTTGGCACTTGCTACCCGCTGCCTGGGCACGCTGTTGTTTCGAGCGGCACGTTGACTTGCATGCGACTTTATACATAATCACACGCATGTGCCACCCAATAAGCGCTTTGGAAAAATTCAGAGAAATATCAATAATCTGTTAAGTATGGCGAGACCGCGTGCCGAATCAAAATTTTACTTCGAAATAGACATAACTTTCTGTAATTGTATCTCTCTTATAGAAACATTTGTCCCTACTAGCTAGAAATTTTGCACAAGCTAAATCATTCCCCATAGACAGGAACATATGGTAATGACTTAGTGTGAGGTCCGGACTATATAGTGGATGCATAAAAACCTCCCAACCAAGCTCTCGTGGCTTCTGATGAGTCCATATCGATGTGTGTGGTCTTTCGTTGTTCTAATGTAACACAATTCCGGTCTTTCTTGCTCAAAGCTGGGCCCTTCTGGTCGATTGCTTCCTTCAGACCGCCCAAATGCTGACAGTTGGACGTTGTTGTCACTGTTCCACTTTTGACCACCAGTCAACATCCGCTTTTAAAATGGGTAGATTTTGTTATGACTCAGCTGCGATTCGCAGATGGACCTTCGGTCCCTGAGGTGTTTTCTTTTACGTTAACTCATGTGGCACCCATAACTCAAGCTTCTTTGTGTGTCGAGGCTTCGATTGGCTATAGAATGCGGTGTATCTATTGCAGTAATCTCAAAAATAAAATGTGTTGAAGCTTTGGGTCCAGTTGCACGCATAAAAAAGCCAACAAGAAAGCCTTATATATTCTTAAAGCGATGTTATATTAATGGTTATTTTTCGGACACGGACCTGTACAACGCATATGAAGCTCACCATTGTATTTTTTTTTCGGAATAACACATTTGTGGCAGCAAACGAAAATAGGGCACCTAGCCGAAAACTATTGTGTAAGATGTTTCACACAAGAATTAGCCGTTTGCAGTTTTTGAGTTGGAAAAGCCACAGGGCTTTAAGCGGGGATTCTTGGAATATGCTAAGTTTTAGATGAACTAACAAGTTGCAAATGCGTTAATATATCTTTCAGAAAGTTATTTTCTGTTTAATTTTAACTATGCCCAAATTTTGTTCAGGTTATTTCCGGAAAAAAAATTATTTCTATATTTTTTCAGTTTTAAAAACTTTCTAAGATCATTAATATTTTGGAAAAGTAAAATACTTTCGAGATATTTTAGTTAAATTTTTCGCAAATCTTTTGTTTGTATTCACTACTACTCACCAACAACCAAAATATTATAGGAAATTAATTTAAATTAAAAAGAATTAGTTAATTTTTCTAATTGAGGTTGCCATTCGCATGCAATGCCAATTCCTTCGATTGTATGTCTGACATGAAATAAAGAGCTCCATATAAGAATCTCTCAACTGTTCGGAGACGACTCAGAATTAATTATAGGTCCCTCCATTTTTTGAAAGAACATTAAAACGCACAACAAATCGAAGAAGGAGCTTGGCCTAGAATCGCTTCAGCGGTTAGTATGCGAATGTTGAAAAGCCATAGAGAGAACATTGTTTTAGGTTTGGCTCCGATCATGTAAGTTCCAGCAAGTTAACTTAGAAAACAATGGCTAGCTGTTATGAGGCACACATATGCGTTAGTTCTTTAGGTATATAGTGCGACATAAAGGCTCAATATAAATAAATTGAGTTGTAGTAGTCGTCATAGAGGTCTTCAAAGGATCTTGCGAAATTTAAGAGTTCCTTGAAATCTAAACTGGGTCGTGGCATAAATAGAGGAAACGCTCTAGGAGAGAAGATACTCACGTTAATGCCCATCTAGCTGAATATATCATTGGCTTTAATGCATTCATAACGTTCATTCAGACCCGCCAACATTTTCCAGAATGTAGCCGTTGTAGTAGTCCTTCTTGACCACGTTACAAATACAAATTTTAAGAATTTAATGTTCTTATTATTTAAATTCTACTAATTTTAGTTTTAATTAATTATTGGGAAGTATATTTTTTTGATAAAATTTCAAACTCCTCAGTTATTTTTCAAATGTTCTATACTACAGAGAGGTTTGGTATAAAATCTTTAGACTGACGCGTATCAACTTTTGTAGGTTGGGTTCCAAAGAATAACGATATTATTGTGTAAAATTTCATACTACTATGCTACGCTCCGTTACCAATAGAGAGGTAGAAAATTGTAATCAATATTTTTCCGGTGCGAATAATATACTATTGTATATATATATTCGAGTATATAACTAAACTCCATAAAAGCGCTGGAGCGGTCTGGAGCGGCCTGAAATTTATTCAAAGACGCCTCAGAAAGGCTGTGAGGGATTTTCATTAGAAATTTTTTATTTCAACTCAGAAATACACTCGGTAATCTGGCCAGAGGTACGCACAGCTAACCACTCAGCTAACGTGACCGTATTTATGCACTGAAAAATTCAACGTTTGCTTGAGAAAATTTGGAGTTTTAACAAAAATGTTTATTGGGAACATATGGTGTGCTATTGTTTTTTTTCCATAGTTAGGCATTGCTTTTTTGTACTCCCGCTGCTGAATGAATTTGTTATAAGTTATAAATGTGGGCATTGTCGGTTTTCTAAGCGATTTGCGCGTGTAAATACTGACTTACATATGTATGTATGTTTGCCTACACACATATTTGTTATACACCATTTATTTGTAAACGTTACATAAATATGTATGTGCACATCAATTTACAAGTGCATACAATTCGGAATTTATGCAATCGCAAAGTTGCATGCTCACTCAGTCATACGGAAAGTGTTTTAAATAGTTTTTTTTCGTTTCACAAAATTGACAAGCAATTTAAATCGATATGAAGTCTGTCAATCAAAAAAAAAAAATAAATAAATAAATAAATGAAAACATTATAAGTGGATATATTACAGAGAACATAAGTGTTCAAATTAAATTATCAATAAAGTATGTTTGAATATTTTTGCTGAACGACAGCATTTTTTTATTTGCTATTTCTGTTATATTTTAATATATCCAAATTAATATTAATTTGTGTAGATATTCAGTTTCTTTTAAAAATGTGTGTTTGATGTTCCTCAGCTGGCAACGCTGCCTTCGAGGATCAATGTAATACCTTAAAAGTGATAATTGGTAGTCATCTGTAATTTAAAATTATCTATCAATATTAGCGAAAAATATTAAAGTAGCAAGTAGAACATTGCTTGCATTTTTTTTTAATTTACATACATATTTTAGATAATCAGAAAAGAAAAAAAATTTAAATAATTGATGTATGTACAAAAATGTCTATAAAAAAGACAATTGTCAACTAAATGAACCCATTGTACGTAATAAGTTGCAATTAATCCCATTTTAAAAAATTTTTTTCGCATTTTTATGTTGAAAAAATATAAGCATTCAAACTTCTTGTAAAGAAATCCTTTTTTAGTTTTTTTTTTGAATCATAATTTTTTTACTCGTCGCAGATCAACAAAATACTTCACAATCATAAAGTATGAGCTTTTATAAAGCAAATATGTCAAATTTACCTATTTAGACTTACGTTTACTAAATTTAAAATATTTGCCTGACAATTACTTTTAAATTTTCAAAAAAGTCCAAATTCACTTAGGAGGCCTTGATTGAGTCATCATATCGCAATAAGGGTTTTAAAAAATTCCGGTTGAACTAATGTCAACAAGACAGCGAAGATTCAAGAGTTAATAATCTCATCGATATCATATAAAACATTCTGGCGGTCTAAATTACGTCGTAAAGTTAAGCATATGTTAATATATATGAATTAAAAAATTTCTCTTTTCTTTAAATTTTTGGTCTAGGAAGTTAAAAATGAATGTCGAATTTCGCGACAGTTAATGTCGCGTAAAACCGCATACAAGTATGCTAACCACATTTGGTAGAAATATTTCCATATTTAAGGTACCTCCTTATTATCATAAGAATCATACAAAAGAAGAATTTAACGAGTAAGTTTTACTAGAAAATAAAAAAAAATCTACTCCTTTTTATAATGTTTTTCAATGAAAAATCTTCTTAACTTAATTTGCTAAATTTAAGGTACCATGAAAATCTTTCACCCGGTAAGGACTTTGAAGTTTATGAATTTTGTAATTATAATGATAATGTTTTGTATGTGTAATTTATGTATAATGATAATGTTGGAATGTTTAATAATTATTCATTCTGAATAAGATGACGTGGAAGAAATCTTAATCTTCGAATGCAGGGTGTAGGTGCCTGGAAGAGTAGATATAAAAAATTTTATAGCATCAAATTCCTTGATTAATTTAAAACAAAATATTTAAATTGGAAGATAATATCGTCAATTCTAAAAAATTAGACTAAAAATTAGACCTTGTGGGTATTTTGAACATTATTACCCCCAATATGTGACGACCTCTTAAGGTTATTCTAATTTTGTGAAATAAGAAAAAAGTTGCACAGAGTCATGTCCGACATATATAGATGCCGGGGAAAAGTTGCAATATTATTTTTTCGCTAAGAATTCACAAACAAATATTGAGGTCATACTTCATCGTGATGAAAGAAATGCAAGTCGAGACGTATTTTCTTATTGCTTTTCGCAAACGGCGCGTTAAACTTGTAAGTACTACATATTTACGGTTTGACTTGGTGGCAGGAATTTATTAGCATAAGCTTCATTTTTGACCGCACTTGATGAGCCTTTCAGTCTTGCCAAGCCAGAATACGTCCAAAGCGTTGATTGAGCTTTAGATTCAACGTGACAGCAGTAATCCCATATTTCGTAACCTTTTATAATATGTTTCAGTAATTCTGCAAACGTAGTTGACTTTAATTTCTGAGCAAGTTAAATTGTCATACTCAAAACATTGAAAAAAATGTCAAGATGTGATGCAGTCAATATGCCGACATCATAAGCGTTATCTGCAATTATGTATTGGCGATTGATCATAACGTCTTCTTTCACTTTTTCAACGTATTCATAGGTTGTTTTGTTCTGGGCATTCGTCATCCTTAATGTCGTCATGTTCTTCTTGGAAACGCTTATACAATTCGTAAACTATTAACTTACTTATTTCAGACTCACCTTAAGAATCTTTCGTCTTTCTTTGATCCATTTTTTCAAGAATTGCTGAGTTTGCAACAACACTTCTTTGTAACCTTAGTAGATGCTAGAGAAAAAGTCAACAATGAAAACATTGAAGGTTTCATCATACATATATCTGAATCAATCGGACGCTTCGAGGCCGCGAAATTTTAAAGGTCGTGCCCAAACCGATTTTGCAAGACAAACGTGCGACCTATCGTGAGATTGAGAGCACTATAGGCATTAGTGGGGCCAGCATATAAATATTTGTCAGTAAAAAAATTTGATTTGATATATTCCCAAAAGTATTTGATGGCTCGAACTGAGTAACATTAAATAAATATGAAAGATATTCTAAAAAAAAAAATATAATCATAAATACGATTTCCGTTAATAAACAACGATTTTAATAAACAATTTAAATTTGTTCTATTATTTATGTAGAAAATAATCAAAAACTCTATTAAGTATGCAAAAAAAATATTTTTATATTGAAAAAAAAAAGATAAAAATATTTTAGTGCTCGCATAACTAAAACGCTGATTGTTTCTCCAATTATTGATTGAGATTTAATTGAGAGAAAAAATTTCAATTTTAATATTTCTACGATTCATAAAAATATACGTACTATTCGCGCAAATTAAGTGAACTTCATTTAATTAATTTAAATTGGCAACAAAAGTCAAAACGAAAAGAAATTTTCCCAATACACATGTTTTCCATTGAGCAGAAAGCGTAAAGCGAGGTCAGGGAGAACGAACGATTCAATTGTGGCAGCGGAAATAAACTGAAATTGGCGGAAATTGTACGCCATATTGCTGCCCGAAACATATTTACGCGCTGTAATACTACAGGAGTTGCTTATTGGTGTTGCTGTTGCGTGCATGCTTGTACACTTTAGCAATGGCTTCTGGCATTGGCTGTCGTCGCATCTGTTGTATTTGTAATATTATTGCATTGCCTTTTTTCTTTTGCTTCTATTATCATAACAGTTGTTAGAAATTCCCAGTTCAAGCCATTCGCTTTAAATGGTCACTAAAAGTGGGCGCAAAATATGGGTGTTATCTATGTACAGTGGCGGACTAAAGTCTACATACGACCCCTTTTTTTGGAATCCCTACCGTCCCATAGTTTTTACAGGAAAAGTATTGATGTAGTCTTGCTTTGAATTTAATTGTAAGACAAAACCGAAAATTTCATATTTGTTCAACATTAACTTTCAATGTTATTAACAAAAAACTCAAAAAAGCCGTTGACAAAAGTGAACATACGTTTCATTAATTTGTTTCGTTTATTACTTCAGCTATTGTTTTCAGCGGTCAAGTACCGTTTTTTTTTTCTTTCTATACTTTTCTTGGTATTCGGCTTTATCTTTATTGTTTTCCATCATTTGAAAAAAGAAATACAATCGCGAAAATGTCGTCAGGAACGGAAATCCCGGTGGCTGTGCAAAAATTGATTATAAAACACAGAAATGATAAGAAAACGTTCGGCAAAATAGCTAAATTGTTAAATTTAAGAAAAGCGACGGTGCAAACAATTTATAAAAACTTGCAGAATCGGGCTCGTTCGAGAGTAAGCCGCGAAGTGGCCGTCCAAAGAAGCTTACCCATAGGGACATCTCTTTCATCCGTAATAAAGTAAGCCAAAATTCCAAGGTACATGCTACCAATTTGGCCCAGAAGCTAGCGAAATGATCCCAAATTGTTGTGCACTTACGCACAATAACAAGAACTCTTAACAACGAAGGATTCTACAGCAGAACTCCTCGCAAGAAGCCTCTCATAAGCGAGAAAAACCGCGCACATCGGTTGGAGTTCGCTAAAAAGCATCTAAAGAAGGATCATGAGTTCTGGAAAAGCGTGCTATTTACGGATGAGTCAAAATATAACATATTTGGATGCGATGGCAGAGCAAAAGTTTGGAGAAAACCCATTACTGCCATGGATCTCAGGCACCTTATTTCGACCTTAAAGCATGGTGGTGGGAGTGTCATGGATTGGAGAGCAGTTGCAGCGTCTGGGGTGGGTAAATTGGTCTTTATTGAAGGAAATATGGATCGCTTCGAGTATAAGACCATATTGGAAAACAATTTGAAGTTATCTGTGGACAAACTGTGCCTTGACTCGAGCTGGATCTTTCTACAGGATAATGATCCTAAGCACACAGCGCAAATTGTAAAGGATTGGCTGCTGTATTATGCTCCGCGGCAGTTGCACTCATCACCACAAAGCCCGGAATTGAATATTACATAGCACGTATGGAAAATATTGGAGCGGAAAATTCGAAAACACCCTATAAGTAATGCATCAAAGCTCAGAGAGAAACTTCAAGAAGAGTGGCAAAACATTACAGGAGAAGAGCTGGAAAATTTGGTTTTTTTCAATGTTAGACGCTTGCAAGCGGTGATCGATGCGCATGGTGGCCCAACAAAATATTAACTTAGTTATTAAAATTAATATGATTACCTAGAATAGCTAAGCAAAAAATCGTATGTTCACTTTTGTCAGTGCCTTTTTTCCATTTTTTGTTAATAACTTTGAAAGTTAATGTTGAATAAATGAGAAATTTTAATTTTTGTTATATACTTGAATTTAAAACAAAACTGCATCATTATTTTTTCTGTGAAAGCTATAGGACGGGTTGAATTCCCAAAAAATGGATCGTATGTAGACTTTAGTCCGCCACTGTACAATAGTAATTTTGGCTTAAAGCTGTTACTATTTAAAGATAAAAATATAAATTAAAAACTTTTCAATAGTTTAATTGATTTGAATGAAATTTGCATTAAACTGAAGCTAAGTCAAGGTACTATTTATTCTATATTTTTGAAAATCCATAGGCTCTAGCCCCCGCTGGTCGGATGTACACAAAAAGCTTATTTCTTTTCGTCACATCGGATAGGAGAGAATTCATAATATATTGAGGAAAAAATTTGGCTGAACCCACTAGTCTATGCCCGATGCCTGCCATTAGTCCAAGTTACTTCAGAGAGCAGGAATGGCAAGATGCAAACAGATCAGACTGGATTAGAAGGAGATGAATTTACACTGGCCTAAGCTTTGAAATTCGATACGAATCTAAAACTAACACTAATTTTACAAAATGAAAGTAATAATGATACAAATTCTTGTTTCAAATAAAGAATTTAAATAGGTACGGCATTTATGAGAATTTAATTGAACGTTTTAGCATTTAAATAGAGAGTCGATTGAAGACAAAATGACTAAATTTATACCGAAATCAGACCACAAGAGTGAATTAAGCTAAACCAGGTTGGTAGTAAAGACATAAAATACAACAAACAACCAGGTGCTCTCAGTACTCTACTTACTACAAGTAGCTTCGAAAATTACTTAAATTCTTCAGAGATGAGCCTATACACCGACCACACCAAAACTATAGAAAACGTATTGGAAAACTCAAGCTACTCCTATGATTGTAGCTTCTGCTCAAATATAAACGAGACTGTTCAATAAAACAAAACGGTTAATTATTCTTCAATATTTATTTTATCCCCTTCAAAATAGTCACCATTAGAGGCGATACACATATGCCACCTTTTTTTCCAATCTTCATAACACTTCTGGTAGGCCGCTTTAGGTATGGCTTTCAGTTCCTTCTTCGAATTCTCTTTTATGACTTCAATCGACTGAAAATGCTTTCCACGAAGCGGCGATTTGAGTTTAGGGAAAAGAAAAAAGTCACACGGTGCCATGTCGGGTGAATGCGGTTCTTGCGGAACAATATTTACGTTGTTTTTGGTCAAATAATCGCGTACAAGACCAGACGTATGAGCAACAATTTTGGAACAAGTCGAGCAGACACACGTCTCATGCCCAAAACATCGTGAATAATGCTATGAGCGGATCCATTTGATATGTTGAGCTCACTATCTTTCAGTAACGCGACGATTTTCCAACACAATTTTCTTTACTTTTTTGACGTTTTGTTTGTTTATTGACGTTGCTGGACGACGATCATGGGGCAAGTTCTCCAGCGATGTACGGCCGTCCTTGAACGACTTATGCCAATCAAAAATACGTGCACGTGATAGGCAGGACTCCCCACATGCCTTCTGCAATATTTTCATTGCGTCCGTCGCACTTATTCCATTGGAATAACAAAATTTCAAACAAACTCGTAAAATTCGAAAAACACACTCGAGGTTGACTTGTTTATAGTGCCGTAAAAAAAAACTATATGACAGATCGCGCTCAAATTTGACATGTAAACATATAACAGTCCTGGCAACCTAAGCAAAAAAAAAAGTATGGCCATATGTCTTGTCCTTGTCGAGTTATGGATAAAGTCTCGTTTATATTTGAGTAGAAGGTATATACAAATATAATGAAATAAAGCTCCTCATACAATCCATCAGATATTTTGAGGCGGCTTAGAATAAATTATATGCGTAGGTCCCTCCATTTGTTTGAAAAACGTTAAAACGCGCGAGGAAGAGTTCGGCCGAAAATTGTATCAGTATAGATTACGCTATATTGGGTGGATTGTCAGAACTCGCCGTGAAAGATTGTTTGAAAAATTATATCACTCGGTATCTCTCTGAAAATTTAATCTTTAAATCAAGATTAAGCTATTTGCAAATAATTGAGAAGATGTTGAGAACGTCGGTGATTTACACATTTTATGTTTTATTTCAGCACACAATTGGTCAACTCTCCTAAGTTAATTCGGAAAAACGAATCGAAAATTACCTTCCAATGTTCAATACTGTCTTTGTCAGATGGTGGTAAATCGAATCATTTGAATTTCAAAGCCGATCGGTACATTTCCTATCCGCAACTCTCTGCTTCCAATTAATATGGATAAAATAAAGTTGCATGGCTGTTTTAAAGGCAAAACTTTTTTTTACCGCTATTACTTGATTTATACTAAATTTGGTTTCCCATTTTATAATAAACATACACGCTCGGAGAATGGGTTCAAAACTAGATGGTCACAGATTCCGATTTCCACAAGAAAATTTTGTTCAGCGATGAAGCTCTCCTTTGTTTAAATGGGTTTGTTTATAATATAAATTGTCCCATTTGGAGTGATATTAATCCGTAAGCCAGTTTTGAGACACCCTTAAATTATCAATAAGACATTTCTTGCTCAATTGGCGAAGGGAATCACTGATCCATAATTCTTAAAAAGTTAATGCTACAGTCAATGGGAAACGCTGTAGAAAATTAATTAATGACTTTTTCGTGCCTGAATTGGAGAATGTTGATGTGGGCGACGTGGGCTCTTGGCGTGGTCTCCAAGATCGTGCGATTTAATATCGCTTGACAATTTGCTGTAATATTGTATAAAGTAGATTCTCTACGCAGATAAGCGTGAGAAGATTGATGCCTTGGAAGATAATATTCGACTAGTCATTACTGACATATGGCGTTAATCGCTACAAACATTGAACGAAATTTGAATTGATCCATTGTATAATAAGTATAGTCAAATCAGGCTGTAATACTGGCCCAGAACGAAGCACGTCATTAAAAGTAGTACCATTCGATGCCCGACTAGAGGCGGTAAATACCATGCGTACTATTATATATGCCATATCTTCCTTTATCACAGCATGACGGGGAAGGAAATAATTTGCGGAGGAATCAGCAGATACGAGTATGATGATAGTAATCCTTGGCATATGTCCAAGAGTTTCTTACTCGGATAAAATTTTGTGGTATCTCGTTTGTAAAGTTGTATTTTTCATAAGCCATAAGACATTGACATAGTTTAGCTAATCAAGAAACAGCGGCTACGCTGGCTAGGTCATGTGGTCCGGATAGATACGTATACTCCAGCTTTGAAAGTTTTCGCTGCAATACCCGCCGGTTGAAGCAGAGGAGGAGGAAGATCTGCACTCCGTTGGAAAGACCAGGTAGAGAAGGACCTGGCTGCACTTGGTATTTTCAATTGGTGACAAACAGCAAAAAGAAGAAACGAATCGCGCAATGTTGTTAGCTCGGCTATAATCGCGTAAGCGGTGACTACGCCAGTAAATTAAGTAAGAGATGGTCTATAAATTTGGCTTGTGACAGTCACAGCTGTCTTTTAATAGTGCTAAAATAAAACGTCATTAGTATATGCATATTTCTTAAAGTAAATATTCGAAAGGTATCTGAGATTTGTCAACAATGGAATATAATTACCTTTCGCTAAGAAAACATAGGCACTAAATCTTCTTATAACTGAAACTATGAAACCATTAAAATCAATTCGCTTAGCAATTGACAATATAAAAGCCTAAATCTTTCATTTATTGCTCTAAGGAAACAGAATGCTTTCTGTGCAGCACCAATTGTTGCTAAATTAAAATAGTGGAGGTTAGCAATACCACATTTTTCATACAAAATGTTAACAACCGATAACAGCTATAAAAAAATCGGTACACTCGTAAGATGCAGGGCAAGTATTTGACAAGGTGGGGCGTGATGGCTTCATTCAAAAAATTAAACATTTACTACCTAAAAATATTGCCCAAAACCATTGATTCCTACTTATCAAAGAGACGATTCACAGTAATGGTAAATGAGTACGTAACATGGCGATAGGGCGCATCAATGTTAATGAAAGTAAGGGCAAGCACATCTAACATTCGCCCTACTGCCAAGCTTAATAATGTACTCATTCCACAGGCTGACAAATTACATACCTCGGAATTCACTTACCCAGGTGCTTAAACTGGAGGCGTAATATATAGCTGCAGCTCAAACTCAAATCTGTCAGCTAACACTGACTTTTAACCAAGTACTCTGCTATTAGTGTTAATAAAAAGTTTTCCTATTAGTTGCAAAAATAAGACGGACATGATGTGGGACACAGCTTGCGCGACGAATATAGATATGATTCAAAGGTTCCAATCGAAAACGTTAAGAGTAACACAGGACGCACCATGGTACATGCGTTATGAAGATGTACATATAATTGATTCTTTTGTAACCGCTGAAGCGATTTTCGGCTGCGCTCTTCCTCCAATATTTGGTTTTGCGTCTTAATGTCGATGCTAACCACTTGACTACCGCGGCCGACTGAGCGATCTAAATATACCTACCATCAAATAAGAGATTGAAATCGCACAAAAAAAAAAAACTTCACAATCATCAGAATACTTTGGCTAAGAGCCTTTCCCTCCGCATCAAGTCAAACCCGACTGAAGAGAAGAGATAAACCAGCCTTCTAAAAAGAAACGTTATTTTAGTTAAAGGTTTTATTACTTATGGTTAGGATTTTAAAATATAAAAAATTAATTTTCAGTCTATTTTGAGATTTTTTATGAAGTGAAAAATAAATAAAAAATTTTTGCTTTTAAGTCTTTTATATTTTGCATATTTCTCCAATTATAAGCCTGTTGGATGGCTTTGTGTCTACCAAAAAATGTCTATACTGTATAATTCGATTATCCCTTTGGGTTGCTTTTTTCACTTAAAAGGGTATCTCGCCACAGTTCTTTTCACATAGCAGTAAAACAGCCAGCTGACTTTATTGCCTTCCGCTACTGGTGCAGTCGCACGTTATGTTGCCACTGCTGTGTTGCATTCAATGCTGGTGGTATTATTATTATTAGTGTTTCAAAAGAGCTTACAACGAGGTTGCAAGTACTGTCATAAAAGCAAATATGAGCATTTTTGCAACATGTGACATGCGGCATGCAACATGCTGATACCACTTCAGCTTGCTTTTGCCCAGCTGTTGTTAGAATTATTATTTTTTTCGTTTTGGTTTCATATGACTTGTCACTTCAGCTACCACCCTGCTCTACTCATTGCCCATTGCTCATTGCTTACAGTATTACTTTATTCCGCCTTTGTCCGTTGCTTCAACACATTACGACGTTTAAGTGTATTCAAATGACCCATTTATGAGACGTGACAGTTGTCTAGTCTGCTTTTATGACTTTTTCGTCTTACAATGTCAGTGACCGTATCAAATACACCAGCAAAGTCCTGCAAGAATGGCAATTGCAAAAAAGTCTTATCTAATTTAGGGTGGTACACTTTGATGTTTTTCTTTTGCTTTAAGAAAAATGCTTAATTTATATAAAATTAATTTTTCTCACTGCGGTTGCCCTTGTCAGAATACCTATGTCAAGTCCATCGGACGTTCAAAGACGACATAGAATAAACTGAAGGCTGCTCCATTTGTTGGAAAATATGATAGCAAAAATTAGTAAAAAATAAAAGAGATATTTTTTGTAAATTCAGTTGTATAAGAACAAAGTCATCCTAATACTGAAATACATACATATTTATATGCAATCATACGATTCCAGAATTTATCTCACAAAGTACGAACTATGCTGCACCATAAAGGTGGTTCAGCATGTTGAGTATTTAGCGGTTTTAATCTTGTGTAATATGCCAAGTTTGATGCAATATTGTTGCAAAGACTTCGCATTTATCTTCAGAAGCTGCTTTGCAGTTTGAATAAGCTAGTGCAACCGAAATGTCGAAATTGTATTGCAACTACTATTAGTTTAGTATAGTAATCGAGATTTAATAGCGCAAATATTGGGGTACTTCCTTATTTTTCGTCGTCTTAATTTTAATTATTTTTTATATTGTGATCGGATTTCAAAACGATTGGAAATATCGATGTAAGCCTTATAATAAATTTCTATCGTTGTCAGATTTTATAATGTTATAGAAGTTAGTAAGCAGTTACTCAATTATGAAGATATCTTGGTTTCGTTGCAGGATTTCAAGATCACAAATCCATAACCAATTAATTTTTAAATTAATTACAGTTTATTTGGTAGGTTAAAATCTTAAAACTATTGGCCCAAATATGCAGGGAATGATACGAGTTTTTAACTATAACGCTTTTTGCAATTGCATGCTAGCTAGTTTCTACTTCATCAGTTTCCCATATTAGTGTTAACCTAGTGTAAATGACCTGACCTGGCCCCAATGGCAATCATAGCATATCACCGAGGTACAATGGGGTATAAGTGCTCAAATAATGGAAATTATAAAAAACAAGAATAAAATGGCTAGTGAAATATTTTAAATAATTAAAATTTTAAAAGCTCATTCGCGATAAACTCAAACTCAATTGAACGAAATTCAGTTTATTTTAATAAAATGCTTAGTAAAAAGTAGTTCCTTATTTTGGCAATAGATGACTTTGGTGATTTGTATCTCGCGTTCTATAGGTGCGATTGAATTACCCTAAGATAAGTGTTGATCACTTTACTCAGTAGTGCTTGGGCGCAACTCAAAAATTTACCAGCAAAGAGAAAATAAGATTTATTCTGCAACTCTTCTGCGATAAATGCGAAAACACAAGTCAACCAGCTGAAAATGTGAGTAGTGTTTATTGTCATGATACTGAAACAGTCAATCAGGCTCAATATTGGTTTCGTCGAATCCATTCGGGTAATTTTGATGTAAAAGTTGCTCCACGATAGGGAAGGCCTTTTGACAGAAATGTCCACAACATAATGGAAATCGTCGAGTCTGATCGTCACGCAAGCAATCTTTTGATTGAACAGAAGTTGAAGTTGTTATCTGTTTATAGGGATTACCAAGGAATGATCCACTAGGATTGCGTGTCAGCAACTGAACCGTTTGAAAAAAACAATCACCCAGAAACGCCCAGATTTGGCCAACAGTAGGGTAATTTTAATTGTGTTTCATCTGGGCAATGCCAGACCACACCCATTGATAGTGAATCGCCGGAAACTCCGATAGCTTCGTTGGGATGTTCTTATACAGTCACCTTATATTCCGCTCTATATGTTCCTATTGATTAATGGAAGGTATCGCATCTATGAAAAATCTGCTGAATCTTTGGTATTTCCAAAAACTACAATTTTAAATTTAGTGGAGATGTATGGAAATTTCGGTCCGTAGACGCTATCGTTTAGTACTAATAATAAAAAAGATTGGTGACGTTTAACCGTTGAATCGATTTTCGGCCACACTCCTCCTCCAATTTATGGTTTGCGTGGTGATGTTTATTCAAAAAATGGAGGTGCCAAAGTTTTTCTAAGCCACCTCCGCCGAGTTTATTTCATGCCCGAAATATGTTTGACAGGATGACCACAATTAAAAAAATCAACTTAATTTTTCATTTGAATTTATTTTTTATTTATTTCTGAATGTTGGTCGCTTTAACACCTTCTCTTCAGTCTCAATTCTATTACGCTATATTTTTCTCTTCATAATCTTTTTCATCGGTTGTCCTATACTAACGTTGTATATCGATTTGAATTATTTTAAATACCGTCAAGCCTTCCTCAGTCCCACAGCCCGCCGATAACGGCAGAACTCCAAGGTGTCTCTAAGCGGACGTATATTATCCAGTGTCACGACGCCGTAGTATGTTTAAATTTGTTTAAATTATTGAAAAAACAAGAAAAAACGTGCTTACCGTACACGGAAAAATTTCCATCTCCACTATACACTCGCATCACCCTTTGTTATGTGCGTGTAATCCAGGGAGCTCTCGTTAATTAGCGTGAGTCTGTTACGACGCAGGGCATCTGAAATCTTATGAAAGAAACTGGTATTTAATAAAATTCTATCTTTTTGTATTCAAAAATAAGTTTGAACCCAATATCACCGTTTAGCTTTTCCCCTCAAACATCGCAGGCTCTTCATTTATTGACGTTTTCCGCAATCAATACCTGCCTTGGCGTATTTATTGAACATGCTGAGAACCCATTGCAAAGCAAACGTATTTCGACTGACTGGCTAAACCTACATACGAGTACATACGTATATACATACATACATACACTAATGCATTCGAGGCGTTTTGTTTGTGGCAAAAACGTTTATGCGCTCGTAATCGCCACAGCAAAACACCATCTATCAGTTTGAAACTTGTTTGCTTGCTGTCTGGCCGTCTGTGAGACATTTAACGTGCAACCGAAATTTTGACTGGCTGCCACTGTGGTTATTGCTCTGAAAAGGCGAGTCTAATAACGCGCTCAACGTGGTCATTATTATTGGCCAAGTCCAATGCCTTACTCTCCTCTTGACTCTGACTAAAGCTGTGCTGTAGCCAAACGTGCCAAATGTATGCAAAAAAAAGGGAGAAATTTTCAAAACAACAACAACAACAACAACAACAACAAAAGCAATAATAATAGAACTATACAAATCATAAAAGTTGCATGGCATATGGCACATGGGAGTCAAGGCTAGCCTTCACAATGTGTCCATACCAATTACCGCATGAATACATATGTGTATGTGTGTATGTGTGTGTACATAGTAAGTCGGTATGTGTAATAGCAGTTCCACGTAGAGATAAAATGACCGCAACTAGAGAAAGGCAGTTGGCCGAGCGACTAGTATGTAGCTTATTAAATGCCACTCATCAATTATGTATGCGATTGGCAGGCGATTGCAGATGAACGTGTCGACTGACAGCGCCAATTACTGAGTAGGCGGCAGACAGGCAAGCAGCAGGCTTCAGAGCAGCAAGCGTTTTCAAAATGCATTTGTTTGACGATTTACCATTGCCGGACGATAGATGTGCAGTGAATGAAGGTGCAGTGGTGTTTGCACGTATATATGTATTGTGTGTGTATGTATGTACAAATATACATAGAGGCTTTCTTCAAAGGCTTCCAAAGTTTTTTTTTTTTGGCGAAAGTTTTAAATTTTTGGCGCATTTCATTTAAAATGTTGCAACTGTATACATTATATTTGTGGCATATTGCTTACGCCAATTAAACAGATATGTATAGGTATGTATATATTTGGAAATATTTATGTAGAGAAATTTAAATTTGTTCAACATAATATATTTTTCTTCGAAACCATTAAATTATTTTTCTGCAACGCTAATTGCTATCATTGTTTAAAGTTATGAGTTTGTGTATATATTTTTAACCGTTATTTCATGCATACTTCAATTTAACAACCACAATAACCGCTTATAATAGTTGTCCATAATTGATGACTAATCATCACTCAGCAAATATACACATAAATATTGTAATAACTAACCTTTGGTGTGAATTTCACCACACCTACAACCGATATTGCAATAATTACTTTGCTACACATACATATATTATTTACTAATTGCTAATATGAGCACGTTAGTATGTATGTGCTTACAAGGTGGTCTGAAATTTTAAAGTAATTTTTTTTATATATCCACATACCAAGTAACAGGCGGCCAGTAGGCTTAACCCTATGACCCTCAGATTGTGATTATCTGAAACCTTCTGCCAGCTGAAGTTAATTTAGTGAAATACTAATACTTAAGGTCCTACAAAGGCCTCAGCAAACAACGCGACTACTCCATACACGCGTGAAATATATTCGTATAGTAAAAACAAATCCATTATTTTTACAATAGATGGCGTTATTTATCTGTATCTCTCATTGTATAAGTCGGGTCCCGCAAGATGGCGTTAAAAAGATGACATATCGTGCTAAAAAACATTTCTGACAGTTTTGTGATTGTTTGATTCAGTTCAGTTTGAGCGTGCTTCAAAAATGGCCACTAGCAAATTAAGCCATTAAATTTATGCAAATATAATGAATAGAGTATTCTAAAACTAACCACAATCTATACAAAAAATATGGTCCAATTAACATTGCGATTTCCTAGGGCTGGACCATATATTCCACCTCTATAGTACATATAGGGTTTTTCAATAAGAGGTGTTATGTTGAGATTCAAACGAAAATGGACAAACCTACATTTTTTTCATCACTTTAGACTACAACAGCAATATTCTCAGCTGTTCCTGAGTCACGTGCACTTGTTTTATTCTTTACACCACTAACTTGTCACGACATTCTTTTCACCGATTTCTTCATTGCGGTCCGAGAAGGTTCTTCACGCTACCGAAAAATATTTTATGTTTACGAATGTTTCATAATTTCAATGCGTCGTTAAAGCGTATATCGTTCTATTTCTTGTCAAATGTCAAAACATTACAGCCTCAATAGTGGCATCTACTGCAATAGCAGGCTATTCAACAACAAACGTAGAAGGTGGAGAGGAGCAAATAGGAAATGCTATTTTTGCTCAGGTCGTACTTGTAGCTAATACATATAGGGAGGTGGAGGGAAGTTAATCTGTGGATTTTAGAAGAGACTTAGTAAGAGGTTATGCTTCATTTTCCACTCTATTTTCGGTTTCAGACTGTATAAGACGGTCTCATACCACACTTTACCAACGGTTTAGAGTTAAGCCAATGTAAGCTGACACCCAAGGACAGCGGGTTTCACTGGGCCAACCGCAGTGTAGGTCTGAGAATGTTTGCAGCGTCTGTGATGGTTTCGTCTCTCTCGACTCTATGAAGACTGCCAGCTGAATGGAACCACTAGTGGTGTTACACTGTAGTGAAAAGCAAAATATAGAATACAAAAATTCCACTGAAATACTAGTATTATGAGGATGAAAATAAACGCAAATCACTAGTATCGATGAAAAGAATGACTTCCAAAACTTTAGCATATCATGAGTGAATTTCAAATTTTGTACCTACGTTAGTGATCTGAAAATTAAATTACTTTAATAACTAAACTTTTTATTGATACGAAATTTCTGTACCACCCATTTTCTAAGTGTGCTTTTTAGGAAATTATTGACTGTCACGTTTGACCGCCATTGTCAACAAAAATTCAATTATTTGCAATTTTGTATAATTTAAATAAATTTTTAACGAAATGCGTTAAATATTGTAATGAGAATTAAAATCATAAATACTACACAAATTTAAATTGTTTGCAGCATTTGCCTTTTTGCAAGTTTTCCCATTTTCAGATTGAATTCGTTTAAATAAAACCTAAATTTAAAAAATGTGTTTTAAATATTTCCTTTCATCTCGATATTTCTGAAATAATTAATAAATTTATCCTAGTAAATAATTACATATTGATTACAATAAATATAGTCCATAATCTTCTAATTACGTTTGAAATGCTATTCACACAGGCACCCAATTGGCTAATTGAATACATAATTGTAACTAATAGACAAAATTTAGTAAATAGGTGTCTAAAACTTGTTCGAAATTATTTAAATTATCAATTGATTTTACAGTTCTTGCTTACAGCCAAGCCAAATCCAATTCTAGTTTAATTTATTTATACTGGGTCAGCTGGCCATTACCAGATTTGTGGGAGGGACTAATTATGGAGGTTTTATAATGTTCTTATATCATTCTCTTCTTGTTTACACTAGCTAAATAAGCTCAGTATTACTTTAAACCCCAATAACGAATAACTAATAAAATAAAAATAGTATCAACTACCAAATATTATTGTTTCATGTAAATCGAATTGAATTGGCAGCTGAGTGGTTAACATTGCGTACTGCCATTTGGAAGGCTAGTTTTCAGATCCTGGATATAGAAAATTAATTTAAATAAAAAATTAAGTTAAATCATGTCGCAAAACCACAAAATGGAGGAGGAGCTCGGTCGAAAAATCGCTTCAGCGGTTACAAAGCGTCAATTATATGTATAAATAAATCGAAGGTGTGTGATCACCGGACAAAGTAACCTATAGTAAACCTTAACTTTCACAGTTAATTAATCTATAAATATATTTTTGGCATATTATAGGGGATTTTGATATTTATAAGTATAATCCATTCCTATTCTACGTCCATATGTATCATTAGCGTTTGGAGTGCTAGGACTCGTGTCTGTCCATTAATTGCGACGGATTCACGTAATATATGAATTTATCGATGTCAACGATAACAAAGTTTCATTTACTTGGCCTATTTTATGAATTTTATTAGCTTGTTTGCTTTAGTTTTGGTCATACGGCAGAACTTATTCATGAAAACGGCTCTAAAGCCTACTACTGCTTACGGAAAGGCAATCGCAGAATATATAGAAAGTTAGATCTTCCTCCACTTAATTTTTCATGCATCTTCTATAGTATTTTCTCGCGTCCTATACAATCTGAATGTCGTACTATAAGGCAATATTCTTCAGGCTATGGGTTACCTTTAAAAACTCCGACTAATGAAGAAAGTAAAAGTCATTTAACCCACTCCGAGCCCAATTAGGACAAGTTCATTCGGAATGCGGGTTGTTTGTAAAAAAAATATTTTTTTAGTATCATTTTGCATGTAGCTATATGGGGGATATCATTATACGATCATCACAGAACCACCATGTCTTAATTCTGACTCATTCATTTCTGGTTGCCGCCGTGTTGTTATCTTTTAAGGTGGCATACGGCATTTGAACTCCTTCATAGTCAGCATTGAGAATGATCTTTCCATCATCACCGATTTGGCATAAGGATTCACCCTCTCCGGGCGTTGCACTATCACTGCCATTAATCAGGCTGGAGGAGTGTTCCTTTCATAAAATTACGTTGATCTCAGCACCGGTCAACACTAAATCGAAAATCTGCAAATTCGAAAATGTGTAAATATCACGTTTTTTTCTAATAGTATAACCCCAAATTAAGAACAACTTTTACATACATACAAATATCTATTTGTGTAATCATAAGTTGTATGCACTTAAACGAAACTATCTTAATTAACCTCCCAATATAATGCAGCATAGTGCGTGCAGCATTATATTGTAGCTGCTTATAGTCTACAAACATATGTATGTATATATCTAAGTATGTGCACTGCCTTAAGGACATTTCACTTTAAGCTCCCCGATTTGACATGCAACTTGATTTAATTAAATGAGAAATGGCCATGCAAATGAAATGAGCTGCACTGAACTGAACAGAATTGAATTGTATTGAGTGGAGAATGACGAGTTAAGTTTAAACACCACATGTAGTAATAATAGCTTCGCACACGCTTTTATTTCTGCTTGTCGCCGGCAATTGTGAAACAGTCACTCCGAACCAACGAAGGGACGGTTGAAGTTGTGGCCATGTGTTGTTAGGCGAAGAGTAAGTTTTGCTGCTTAAATCCTGCTGATGCTCGGTGAATGCGGACTGAGTGGTCGACGGCTGTCTTGCGTTGCCTTGGCTTGCCATGCCTTGTGAAGTACTTAATACTAGCTTACGTAGTGCTCACATACGTATATACACGTATGTATATTTATATGTTCATATAAATTTTGCAGTGACAGCTAGCAGTGCTTGATATTGCTTGGTGTTGTCTTACTGCTTTCAGCTTATATTCGTATGTATGTAAGCACATATGTATATACATATATACACCTTGACAAAAACGACATTTCGATTTCTGTCCTCGAAGTGAATGCAAAATCAGCCTGTCAGCATGCAATGCTACCTCTGCTGATGTTGTCTTACCTTAATTACCTTTGTGTTTGTTGTTTTACGAAAAGTAAATGTACTCGTATGTATGTACGTGTATGTTCCAGAAACTAACATATTTATATGAGCACATACATACGTATTGTTTAGTTTGAGCCCTAAGTAGAATATTCCTGAATGGGTGACCTACCAAATCATTACTGTATGTAAGCCTGTGGTACCTACATTGTTAAAATAAATTCCCTGCGAGGGATTTAAATTTTGAACATTTCTGTTACACATGTAACTAGAAGTCAAAGACGAAAGAATTTAATTTGAACTTTTAGGTACAGAAAATGTATTTAATTGTGGAGATCGACGCAATTTAGTCGCAGGGTGGCCATTACAATTGTTGGTTGTTCCAAACAGTCTATAACTGCTTTTGAATTGAGATAGTTGGAGTGTCTTCTGCTTGTCATAGACTATCCAAAAATTATTTCCAGATCTACTTCTATTCGAAACTGGACCGATAAGAAAAAGCCTTATCCTCGATACAGAGGGAATGTTTTCGGGGCTATTATTAAAAAATTAATGGCCACCAAAAACTTTAAAAAATGTTTAACGCCCGATGAAAAAGCTGCATGGTCCTTTTTTCAAGAGGTCTACCATCACTTTCTTTTTAACCACAAATACCCTAATTTTAAACAAAGTATTGGTAATTTGTTGGAAGGACATTGATAAATTGTGGATAAAATGATAAATTTCCTGCATTCCCACCTAGATTTTACTATCGGAAACTTGAGTGATACGAGCAACGAACGAGAAGATCGGCTACACCATGTTATAACCAACATTGAATTAAAGGATCTTTTGAGTCGTTATAATTTTTAATTTTTTCCTAGTAGATATTTAGAACCGCCTACTTTATAATTTATTCAGAAACGGTGAATTATAAATTACTGGAACTTGTAGAAACGAAGTAGCTCGCTCTTACAAATATTTCCTGAAATGATGACTCTATTTTACAACTAATGTGAAATCTGCATTTTCTGTCAGGTTTTATTGTATATAATATTCTATAAAAAACATTGAAAAACTACCACAAACCTCAAAACGTAAAGGATTCCGTTTCGGAATCAAGAAAATAGAAAACGTTTAATACTTTGAGCGAAAACAATTACTTTTGAAGGCAGAAAGGATGGTCCGTTCCGTTGACATAGAGCCGTTGGACCAACACTATTAAATATTGTACTTGTAAAATATAATTCATTACTTTTGCTTTAGGTAAATGATTTTAGTGACAAACATGCGAGCATAGTTTCGAATGCCCAAGAGGCTAGATACACATAGAAGCTCGATGTATGGATGCCACATGAGTTAACGAGAAGAAATCTCATTAACCGAATTTTCATCTGCGAATCGCTGCTGAATCGTAGGAGTTTTGACCATTCCTTAAACGGATGGTGCATAGTCACGTGGTAGTATTGGCATGAAAACGTTCGCTATGAGCGGCTCCACTATGACCAAATTCTTAATTCGGACCTGTACTGTCTGAAGGGAACAATCACCCAAAAGCTTTGTCCAGCAGGAGGAGAATTGCGTTACATCAGAACAACGCCGGACCCATCGATAGTTATTCGCCAGAAGCTCCGAGAGCTTGGTTATTTATTACTCTGTAGTATATGATAAAAATTCGTGGTCTGGGTTTGCTTATGAAGTAGGGTCGGATTATTTTTGTTTTAATATATGTATAATATGGTATAATGGAGGTGGTCAGAATGGTGGGTATCATTACGTACTACCATTCTGACCAACATCCAAATATAATTTTCCTAATTACGGTCGCCCCTTGACAGAAAATGTCAAGCCCACAGAGTGTATTTCTGACATGAAATTTAGTTTCCTCATAAGAATCCATCGGCAGGCGGCTTAGAATAAACTGTAGTTCCCTCGGTCGAGAATCGTTTCAGCGGCTATAAAGCGCCAGTTATATAGTGTATAATGTATAATACAATTTCAATATGAAAAATAATTCATGTAGGCCATAGAGCAGTCCAGGTTCACGGATATATCGTTCGAGGGGAGATGAAAAAATTTAATCTCAATTCGATATTATATTGTTTGTTAACCTGTTTTCACACAAGCTGAACAAAATCTGATATTTTTGTTGTCAAAATTCGTTTAAATACTTAAAGCAAAATAGTTTGTAATGCAATGCGGGGGGTCAACAAATTTTTCAAGGACTCACTTCCTAAGCCTACGAAAGATTTTCAAAACTTGGTGCCCATCGTTTTGCTCTATGCATTATCTTTCTCTTAGCCTGTATTGACTAAGATTGTTTTTTTTATCCATGGAAATGATACATTTTCCTCTTATGATCAACAATATTTTACAACATGTCAGTTATTTTGCTACTATGGTATCAATTATTTTGTTAAGCAATAGAGCTATACACCGACCATCTATCTTTCCCAATAATGATAATTTCAAATTTGAGGTACACAATCAAAAAAAAAATAAAGAAAAGTGACTCATTTATACGAGAGCTCCTGTAGTTATATTATAACACCAATTCTTGTGATTTTGGGAACAGTGTACAAATTATTCGCGATGACTTTAAAGTGGAAAAACCTTTTTTACAAGAAGAGAACAATGTCTTCTAACTACGAAGAAGCCTCGCAACTTCGCAGATCCTAAATGTTGGTATGTAAAATAAATATCTTATTTTCCACTTCATTTTTTCACTTAAACGTAATTTAGGGAAGTGCCTGCGACAGCCTTGAAATTGTGTAATCACTTATAAAAGCAAGCCTTTTGCATCAATATATGTATGTATATAGATATGTACGTATATACCTGAGAAGATGTTTATAACAACAATTTTCTATAAATTCAAAATATAGGTACATACAAACATATACCATATACGTGTATGTACGCTGATTGTAACTCGTAGATCAGGATTTGTTTGTTTGAAGGTAATAGCGAGTGGCAGGTCCTGGGTATCTGTACAAATTTGTGGGTGATCGTCGTTAATCAAAGTGTAGGGCAGGCGACAAGCAACAATAAATAATTGTGTTTCACGCAGACATGAAACTAGCAAGAAACATGCTTGCATACGAGTACACTTTCAACTGCATGGCATACTAAGAAACATACTACGTGTACATACCTAAATTGATATATGTACATACATACAAACATGTACATACATATGTACTATATACGCAATTCAACTAAATAGGGCTTAGTACAAATGTTTAATAAATATATATATATGTATGTATGTTGTTCGGCAGTTTGTATAATGTGAGCGATACGCCTGGCACATTGTTACATACACACAAAGAAGCTATATACTCGTTGTATACTCGTAAACTCGTGTGTACCTGATGTCAAGCGGTAATGGGTAAGTGGTGCGTGTTTGAGGTTTGACCGCACTGTGAGTGTGATTAAATTCGCAGATTAGTCGAAACCGCTGCCAACCCAAGGCTCAAGCAGCAATTCTCGCACACAAACCGTTCAAGAAGCACAAATCCAGTCACATGCGACATATTTACATACTTTATCTTATAAATACCTCCAGTCGAAGCAAACATACATGTGTACAAACACCAGGCGAGGCTTGTTATAAGTTGCACTCGTCCTTGTACCGCTCATCCTCATCCTTATCGACATTTCAACCGCACACGTTAGCTCAGATTATAGCAGAAAACTTGCAGCTATTTAATTGTGGTATGACTGAGAGTAACACAATATATAAATAGATATAGTGGGCCGTATATGTACTTATTATCTAGTACGAGGTGTGGGCAAAAGGTAAACTATTTTTTTAACTTGGTTTTGAAGTCCTTATTTATACTACGATATTTAGATGATATTGTATTAAAGATATTTGGTTGGGAATGTTGTCCTCCTGTTTGAGGAATTATGGCATTATGGTTATAATAGAGTAATCAACGTTTAGTAATCTCTTTGGTAACTTCCTCACGAGCTGAGTCCAAAAATGGTACGTATGCTTCAAAAAACCGGGAAGTGATATATCAGACGATGTTATCATGGGGTATTATGTAGAGTTGTAGTAGTAGTTAGCAGGATATTGAGCGTTGTGAGTAGTTCGATATTCCTTCGTTGCTCAACTGCGCAAATGTTTCTTTAAAACTTCTCACTTTCCAAATTTGCTTTGTGAAGATTTCATCAAATTTATAGATAAAACTTCTCAGAAAAAAGCCAACAGTTTTGCTGAAAATGATTGAAATGCTTACAAAAAGCAATGAAGAAGTGCACGCGTGCTCATTGCTCAAACGTTCAACATGCTCGAAAATTGCAAAATTTTGAGCTCAAGTAGAATGGTATCCAGACCAGACTAACATATAAAATTATACGAAAATCTTTAAAAAAAAACAATCATCCTCGGTAGATCATGTCAACCCTCTCTGTCTACCATTAGTAGGTAGCTTAAAACTAGAGATGCATTCATTTGTAGATACAAAAAGATGCACCCCAGAAACTGATTGAGAAGATCGACTGTGAAACGCTTAAACGGTCTTTTGAATAGACCTCGTATAGAACTACAAATAAATGTAGATATGTATAAATACAAAGTGGATTGTGGTCAATCTGGGAGAGACATAGCCATACGTGGTAAGCGACACAGATAAATCAATAATTAAATAACAAAACGCAATAAATGATGCAGCTGCGAAAATAGTCAAAATACCCATTAGGAAATTGGTTATCTAGATGAGTAGCCTTCGCCATTTAATAAACTTTGAGCCCCAGTTAAGTGTACTCAAGCGTGCAGAATGTAGTTTATATAGAGCAGTTTTATATCTAGCAAAGTTGATTCCATGACGGCAGCATAAAATGAAAGGTAGGAATATATAATTGGCGCTTTGTAACCGCTGAAGCGATTTTCGGCCGAGCTCCTCCTTAAATTTGTGGTTTTGCGTCTTGATGTTTTTCCAACAATTGGAGGGATCTTCACTTCATACTAATCCAATTTCAAACCACTGATTTTAATGAGCAGGTGACCCCACAGTCTGCGCTAATTATCGTGCGATAAGCCTACGTAACATCGCATATAAGGTCCTGTCGGGCATATTGGGCGTAATGAAAGCCCACCGCCAACAAACTGATTGAACCTTATCTGGAAAGTTTACCATTGACCAGATATTCAACATGCGCCATTTGAAAAACACCTGTGAAAAGGGCATCGGTACACACCACCTCTTCGTCGATTTTAAAGCCGCCTTCGACAGTACGAGTAGGTGCTGCTGTGTCTGAATTTCGATCCCCGCAAAACTTATACAGCTATGTAAACTGACGTTAAGCAGCATCAAAACCTCCGTCAGGGTCGGGAAATACCTCTCAGAGTCGCTCGATACCAAACTAAGTTTCAGACAGGGTGATTCATTATCGTGTGACTTTTTTAACTTACTGCTGGAGAAAACAATACGAGCTGCAGAGCTAAACAGAGAAGGTACAATCTTACTAGTATACAGATGCTGGCGCACGCCGATGATATTGAAATTATTGGCCTTAACAACCGCGCCGTGAGTTCTGCTTTCTCCAGACTGGATAAGGAAGCGAAGGATATGGGTCTGGTAGTGAACGAAAGCAAGACGAAATATCTCCTGTCATCAAACAGACAGTCATCGCGTTCGCGACTCGGCACCCACATCACTGTTGACTTTGAAGTCGTAGATAACTTCGTCTATCTTGGAACCAGCATTAATATCAACAACAATGTCAGCCTGGAAATCCAACACAGAATCACTCTTGGCAACAGGTGCTACTTTGGACTGAGTATACAAATGAAAAATAAAGTTCTCTCTCGGCGAACGAAAACCAAACTCTACAAGTCGCTCATCATACCCGTCCTACTATACGACGCAGAAGCGTGAACGATATCAATATCTGATGAATCGGTTTTAAGAGTCTTCGAGATAAAAGTTTTGCGTAAGATTTATGGTCCTTGGCGCATTGGCAACGGCGAATACCGCAGACGATAGAACGACGAGCTGTACGACATATACGGCGACATTGACATAGTTCAGCGTAGCCGCTATACGCTGGTTAAGCCATGTAGTCCGGATGGATAAGAATAGTCCAGCTTTGAAGCAGAGGAAGAGGAAGGCCTCTACTTCGTTGGAAGGACCAGGTAAAGAGGGTCTAGATAGCAGATTCATTAATCGGCCTATTTTGTGAAGTTTTGAACTGAAAACTTTTTAAAGGAAAAAATAAATTTTTTGATAATAAATATGGTCTCGCCCACTGTATATAAGACGAGTTTGGTTCGGTGGCGTCAACGATAGTGGTAACCTTGTACTCTATAAACCTTGGTATGAAACTACCTAAGAATTATGATATAATTAATGAAATCATGAGGTCGCTAGTAATAAATAACGAAAAAAACAAATATGTATATTTTTAAAGGAAAACATAAATTCATAGATCTCAGGTTTTACAATACTAGCAAGGAACCCTTTAACTAAATTATAACTAATCATAACTTTGAGGCTTCAGGCTTTGAAATATCTGACGCTCTACAGTGAGTGTGATAAGGATATTTTTTTTATTAGAATCTTAAACATTCAGAGTAATTTCAAAATTCAGTAAAGAACTAAGACTTATAAAGGGCCATGAGAAATGAAAATTGCAACAGTCAAACTGAAAACAGACACAAGGCCAACCGAAATGCAGATCACACAGATGTTTGCAACAGAATTGAGTTTTTTTTTATTGCCATCTATTTTTATGGAAAATGACACAATTCCCCAGAATTCAATGTTGGAGAGTCACAGCTGGAACAGAAATAGTGAAGAAAAAATAGATATTTGTTCGAAAAAAAAGAAGAATACAAAACTAATATAGAAAGGGCTCTCGATGCGAAAAAAAGAATACAGAAAAAGAAGAGAAAAACAAAGATTCGTCGCTTTCAGTTTTACAAAGGCGATAGTGCGATAAAAATAAAGTGAAATTCAAAGCAAAGCAATAATGACATAATTAAACAGCAACGCAGACAAACAGTTGCCACACACACCCCAGCGTCAAAAACCGTGTTGCACATTGTATGTAGATATGTATATATGTACGTGTATGTATGTTGTATACAATTTCGGTTGCATATGTTGCCATTAAACGAATGGTGCCAAGGCAAAGTCAACTGCAGTTCTGTTGCATGCGCGCTTTCACGTTTATTACGGGGTCAGCGTACATCCTTACACACACACATATACACATACATTCATGCTCATTGATGGCTCCAGATGCCAAGCAATGCCTGCACGGCTGGCGCACCGCCGTGTATGCCAACAATCTAAACAATGACATCAAATAAAATCCTTTTATGTGCCAACGACTCAGTTAGGCAAATGAAAACATTTCAATGCAATGTGACGGCAATGCAAAAGGAGACGGAACATAAAAAACCTATTTGAAGTAGTGCCGAAAGCTTTATGCCCTTCATGAATGTGGGTAAATACGTGTATATTTATTGGTAGAAATGGTGTGCCTTATAGACGGTTAATATGTTACTTAGTCGTCAATGAAGAGAGTTTTTATTTATTAAAAATACGTTTTTTCCCTTCCTAAAAAACCAAAAAAAATAAAAAAAAATCAGTCGTATTTGTTACGCTCTTATTTTAAGGTCATTTAATATTATTTTCTTGGTTGGAGTGCCTTTTTTCAAAAATCAAACTTTATAACTTTTCTAAAATTAACTAACCTGATGTCCTCCACTCACCACTGTATAATTTTCATATCTCTAATCTGCCTTGACCTACTACTGAACCACTCCGTCTTAGTTAGAGTATTCACGACTTATGTTCAAAATAAAACGGCTACATCTCTCACCTTTCTTAATTTTTTATTGCGGAGAACTCAACCCACAGGACTTTACTGTACAGAAAGAGAGAGGCAGCAATCTTACACAAGCTTGATGGGACATTCATAAACATAAAGAGTATTAGCACTGTCACCGACCCGCTTTTCGCCATAACGTAGTGTTGAAGAGAGTTAAACTCCTACCTATCCTGACTCGATAGTGATACACCTTTCCTATGCTTACACCAACGCGCTTATATGTATATCGAAATATCAAACTTCATTGGCCTCCCAGTAGTGCTGAAGCGACTTTTAACCAAGCTTCTCCCCCAATTCGTAGTGGGCGTCTTCGTGTTTTTCCCAACAAATGGAAGAACCTACAAGTGAGTCGAGCAGTGATCTATGTAATTATTAATTTCTTTAAATTATACGATAAACAGGTAAATTTCATGAAGGCTGTACGATTATTTCTTATATTGGAAAGAGAAACGGGCTTGAGAAAGCCAGGATGTATTCTTGTACAATATTTTTCCAATGGTGGTGTTCAACTAATATATTCGGTGTTTTCGATCTTTTTAAGCCATGAAACATTGACGGACAATCTTCGCAAGAAAAGTCATGCGACCCATTTATGGTCCTTTGGGCATTGTCTATGGTAAATACCGCAGACAATGGAACGATGAGAGTGACCTAGCTTCACTTGGAATTTCCAACTGGCGCCAAACAGCGAAGAAAATAACCGCTATTTTTTGATTCGGCTATAATCGTATACCTAAGCGGTGCCCACAACAATGAAGGAAAAGACGAAGAAGAGAAAACAGTCATTCGTTCCGAATCGTTTTTATTTTCTACTCTCCGCTCTTCAAAAATTTTGGTCCCAATTTATAATGTCAATTTAATTTGGTGAATGGTATAAAAAATTGGGAAATGAGTTAAAATAACTCAATGTAAAAGCAATGAAGAAAACTAGTGATAAAATCATGTAGGGGGAAAAATAGCAATTGGAATACATGGTAAGGAGAAGACGCCAATTGCTGTGTTGTTGCTGTCTTGCATTGTGCAAGGCAGACGCAAAACGATAAAAACCAATTTTATGACATACACAAATTAGGAATGCTGTTGCATAAATATTTTTATTGCATTTTCACGCTGCACAAACGACAAAAACAATGCCAACAATGCAGCAGCGGAAGCAACAACAAACAACAAAATCGACTTCATATAGTGCAATGCCGTGCTTCACTATATTGCTCCACACCGCTTAACATAATATGGCGTACTAAATGAGAATGACATTGAACGAGGCACTGTGAACACCCACATCCTCCCCTTATTTAACACTTTTTCACGGAAGTGCTGAGTCGTAAATAATTCCCGCGAGTTTCTTCGTTCGGGTGTTTTTTTTGGTTTTTTTTTTAATTTTCCCACTCAAATTTTGTTCCAATTCGAACACGTCGTAAATCTTCGGCTGTGATTGAGACGAGTACCCGGCTAATTGAAAATTTAAGTCATAAAAAGTATAATTAAAATTTGACTTGCTTGTTAAGCGTGTCGGCAAATGCCTGTAAATGTCAACAAATGTCGCCTCTTATGTGAATGAGCAAAGAACATCAGTCACACTTTGCTTGCGTTGAGAATTGTGTATTCACTTTTTGATTACTTTTTCTTAATTTTGTTGAAATTGTACTTTTTATTTGCTCAAAGTCAATATTAAAGTTAAGAAAGTGTAAAATGTTTGTCTTTTTAGGGTTTCAAAGATCGTTTTAAAAAACTATGTTTTCCCAATTGGTTACAAATCGGTTTAAAATCACTTTTTGTTGGGGCTAATGGAAAAATATGTTAACAAAATATCACCGTTAGATAAGGCAAATAAAATTAATTGAAAACTTGTAAATCAAATGAGTTGAAAGTTTATTTAAACAAAGTTTAATAGAGAGCGAATTGTAAAACTTTTTAAGGGATTTAAGTGCGAGTGGGTTAAAAATAAATGTAAATTTAGTAGATAAACATACTGTCTTGACAGTACATGTTTACAAAACAAACATTGAAATTTATTACATATTATATATGCGATACGCATTTTATGGACAACCATTCAAGTTATTCCAAGTGTTCTGTTTGAGAAAATGTTTCTCTCTTCCCCTCTCATTCGCAGCTGCAGCAATGGCAGTTATTGAGCAGACTCTTTTTGCTTGTTTGCCCCCCGAAGGGTAAGTCCTTTGTTTTTGTCTTATCGTACTTGGGACAGATTTTCACTGTTATCTTACAGTTGGGCTAGCATTTCAAACTGTTCAACGCTATTGATCGCTTTTAGTAGACATGTCATTAACTTCCGCTCAGCTTTGTCTAGAGATGCTACTGACTTGGATAACTCATCAGTTGTTTCATTAACAAAATCCTTGCCATGGCCGGAAACCCATATTATGGTGATGCCCAGTTGAACTGTCAGCAAGATTAGAGCCTTCCTGGAATTTTTGGCGGCACCTGAATTTATTATTGGCCGCATGGCTGAATCAGTAAAAATGCAAAAATTGATTCGATGAGTCCCAGTGCTGTTGTACTCTTCTAGATCGCATTATTCATTTGATTTTAGGCATAGAATTTATAACAAAGAGGCGCTGTATAATCAATATCTCTATAACATTGTAAATTTTTCAAATCTTTTTTCCAAGAAATTAAATAAATAATATTAGAAATCATTAGATTAGATGCTAGAAGATACATATGCATTGTATGTGTAACCGCGTGTTTAATTTTAAGATTGGCCATAAGCATACTTTCACACAATTAAAGCTATTATATTTGTACAATAATGTTAAAGGCGTTCTACTTGGGAACATTTGATAGTTTCTCTGCAGGAAACAATTGGAAATATTAATGTTAAATACTGTTTGAGGTTCGATCATTTTGTGCTATTAAAAATAAAATTTTACATTGACTTGGCAAACGCAAAATTGATTACATTAGGTAAAGTAAAAAAGTTTTCAATATTTTTTGGTATTAAATTGAAGGCTGTATTTACCACAGTTAGAATTATCCGATTTGTGTCAAATACGCATCGTTCGCAGGCTTCTCTTGAGACCAATTCTTAACTAGCCATATTATTCATCAAAAATCGGAAAAGAAGGGAATCCTTTCGGGCGAAGTCCAAACTACAAAGTGAATACATAAGAACCTCCCAACTAAGTTTCTGGTCACTATCGATGTGTGTGATCTGGTATTGTCCCACCAAACACACAACGAAACCTTTGTGGCTGTCAATCCTGGCTTGGACACTGTTTATGCGGGCTCACTGATATTCGAACACAACTGTTTTCCTTTGACGTTACTGCAAGTGATCCAGTGATCATCTTATAATTATTAAGCAGGAATTCGAAGATTGATTTGATTCAGCTTTTTTCAAGTGGTTCCAAACAAATTTCTGTACATGTTTAGTTCCTGGGCAATCGAGATAGTGCTGGCATTACGGTCAGATTCGGCGGTTTCCATTATTTTATCGACAATTGGCCTTCGAGGAAACCAAAATTGTGCACGCCTGTATGCTGGTCAGAGTTAAAAGAATAGTGAATACTTTATTTTATATAATCCTATTTGGTATTATTTAATTTCGATTTTGAATTCAATTTTATATTTTCTTATATCTTTTTTATTATTTTTATATTTCGTTTGATTTTGTTTTATTAATTTTTCGTTTATTTTGATTCCTTCATCGTATAGTAGAGTTTGAAAATGATTCTAATAAAGACAAGGACAAAGACAAAGATAAGCAAAGGGTTATCTTACCAATATTAAGCGAATAGAACCAAGATTACCCGCAAAGTAAAATTTTCCACATATTAACATTAGCAAATAGCCACCTACATACATATGTTACACATATTAAGCAGAACCAAACCTCAATTGCCTCAATTTCAGGGCCGGGAAAAAAGTTTTTGCATGGTAATGTATCGAATGTAATGTAAATCAAGCCACAAATATATTTTTTTCGAATGGATCGACCCCAAGCCTACTTTCCTGAAAAAAAAATATTTCAAATTATATTAAAGGTTCACAGGCTGCCTCCGAATTAATCTTCATTTGTATCAAACAATAAACACAAATTTTCGAATAGTTCGGTCCGAGGTCTGCTTGCCGCAAGAAAAAGTGTTCGCAATGGTAATTTAAATATTGTAGTTGAAAAGCTGCCTATGTACCAAACGATACGAGAGGCGACATCCGCGTAACGTACGGAATAAATATGCCGAGTCTTGATTGGCAAGCATTTATTAAATGTCGAGATTTAAAACTATTCATCTACAGAAAAAAAAAATTATTCAACAGCTGAAATTTAGTAATTAAAGAATTTTAAAATTTAATTGTTGAGAGAAGCTAAAAGAGTTTTTTTGAGGCTAAATTTCATTTATTTTAACAGTTTAATTGAATCGAAGTTTTTACGTTTAATTTTATTTAATTTTTTATTAATAAAATTATTTTGTTTAATCGACTTCGTTTTATTTTATTAAATTGATATAATTTTATTTAGTTTCAAATTTTTCCCGTCGGGTCAATATACCTACACACAAATTATCACAAATATGTAAAACTGACAAGTTATGACTACCAAATTTAGGTGGAATCGTATGTAAATTTTCCTTTTGCTTTCCCTGAAGAATTCTTAAAAATATCCACAACTACAAGGCAATTACAAATATAAAAACAAGCACACACCAATAAATGATTCAAAAGAACTCTGAATGTCTTAGCCAACATCTAAACATTGCGGTCAATCACACACAAGCGTATCATCTGCGACTTGTCTATTTCTTTAATATACGAGAAATGCTTTTCATTGATGTTTCTTACACTGAAAACTTTTGTTTTTCTTCTTTTTTGATGTAAATTTGTTTGTATGCATGTTTTAATGATTCTTATTTCATCAGTAGACAGATACTTAATGAGAATCGTCTGTTATTTTTCAAAGGATTAAAATTTAGAGAACATAAAGCCTTTTTTATTGTTACACATAGTTTTGTAAATATTTGTTGTGGTTAAGAAATTATACCATAATAATAGTGGGATTTGTATATATATATATATATATATACAAGTGCATAAATGTAGATTACGTTGTGGCAATTCACTTTGATTTTTGTTTTGGAGTGTGTTGAGTGTTTTATATGTATCAAGAACGAGACCTCATGTGCATTTCTATTTTGCTAATAACGAAATGAATAAATAGTTTGAAATTGTACAATAAAGAGCTACTTTAATTACATGAAATATCATGTTTGTATGTATAAATAAGAAGATTTTCTTAAGAATTAAAACTGATATTTATCACTTTTGGTGAAATTATCTTAAGAAACAATCTTTCTTTTCAGAAAATTTAATGAACCAAAATTGTTTGATTTATGCTATATTGACCTGATATTTGAAAAAATGTATTTAATAGCAAGTTAAGAACTGAATCCTTAAATTTTGAGCGGTAATGTCGTCGATAAATGGGAAGAGATATAAATCAGTGCAAATGTGTCAATAAAATCATACAGTTTCAAACATTAATTTTCACACGTTCACTTAGTAGATTTAAGCCAAATGGTTTTGTTTGTAGTTTTAATGTGTCGGTAAACAGTGTTTATAAATTACAAAACTCCCACGCGCAATCACAAATAATACATATACCTATATGGTATATACTATATGTATGTATAGTACTATAATCCTGTGCACATAAGCACACCCGCAAACCACACAGACTTGTCGACCCAATTTTCGATCACATTTATAGTAAATGTATTTGGCTGTATGTAGGCCATGGACTGCTGCGCGAAATGTCGCCCGTATCAGCAAGGATATGAAGGACAACCAAATAACGGATAGACAGGTAGGCGTTAAGGTAGAGTAAACAAGACGAGCACAAATTTCCGGAAAACAGGCATTGCAAACAGAAAAGAAAAAATCTCAACAAATTTTACACAAACACACACATGCATACCACCCATATGTGTGTATGTTTGTTAATGCACAATTACATGACACATGAGTAATTCAGTTTTCGGGTCTGTTGCGCTGCTGGCGGTCTCGTAGGCATGAACACGCATTTCCGGTACACGGCAAAGCGGAAGCGTTAAGCCGGAAATGTTTTTTATGCGAAATTTGTGCTTTGCTGTGCTGTTTAGTTTGACAGCGAAAGGAAAAAACAAATCTATTATTACTGCCATAGTTGATAGTTGTGAGTGAGCAGCACATATATACATATATAGTATGCATACATATATATCTACTTACTCTTATTTAATACAATATTAAATTATATAAATATATATATGTATGTTTGTATATCCTTATGGCATAAATAATTACATAATCTCATGTATCTCATGTGTGGCCAGTTTGCCGTTTCATTGTGCTTGTTATGTTTGCCTGAAATTCATTTAAACTTGTGTCCGGCTGTAGCTGTGTTATTACCTTTACCTATTTATTGTAATCAATTTAAAAAAAAGGCTGACTCATTTTAATTAAGAAGTATGTCACATCTAATATTGCACTGAAATTTGTGGACAGAAAATTTTGCTGGTCACTTTGAAGGCAAAAAAATTTCCAAAAAATTTCCAAAAAATATGAAATAACCATAAAATCAATAAGTAATAAGAATAAAAAAATAATATTAGTATATATAGGCTACGGAGGATGGGACTGCCTTTCAGCTGAGAGTGGCCAGAAACAATTCAAGCTACTCATGACTTCAGGTTTTAGCCCATAAACATCCCTATGGAAGAGAGGTGAAATGCGAAGGCGAATCCCAGGTGGTTGTACGTAGGGTTTGGTACCCACCACATGAAAAACACAATATATGCCTCGAATGATAGAACCCTCTATTGATGATGACCCCGCAAATGTTTTAAGGATTACGATTCGAGGGCATGCGCCTGTAATGTCCGGTTCCCTAATTGGAAAGGTGTCGCTGCCCAGCTGTTTAATATCCTAATAAGATTATAGAAGAGCGATGGACGAGACAAGGGTGAAAGAAGGTGGGTCCTTGTGACATGTACTTGATTCGGCTTTAAATTGCGTAAGCGGTGCCTACGCCAATAACAAAGAAGAAGATGTAAAGACAGCAGAACAGTTCAAATTATGAGCCAAACATATCAGGCAAAGCTTTCTCGCATGCACTCAAGTTAGGCCAGGTTGAGGATAAAAATTAGCGAAGTAATTTGTAGATTCTCGACATTCTGTAGGCAGAGGATGATTTCAACCGGGGAAGATAAATTGCCGAATCTTCAGTGAAAAATTAGCGCAATGTTCTTCAAACCAGAGATGCAATAGGGAGTGTAACAGTATGTATTTTATTTCTATTGTTTCGTCAGGATTTCATACCCAGCTGCTAAAAAGTGACTTTGCAGGTTAAAGTCACTTAATCAAAGCTTGACTGAAAGGTCGCAGGCAAGTTTATGGCTTCCAGATTAATGCTAGGTTTTTCCGACGGGCCTTGAACCAACACAGAGCTGAGCTAACACCTTCAAGTGCCCAGTTGCGAGATCCTTCTGACCCAAGGTGATTAAGGTATCGGCTGGAAACGCTACGACTTGCTCATTATTAAACCAGTTTAGAGCCAAAAACGCGTTTTGTTCGTGAGGTCTATGATACTTTACACATACTACTTTTCTGATTGCAATATGTACTGTACATATTTGTAACTATAATTTGCCATGGATTTGCTTGAAGCGCATTGCTCTATACAATTTTAAATTGGACTTTGGGTCAGTGTATCAAAACTTAACAAGAAAGTCTTCTCTTCTGGTTTTTACTTTAAATATTTGCAAAGTATAAACGTGCAAGCATTTATTTTAGCTTGCCAGTCATTTATTCCTTTTTTACGTGTTTACAGTAACCCATTTTCTGCAAAAGCAAATATTTATTTAGGAATCTACCTTAATATCTTTGATGACCTATAAAATTAATATAATAATGATGCCATTTTCACTATTTAGATGATACTAAAAAAATTATCTATTGACCCTACAAACTTCGAGTTTTCCGTAGATGTATACATGAGCGTACATTCACACATACTCCTGGCACACAGTGTTTATACATTTTCGAAAAACACAAACTTGGCATTTCTTCATTATCTGCTTCTTAAGGCTTCACCACCTTTGTTGCATATTTTTGTCTATGTCTACAGGTTTGTTTACTTTCTCTGTGTTTGGCCAAAAATTTCAATCTTGAAGCCACTTTGTTATGGCATCGGTGTTCGGTGGGGCTGGCAGATTGGTTGAGACAGTATTTGACTGCCAAAATGGCAATGACCCTTGGATGAGAGGATACGGTGTAGTTGACAATAACAAGAATCAGAAAAGGTAGATTGCTTTGAAGCTTTGCACTAAATTTCTATTTAAGCTCATAAAGGACTTTCACACATACACACATACACAAAAGTTTGCAAAGGTTAAGATATGCTCGCATGTACGTGTACATACAAGGATCAAGGGGTGAAGCAGCTTAAATTGTTTAATGTGCACTATTGATAACATTTGGGTATCAGAGTAATATCAACAAAAACAAATGGCTATACATACCTTTTCAGTTTGACCCTCGTTCAAAGTTGAGCATTTTGTAATATCATTTCTTGGCTTTAACTTAAGCTACTGCTCGCTTTTAAATGAGCGTATTTCAAGAATAAGTTGATATTTAGTTTACAATTAAATCTTTAAAGTGCCGGGACGACATATTTTGTAGGCCGAGCATAATAAATAATTAGTAATTCAAAGCAAAATTGTCTGAGAAGGAGTGTAAAGAAGGTCGGCTTGAGATTGTTAAGCTATAAATTAACCTCTAAAATATTCTAATTTGACGCTCTTAAATTGTTATTTTATTCTTAATGGCTTTTTAATTTATAAAACTTTAACGTATTTGTCAAGAAACTGACATATTTCAACAATTGTCTAATTATAATTGCGTTCTTTTAAGCCTACTATACAAAAAAAACACTATGTTGCTTACCATGTAAAGCCACAACAAAAATAAATTGATTGATTTAGTAAATGCTGTCTGAGTTTTTGTAAAAATTTCTATTCCAATTTATTAAATTCAAAATATAAAACCAAAGCAGCCATTTCTATCCTCAAAAAAGCCGTCGGTCCATTTGCAATGAACAGTCGTGTGGCTATCGATGTTATTTCCTGCGATTATTCGCAAAAAAGCTGGTGGTGTAAGCGACGTCAATTTATGCTTCGCCTTACATTCGCCATAATCTCTCCGAGACTAGTGGACTATATCCGCCGCATACCTATGTTCTATTTCTTCTTTATTGGCCATTTGGGGATGTCTCGTTGTGGAGGCTGAATTTTCCGACAGTCGTACCAAAAATACCTTATTCGTCCACCCTAGCGTTGAAGTCGCCAGGCATAATTTTGAGGCGCTCGTAAAAGGAATCTTTGGTCAGGTTATCCTTTTCTTCCGTCTAGGAGTGAGCACAAATTAGCGTGGTGTTAAAGAATTTCGTTTTGATGCGGATTGTGGCGAGATGTTCATCCACCTGAGTAAATGCCAGTACTCGGTGACGGAGTATCTCTACCACTACGAATCCGAGACCAAATTTGTGGACCCACCTTCTTCCATCCTTGTCCCGTTCATCGCATTCCTTGGACGGCGGTGATGTAAGCCTTTAACTTTATGAGGACATTAACCAGCTGGGCAGCGCCACCTTTCCAATTAAGGGACCGAACATGCCAGGTGCCTGCCCTAAAAGCAGGGCTCCTCATCAAAAGGGGGTTTTCTTCCGAGGTTGATTAAAATTGGAATTTGTTTTTCATCTAGTGGGTCCCAAACCCTACGCACAGCCGAATCGTATTCGCCTTCTCACTTTAGCTCGCCTCCAAACGGATGATTGTTGACTATCCGAGGGATACGTGGCCTAAGACCGGAAGTCATGAGCTGCTTGAGCCATATGCAAAAGAATCGTTTCTAGCTACTCCCAGGTAAATGACAGTCAAAAACTTTCCTCACTTGCGTGAACTTCTACACATGGCCCTATCGCCCGCGGACCCATACGAAAAAAAGTATTTGTGTGGTGTGTAGTTTTATAAACTCTGGAGATTAGAATATGGAATGGACCAAGCACTACTCTATGCTTCAAACTTGGTTTGAACAGCAGTATACACAAGCTTGGAATAACTACTTGAACAAAGTTATTGTCTGAAAAGTTGTCTAGTTCAGCTCGAAAGCATGTGATTTGTTCAAAATATGAAAAGATATCAGGTTTGTAAATCGTAAAAGCAGGTAATGATTATCGTTGGCTCGCTTGCGTCTAAACCCAAAGCGTTCTTGGAAGTGGAATAAAAAAAAAATTTTGAAATTGTTTGTTGTTTGTTTTCTATATGCATAAATAAATCTGCATTGATAAGAAAGATAAAAGACTTAAGTATCGACCCAACCAAATCAGCTGATAGTCAAAATTCAAACGATGTTATTACATTTAAAAAATTAAAATAAATTATCTTAATTTTTAAAAATGAATGTTTGTTTGCTAGTGACGCTATGGCTCGAGAACGGCTAGACCAATCTTGCTTAAATTGTCAGAGGTGGTTTGTTGTGGATCTGGAAAGGTTTAAAAATAAAATGACTTAATTTTTTTCCTGAGGAAAAGTTGGAAAATTGGATAATTCTAAAAAGTGACTTTGTACCATATACATTTTTTTTGTTTATTTTTAATTTGTTTTTTTTTTCTGATTTGTTTATTTGAACAGTTTTCATTTGTTGGTGAATATACCTAACCTAATTTCTATTGGAATTTATTTGTGTTACTTCTTCAGCTAATTTGAAAATCGTTTGAATCGTTCAATATCGGTCGTTTGATTTCGACTATTGAAAAGTTAGATTATTGAAAATTATTGAGTGAGGTTTTGGGTCAAAAATCCGTAAAAGGAGCGATTTAACTGAATTGTTAAAATATGCGGTTTTGGGTCAATATTCTAAAGACCAAAGACTGCTATTCTTACTTTCCTTTGCTTTGATTCTGTCTTGCAATAATTCTAAGAGATTCATCTCTGTTTCTACAAATATTTGAATATTGTTTTCACTCTTTTAGTTTCTCTGTGAGTGTGTCTAGGTAAATATACCACTACACTTTTGAAACAATTGTTAGGGCTATAATGTTTGCAAATGATGCTCCACACAAATACCAAAACCATATTCAAAAGGCAATTCAATTAAAAAGCTTATTTTGAAGCCATTTTCAAGTATCCATAATTTCAGCTTGATACACACAAACATACATGCAAAATTGGCACAAATAGCATTGGACACCTTTTGCAAATTACGAGCCCAAATAGCCGAAAATGTGGATTATAAATTTGCAGGTGAATTTAGGTATGCGATTGCCCAAATACTCCAGAAAATGCCTAAGTACAATATCTATAGAAAAGCAGTAAACAAGTGACCGACCGCAAATGAAAATGAACTACTTTTTGGCAATATCCAGACGTTGCATTGAGAGCCAAGTACGAATACAATCGTATGAGACTTAAGGTTAAATATTTAGTATGGATAAATGATGAATGTCCTGCTGGAAAATTCCGAGAGCATGCATTGAAATATTTTTAAAACTATACTTTTTTTTAAGGATTTTCAACAAACGCTGTACAGTCTATGGATATCAATCAATAAAAAGTGCCTCGAAGAAAAATTTAGTTCAAACTATGTTAAGTTACTTAACTCAGAAACGATATTAGTGTTTTCCAATGGCAATTTGATTAAACAAATTTTCCTGAAGGATTCGTAATTATTTATGTAAATGAATGAGTCTACAATGACAACGGATCTCACACCATAACCCAATAAGCAATCGAAATTAATTTTAGGGTATTTAAAATAAAAATTTTGCCGAAAAAAACGTACAAAATTTGAAATTTGAAACTTAAAACTTAAAACTGACCAAACTATTTTGAATTTCTCTTCATCATTCAATGAGTTTAATTCTCAGTTTACAACTGAATTTAAACACATTTTTATAAATCAATAAAATAGCTTTTTGTTCGAATATATTGGCTTATTGGTACTCAATGCGAACGTAATAAATCCTACTAGCAGCATGACCTACTTTAAGCCATTTTCCTTTACTCACATGCCATAATGCATGCCAACGTCGTTGACCGGAGGCAGAAGGTATACTACTTCTGCCTTTCGTTTTCATTAACTCTTAGCTTGACGTGAAAAGAGCTTCAAGTGTATTTGTAGTGTTTTGAATGCTTTTCCACATTTCAGTAGATACCTTCAGAAAGCATTAAATGATCTATAAAGCACAAGCACAAGTGCAACTAACGAAGATACAGTCACTTTTACGTACACGCAAACGGAGAGCTGATTCATAAAATACTTTATATGTGTGTGTTTATGTGTGTGTATCGTAATTAATTGATGCAGATACTTTCATTTGAACACACTGAAAATTGGTCTTACCAAAAATTTTTGTAAAGGGAAATGTTTGTGATTACATCGTGATTATGTCGGCAAGGAATTCCAAAAAAATAACTTTAACTCTAAGACTTGCAGAAATTCCTAAAACTTTTTGTAATTCCGTATGCATTGTTGCATAATTGGACTTGCATAGCTGAAGGACATACCATTGACTCATTTCCTGAAATTTAACCCAAGCTTTTTCATGCCTGCGTGTCAGTGTTGGTTCGCATTGTTCGCAAAGAGAGTTATAAAACCCTTAGAATATGTAATATTAAATAGACTGGTTCATTCAATAAGGCACTCCAACACTAACGAAGAATAGAAATCTCTTTGTTTAATATAATTTAATAATAAGATTTGTATAGCAGCATTTCACCGTTAAAAAATGTTTTTTTTTTTTTCAAATATCCGAAAGAAGGTGGTGAATGCGTACAACGGTTTTGTTGTATGTGTTATAGATTTCTGTAAGGAGTCAAAGTTTTGTACGTAGACTCACTGAGTCAGAAAGATATTATCTACTGACAGTTGGAAAAAGGTGCTTGGCACCGTGGCTGTGACTGTGACAACTATGACCAACTAAAAGCCAGCATTAGACGAAAGTGAGTGAAATCGGTTCAGACCACCGCCGGTTTCTCAAATAAGTTTGAATTTGAAATAAAAAAATATATACGATCATTATTCTGAATGTAAACATTTTCTTCTAAAATCACTTGACAATATTTGATACATATATATGTGACTTTTCCTCATTATTGACAATAAAACAAAAATGACTATTCTTCTTTTTTTACCCCTTGGTGGGAGGTGGCATTTGTTGAGTCTCCTGGCCTAAATTACCGAAACTCCGACCCCTACTGTCCTTGGAATATCAATGTGCCTTACATTGGGCTGTTGGTAAAGACCTTGTACCTTAAACATACTGCCAACTAATTATTAATTTTTGTTCTGCTGGCGACTACAGAACGACTTTGCGTGTAAAATATGAATTTATAAACAATGATAAGAAGGCTATAGTATGTTTCGCAAGAGAGGTTCAAAAAATCTAGACCTTAAAGCATTTCCTCTGTTTCTGGGGGCCTCTTCAAGTATATAGGTCCGGCCTCTTGGAACTTCAAAGTTTATATCGCATATAAGGTCTTTCAAGCTTGTTGTGCGAAAGACTAAAGTCCACCGTCTACAAACTGTTTGGGCCTTATCAGTGCGGCTTTAGACCTGGAAAATCGATCATTGACTAGATATTCATCATGCGCCAAATCTTGGAAAAGACCTGCGAAAAGAGGTTCGATGCACCCCACCTCTTCGTCGATTTTAAAGCCGCCTTCGACAGCAAGAATAGGAGCTGCCTGTTCGCCGCTATGTCTGAATTTGGTATCCCCGCAAAACTTATACGGCTATGTAAACTGCAAGCAACACTAAAAGCTCCGTCAGGATCGAGAGGACCTCTCCGAGCCGTTCGATACCAAACGAGGTTTCAGACAACAGGTGCTACTTTAGACTAAGTAGGCAATTGAAAAGTAAAGTCCTCTCTTGGCGAACGAAAACCAAACTCTACAAGTCTCTCATCGTGCTCGTCCAGCTATATGGTGCGAAAGCATGGACGATGACAAAATCTGATGAGTGGGTGTTAGGAGTTTTCGAGAGAAAGGTTTTGCGTACTTTTACGATTCTCTATGAGTTGATAATGGTGAATACTGTAGCCGATGAAACGTTGACTTGTACGAGATAGAGATACAGAGTTAAGCGAATGAAGAGACAGCGGCTGCGCTGGCTAGATCATGTGGTCTCGATGGATGAAAGCACTTCAGCTTTGAAAGTATTCGATGCAGTACCCGCTGGTGGAAACAGAGGAAGAGGAAGACCTCCGCTCCGTGTGAAATACTAGGTATAGAAGGACCTGGCTGAACTTGGTATCTCCAATTAGCCCCTGAAAGTAAAAAAAAAAATTGGCTATAATTGCGTAAACGGTGTATACGCCAGAAAGAAGAAGAATATAGATTAAAGTTTAAAGGGGAATGAGAAACTGCTCTTGGAGAGCAGAAACAAAATGTACGTGTATATATTTTTTTCTGATACAATATAGAAATGAAAGTTGAAAATCTATAAAATAATATCTATAACAATCGTTAATGCTTTTTAAATTTATACCAACAAAATTTATCTGCTAATACACACAACGAATTTCAATTTAGATATCATTATGTGCATTTTAATTAGTAATCGTATTGCAAAAACTTAAATTGATTTTTATTGTCAACAATTAATCATTCATCTACAATTTAATTTACGCTTCGCTCTTTTTAACAAGCAAACAGCATCAGTCCATGCCATCCTCCTTTAGCTGTAAAATTACAAATGGATCGACAACAAAATCAGCTGTCTGTAAACTTTTTTTCTCTCGCAACTGAAAATGAGTTTAGAAAATTCATAAAATATCGATAGCGAAACGTAAAATTTTATTACACTGGTACTGCGTTACCAGTGCCCACACACATATATGTAGATACATTCGCTTACACACAAAGAACAATAATCAAACCAATAAGCATATAAAATAATCTAATTTGAAATAAATTTTCAAACCAGAAAGTATATGAAAATGACATTCGTACAAAGCCAACATAAAAGCTAATACACTTTTGGTGTTGCGGGCTAAAGTTCATTACAGCAAAACTTGCCACAATACAATAAACATGTGTATATGCTTGTGTGATTCAATGTCGGAGGGAATGGTGATATATGTACATACTTTGGGTAAGGATATAAAAATTTCATTTAATGCATAATTTAAAATATGCACATAATAAAAGATTGTCAAAAATAGGATTTTAGCATCAACGTATTTAGTTTTATTAACACATATATTTAATGTTATATAATTTTCTATTTAATTTTATTTTATTTAAAATTAATTTATTTTATTTTTTCAAAAATGAAAATATTTTATTCTCTTATTTTATTTTGATATCATTTAACCTTTTTTTACTTATTTTCTATCATTTTATTTTATTTTATTGTATTTTATTTCTTATTTTTTATTTTTAATTCATTATGTTGTTGATTTTATTTTATTTAATTTTAGTGTATATTATTTTATTTACTTAGTTTATACCATATATAATGTTTTATTTAATTAAATTTTTTTTTAATTTTATTTTTAATTATTTTTATTTTGATTTAATTTGTTTTCATATAATTTTGTCTTTTTGTATTTTATTTATTTTTGTATTATTTTTTTATTTAATTTATTTTTTTTTATATTCAATCCACATTGTTATTTGTTTTATTTTATTTAATTTAAATATTTTAGTTTCTGTTAGTTTATTTTATTTTGTTATCATGTAGTTATTTACTTCATATATACAATGTTTTATTTCATTTATTTTCTTTGATTTTGTTTTAATTCAGTTTACCATATTTTTATTTTTTTACATTTCTATATTATTTTTTTTTTTAATTTTGATTTGATTTTATTTTTTTTGTAATATTTTATCTTATTTTCTTTTTTTTTTAATTTTATTTTAATTTGTTTATTTCATTAGTTCATTAGTTTATTTTAAATTATTACTTTTTGTTTAACTTTATTTTATTTGATTTTATTTAGTTACTTTATACCATATATAATGTTTTATTTTATTTGATTTTATTTTATTTCGTTTTTATTATTATTATTTATTTTGATTTCTTTTTTTTCATTTTTTTATATTGTTTTTTATTTAATTTTTTTTGTTCTTATCTACATTGTTGTTGATTTAATTATATCTAATTTAATTTGTTTATTTTATGTTAGTTTATTTTATTTTGTTATCATGTATTTATTTACTTTATATGGATATAAAGTTTAATTTAATTTATTTTCTTTTATATTATTTTAAATTAATTTTTTTATTTTTATATACTTTTTTATATTATATTATTATTTTATTCTTCTTATTTTTATTTAATTTTATTTTTTTATGTTATGTTATTTTAATTTTGTCTTATTTTAAATAATTTATTTTATATTAATTTGTTTTAAATTATTTTATTTTATTTAGTTACCACATTAAAAAATATAAAATGGTTAGGTTATTTGAGATAATTTAATTTAATTGGCGCCAAACAGCAAAAAGGAGAAACGAATGGCGCAATGTTGTTAACTCGGCTATAATCGCGGTGTCTACGCCAGTAAAGTAAATAGCAAGTAATTTAATTTGTTATTTTATTTAATATTTATTATTTTTTTATTTTATTTTATATTTATTTATTATTCATTTTATTTTTTGTACAATATTTCCAATACATATTGTTGTTTATTTAGTTTCATTTAATGAAATTCTTTTATTTGATGTAGTTTACTTTATTTTGTTATCATGTATTTATGCACTATATATATATATGATATTTTATTTTATTTATTTTCTTTCACTGTGTTTCAATTTAATTTATTTGTTTTTATCAATTTTTTTAAATTATTTTATTTTAATTTTTTCATTTAATTAATTTTTTGTTTTTTGTGTTATTTTATTTTAATTTTGTTTTATTTTATTTAATTTGATTTTAATTGGTTTATTTCGTTTTATATTATTATACATATATAAATTTTGCATCATTTTATTTTCTTATAATTCTTTATAATTATGTTGGAATCGACCGTAATTGAGGTTTATATAGAACTTGTAATATTCATTTGTCTTGGCTTTTAGTCAAAATCAGTTGTAAAATCACTTTTGCGGCAAATTGTTTGTGTTAACACACAATGTCATTTGAAAGTTTTTGTATAGTTGGTGAGAAATGTTTTCCGTACCAATGTCTCGTTCTTTTAGGCGTAAATTATGTTTGTGTGTGTTGATTTTATAAACACTAAGGCGCAACTGAGTTACCGCAGAAAACGTCTAGACAAAGTCAATTATGCAGCTACAAAGAACTTTTGAATTGAAATCACATAAAATCACGGTTAATAACTGCAAAAAGAAAATATAATAATAATTTCATGCCACAATTTGCGTTGCTTACCATTTAAATGTAATTTTATAATACTTTGAAAAACTTATAAATGTATAAATTGGTTCATAATACTAGAATACAACTCTACCTCAGTGGAAGATGTTTAAATACAGCAAAAGCAGGAAAATGTATGACTGAATTGCTTTATATTGTTTCAGGTAAGAAGTGATATTTTTTGAGTGATCTGTTGACGATTTTATAGTGAATAAAGTGGGTTTGAACTATAAATTACGTTCTTAAAATACAAATTTTAAGCTTTCGGATCTGTAAAAAACTTATAAAATTTTAATTTAATGAAAATGTAGTATAGTATATAGTACTTAATGGGCACTAATTCGACTGCCCTGGAAATGTGAAGGCCTATTTTTTTACCTGCTTAAGCATCACTGACCAGAGGACCCAGCTATTCTCCACGCAAGTCGTTCGAAGAAGCGTACTAGAATTATACACCGTTAATATTACTGAGAAAAATACCAGGCAGCTACGAATTTAGTACAATTTGTACAGTCATGCATACGGATGTATGTATGTACACGTATGCTTATGAGTTTAAAAATAAAAATATTTGCAAGTTTTAATTACTTTCCAGCTCAAAGCGCTGTAATGGCACTATTGTTACAAAGTTCTTAGTTGTAATTTTTTACGCTTGAGGTTTTACTTCACTTTTAAACGTGCAACACAGAGATTTTGAAGTGTGGTGTTGGTGAAAAATTTGTTTACGCTTTCTCCATGACTTCCTGCTACGATTGGGTCAAGGTTTGAATGTCGACAACTGCATATGTATATAATTAACGTTATGTCCTGTTATTCATATTCATTTTAAACATTTTAGTGAAAGATTTAAATAGTTTGCGTCAATTGAGTTCATCAAATATAAGGATGTCAGAGGTAGGGGTCATACGTAGAAATTTATACAACAGGGGATACTTTTTGATAGCTATACACCTGGGAATGACCAGAAGCGATACTTTTATAAATGATTAAAGTAGCTTCCGGTGGGTGATACTCCGTAGGTTGCCTCTAGGTAGTCGACTCCATAATAAAGCAAAACTGATCTAACGTAAACCCACAATAAGTATCCGACGAGGGATTAAACTTTTAATGACGACCACAGTAAACGTTTTAATAATCTCGATTTTAGCGCATATTTTTTGTGATGGTCGTAATAAGAAGGGAAGTAGCCCCTTACCACAGCGGCAATCTTGATTTTGTATCTGTGGTGGGAGACAGACTCCGCTACCGAGTACTGGCATTCAATGCATTAAATGAACTGAAAGTTCTTCAAACTATTGCAGATTTGCGACCACATCTTGACGGAAGAAAATAACGATTTGAGGCAAAATTCTAATTCCGGCGGCCGCGGTAGCCGAGTGGTTAGCATTGCGTACTGACATTCAGAAGGCTCGGGTTCAAATCCCGCTGCCACCAACATCCTAAGGTTATGGAAAATTAATTTAAATAAAAAATTACGTTAAATTTTCTAATTGCGGTCGCCCCTCGGCAGGGAATATCAACCCCTCCGAGTGTACGTGTATTTCTGACATGAAATAAAGGCTCCTCATAAAAAACCATCACCCGTTCGGAGGCCGCTTAGTATAAAATGTAGGTCCTTCCATTTGTTGAAAAAACATCAAGACGCAAACACCACAAATTGAAGGAGGAGCTCGACCGAAAATCGCTTCAGCGGTTACAAAGCTCCAATTAAATATATATGTATAAGGAAGCATCTTCAAATTTGCAGAAGTTTGCTTCCCAAGAATATTCATCGGAAAGAAGACTTGAAACGATGACGAGAGTGCAATACTTGAAAATGGTTAACCCGAATTTCCTAACGATTTCCAAACGATGATTATGGAAAGATCTTTTCTCCACCGCCGATTTTTAATGAGGTTTTAGAAAAGCTAACCCTTTTTTGTTCGAGCAAGAGACTTCCCTCATCTTTTAAAACTGTACGCTTGTGGGTCGCCGGACATAGAGACATCCCAGAAAATTGCGACGAGCTAGCAAGAAGAGATATAATCCTAACCACTTTAAACTCAACATGCGATGCGGGCATACCCCTTTCCTCTGCAAAATATCTGCAATAATCGGCCTTTATCAGCAAGGTCAATTACAAAAGGCAGGGTGAAACTACATGCAATGTAACCAAGCCGATCTGACATTTGATCGATGCAAACACAACTAAGTCTCTACTCTCCTAAACGGAATCTTCATGAGCATAATAAGCGGCGTAATAACCGGGCACTGTGTGATGGGACTCAAGGTAAAGGATGGGTTACTACTTCTTATGACTTCTGTTGTGAGATAGGAGTCCGTAGATCCCTACCTCTATCACTGTTTCGCTCTAAGTGCGGCCGGACATCGTCTCCACGTTAATTTCTAATTCAACTGCTCTGCAGATTTTGCAACAGCAAATGTCAATAATCACGCGTGTTTCATAAAACAACCCAGGTGGTTTCAGCATCTAGGAAGATGAGAGGAATCTCTCCCATAGCCCACTTTCAAGCAATCTAAATAAGTAACAAACTCATTATAATATGTGCAGAATTGCTGTAATTGGAGGTCGCGACAACTGAATGGTTAGCACAGCGCACTGTCATCCGAATGGGTTCGAGTTCTGGCTAGACCAATATCCAAAAATTAAAGAAAATTAGTTTAAGGGGTTAGGGGTAGTCAGAGGCACGAAAAAATGAGAGTTTTCAGTATTTTTTTTTGCTATTAAATAATTTTATTTTACAAAAGTAGTGATATGGTATTATTAAACATTGTTTTGACTTGAAGTCACGAAAATTTCAAAAAATAAAAAAAAATTATTTCCGAAGTTACAGCTGTCTGTGTTAACCCAGTTCCAAAAAAAGGTCCTTGCGGTGACAATCATAAGTCCTTGGAGATTCATCTGAAATCAATCGGATAAAAAAAATTGGTTTTATAAATAAATAATCCTGGGCCTGATCGAAGGATTTTTCTTTTTTTCAAAAATTAACAAAATGGCGGCCTCAGGAAATTTTTGTCTAGATTTTTGGGAAAAAATCAATCAAAAAAAATTGGTCTTAAAAAATCGAAATTTTTCAAAAAAAAAAAATCCTTCGATCAGGCCCGAGTTTATTATGTATTCTAAAAGCTGTATAAATTTCATTAAAATCAACTGAGCGGTTTTCGAGTTATAGTTGTCACCAGTTCAAAAAACATAGTTTTGAGAGAAACGCGTTTAAAGTTTCACACTAGCGCTTTGAAAGGCCCGAGCTCTCTTTGTTATTTGTCGAATAACTTAAAAACGAATTATCGGATTAACTTGAAATTTTCAGAGATTATTTTTAAGATATTATACTTAACGAAAATGCAAAAAAAAAAATTTTGATTTTTTAAAAATTCTGACTACCTCTAACCCCTTAAGTAAATAATTAGTTACATTTTCCAACTATGATAGCCTCTCGGCGGAGAATGTCAAGCCCTCCCTCCGCGTTTATTTCTGGCATAAAAAAAGTTCATCAAAAAAGTCCATCGGCCGTTTGGAGGCAGTTTAGTATAAATTGTAGGTCCCTTCATTTATTGAAAAAACATCGAGATGCTTACCATACAATGGAGTAAAATCGCTTCAGCGTATACAAAGCACCAGAAAATTGTTAGTCATAAATTGCTTTCCTTTTCAACATGCTTGAACATTTTAACGAATAACTTAATTGGAAATAATATGTTCTACTTGTTGAATCAACTAACTATGTACATATGTATGTATATGTTAATAAACTTATATTAATGACGTTATCATTTTTCACAAGCAGTGAATAAACATAGGCACACTATGAACTTACTGATAAACTTCACATTTCTTTATTGTAACTATCAAAAAATTTAACTTTTTCATTGTATCAACTGCGAACAATTGCGATAAAAAACTATAAATATATACATACATACGTATGTGTGTAAATATATGAGATTGTTAAAAATATTCATATAAGGATTTGTTCGCATATACCTCAATGTATACGTATTGATGTGTGTGAGGTGGCACATTCCACTTGCCGCAATACCCAATCAAGTTAATTGCTTGCAACGCGTGTTCGCAACTTCTTGTAAATGCCGCCCATTTTTTACGCACGCATACACGCACATAGATATTGCAAAAATAAACAGATAATACACACATCTACACGCCGTACAGTGAAAGCTAGGCATCTACATACATTTATTCGATCAAGTGTACACTTACATATACATTTATGAGTTTGTGTGCCAAAAGAGACGGCACTCCTGAGAGACTACATATATCCACGTGTATGGATGTATGTATTTGTAGGTGTGTATGTGTGCGTGCGTGTGCTCTTAAATGTATGCTATTTGTCCGGAATTCATAAAGTGATACGACGCGTCGGCATCCGTAAAACACGCACTTAACATTCGCTCATTCGTTCATAACAATAACAATAAAATTTAACATTTTCATTTCGCATGTTGTACTCGTACGTACTTACATATATGGTACATTCATACATACATACATATGTATGCATACATGCGTGTCTGTAAGTTCGTGGGAATGTATATGTGTATGTACAGTTAAGAGTGGTTTTGGACCGATTGGCGGCTCTTTCACCAATCTCTACCAATGTTCTCGTTTCTGTGTGTGTGTTAGTGGAGCTTCGATTGCTATCCAACAAAACATATCCATTCTCAATTTGGTGCCTATACTCTGCAAGGCCTTATTATTTCCACTTGAGCGCGCAGCTCGTAACAATGTGCAGCTTCTTTGTTATTGTTACTGTTGAATAACTATTTACTGTGTTCACTATACCATATGCGTGAGTATTCATAGTGGATTTCATAGATATGCATGTAAATATGTATATACCTACATCTGTATGCTTGCTATATCCGCGTTTCCGCTATCACATACCCACACATGTAACTGTTACCCCGATTTTATTGCCTGTATAGTTGGTAAGAAGCAGTACACACACATCCACACACAATCCACAACAATTATATACGCACAAATGCAGTCTATAAATAAAACACTCGTACAAAGTAACAGTTAGCAATTATCATAGTGTTGAAGTGTTGCCCAGTGAAACAAAGAAAAATCGTTTTCTTCACACTCGACTAGTACAGCTCGAGAGGAGTGGGAGAGAGAGGGCGTGTTAGAGGTAGAGTTCTTCACTGAAGCGCAGCTTAAGTGGTTAGCAAGTCTTGTATTGTCGCTGCAAACATATAGATTCATACATTTGTATGCGCGAGCGCAAACCTTTTTGAAAACATTATGTAGTGATGCTGGTTACAACGGTGATTATTCTGATTAGATCTCATCGGATATGTTAATGATTAAGATTTGGGAGCCACTTTCTGTGTGTATGTAGTTTCATCTGAAAAAAGGAAAATTTCCTAATCATTTGTTACGTTGGTCGGGCTAGGCTAAAATACACGTAAGCTCAGTGCGAAAAATTATATTATTCTAAACTTATGGACAGTTCCAAGATTCTTAATTTTGTTACTCCTTATTGCAAGATCATTACAAAAGAGGTGAAAAATCATCCCTTTCTCCTGATCGCACCTCTTGTATTTAAAAAATATTCTAGAAAACGCTTAAGTTTTCTCATTGAGAATTTGGTACCCAGTATTCTGTAAAATTTTTCCACGTTTTGCAATCAGAAGAGCTCTGATCCCAGCCTATTTCAGATTGTCCTTACACATATTCTTATAGTATCTCTTCGTATTTTGTGAAGTACATATACCACAAACTCAATCATACCATATTTTTGTTTTTTATTTAGAAACTTACAATGTCTTGCCTAGAATAACCGACTATTCTGTTTAGCCATCTCTTCAGAAGACCTGCGACAATCCAGGTATATCTAATCTATCTTGCACAGTCTGTGAAAATCATTACTGTCCGAATTGCAAAATATATTGAAAACACTCAAAGCCCGAGTATTCTTATTCATTCGGACCATATGAGCGAAGCCGCTGTCCCTATGTCAATATCGCCGTTCCATCGGCTGCAGTATTCACCGTTCTTAATTTGCATAGTCATCGTCCATGCCCCTGCACCATACGTATATAACAGGACGGAAACGGTAAGTGACTAGAGTTTGGTCTTTGTTCATCAGTAGAGGGCTTTACTTTTCCTACTCAGTCCATAGTAGCACATGTTGACAAGAATGTTTCTACATTGGATTTCAAGGTTCATAGATAGACGAAATTATACTACTAACTCGAAGTTATGACTGTCAGCAGTATCGTAGAAGCCACGACGTAAGTGCGTCGACAGTTTGTTCCAAGTCATATCCTCGTTCACTACAAGACCCATGAGCATGACCCAGACCTTCTATTTACAACCCTTACCAGTCTGATACCTCTTCTTTCTTATCGAGCTATGCCCGCAGGTTCTTGCAGGAAATATATTTAACGTCGCTAATATCACACTTTATTTCGCTGCAATGTGCTTTATGTTGACTAACGTCTCTAGTACAGCCGTTGAAGTGGTTCTTAACGCACTTGCTATTCAATATTCAGCCGCTTCATTCGCTCCAATAGTTTTCTATATAAGACTGTGCTGGCAGTGGTCTACCGTACGAAATTCCCATAGTGCAAGATTAGATTGACCACCGATTACAACATTAGAGAAACTGTTGAATTTTCATCTTATGTATAGAAAGACTCCTAAGCCGTATTCCTTACTAGACCACTTTCTGTTAGGTTTAATGAGTGGATCAGTGGATTTTCCCTTCTCTTATCTCTAACGTAGGCATATACTCCCTTTTCGAGTGTCTTCAGAGAATAAGAGATTAAACTTATTGGACTATATTGCTTTGATGAATAGTGACCCGGACGCAGTTTTGGTTGGCTGAATAGCTTGGTCGAAATACATTTTGCAGGGTGTGGTTAGCATTACGTACTGCAATTCGAAAGGCTGTACCTCAAATCCTGGTATGACCAACATCCAAAATCTATGGAAAATTAATTTAAATAAGAAAATAAGTTAAATTTTCAAATTGCGGTCGCCCTCTGCAGGAAATTTCAAAACCTCCCAGCGTATTTCTGACATAAAATAAAGGCTCCTCATAAAAAACCATTAACATTAACACGCTAAACCACAAATTGGAGGAGGAGATTGGCCGAATATCGCTTCAGCGGTTACGAAGTGCCAATTATTTATATATAATATACAAATAGGTATAGTTTTCCACCTTTAAAGTTATATTAACGAATAACAAAATATTCCTGTAAAATGTATGTTGACCATGTTCTTCAGTCAACTCTTCATATTTATATTTTTTGCGTAGTATTCAAGGAGAAGTCGGTTGTCTTCTCTCGCATAAACTCTTCCACGATCCCTCTTGCTTTTGCGAATCTCTATTTCCTTTATCTCAGATATATTGGCCTTACCCTAAATGCTTCGAGCTATTTGTCCCACTAAGGTTCCTTCGAACCACGCTTAACGTGCAGTGGTGGATTCGTGATCTAATATGCTCGGTAGGGAATATTCGTAAGTGTTACTACCAGTTTCTTCAACTCGTGAGTTTGAGTCACATAGAGTATGGAGTGCAGCCTAAAATACTAACTACCACTTAAGATGTCTACGCTAGTAAAGTAGGTAAGTACTTAAGATATCAGAACGTTTTACTTCAGCGCTGAGAATTGTACTTGAAATCTCCCATATCTATGGTCGGAAAACTTTTGTGTGTGAACCACCACCTAATCTACTACATTCTTTATCTGACTATTGTATAAGTAACATCAAGAACATTATTTGAGGTGGGGATAGTATATGTTCATTCCTAATCCAGATTATCAATAACATAATATCACAACCAATTTTATACTTAACTTTCTATTGTAGGTAAATGAAATCTCGATAACTTTTTCAAACATTATATTGTTATTATATTCTTAAAAGCTTTCATCGCAATAAGAAATCAGCTTGTTACGCGAATAAACATTTATTTAATTGAAATCTTCAAAGTTTTCTTGCCTCAAATCGGTGAGTATAAACAACAAAAAGTTAATAATAAATCAACACAAAAACTGTGTTATTGTATTTTGAAAAGTTATGACAACCAAGACCGAAGATGAATTAAACAAAGCTGAACGCAAAATTAATGACACCGTTGGTATCAACACTTGCTTTACACACTTACTGTGTATGTATGTATGTACTCGTATGAACATGTGTACTACGCACAATTTACAAGCCATGAAAACGCACTTAACCCTTGTTGAATACCAAAGAGTATTCAACAATTGGTCGCAAACACACACACACAAACTCTCAAACAATTATATGACACCTATAGACGTTTGAATTCGTTCCACAAGGAAAAACACTGGTTGTTAACTAGAATTCAACTAGTTTACAAGTTACCATTAATTTGTTCACCTTTTTATCTATTTCCCATATAATAAATTATTTATGGAGTGTACAAAAAGTAAATTGTTACTATGCAATAGCTTTATACCAGTTGTATACTAGTTCGTTTAGGCATGCTGAATTTCTACTTCACCACAAATTAAAATGAAATTGTCTGCATCGAGACACGAACCATTAACCTCGCGTGCTACAGTGATAATATCTAACTACTCGGATATTTTGTTGATGCAGAGATGTACGTCATTCTGCGCTATTCAAAAGAGTAAACAGAGTATAGAACGCCCCGTCTGAGCGAGCTGAGCGATATAATACTAATAAGAGAAAACACAGAAAATTCAAACTTAATGGCAAATGTTTATCATCATTCGAAAGAACATCATTTGGCATATTTTTGAAGATTATCTCTTTGAGATGTTCGCCACGGCTACGTCTCAGATGGACCATCCGTTGAATCCAACTTTCGAACGACGAACATTTCACCTAGTAACTGGCCAATGACACGCGTGATGTTTTTCCCCGAAGACCTGAATCGAAGCGGGATCGTTCGTTCGCATAGACTCTAGACTTTACATATTCCCACAGAAAACAGTCTAAGGGTTGATATCACACGATCTTGGAGGCTAATCGACTGGCGCAAGACGTGCTCACCGAAGTGTTCTCTCAATAAATCCATTCATTGATGCGATGTGTGAGAAGTGGCGCCGTTTTGTTGAAACCAATTGTCGCCGAGATCACGAACTTCAATTTCGGGCATCAAATAGTCAGTTACCATGACGCAATAACGGTCGCCATTGACGGTTACGCTCTCACCGACATCATTTTTGAAGAAATATGGACCGATGATTCCACCGGCACACACACCACACCAAATAATTGTTTTTTCTGGATGCACTGACAAGTCTTGCATCTCTTCAGGTTGCTCCTCGTCACAAATGCGGCAATTTTTTTTTGTTTACATACCCATTTAGCCAGAAATTGACCTCTCCACTGAACAAAATTCGGCTCGAAGACTTGGGAACTTTTCAAAAGCCCATAGAGCAAAGCTATGTCGCTTGGGATGTTCGAGCAGCTTCAGCTCTTGCGAAAGATATAATTTATACTATTTCAATTTAAGATCTCGACGAAAAATGCGCCAAGTCGTTCCATACGTCAGTCCGAGTTGGTGCTGGCCGCAGTCTATTCTGTCGATTATTATTAAATAATAAATTCTGGGTCTCAAGATGGGTGATGGTGTTCCGAAAAGTAAGTCTTTCCTCGATGAATTGCCAAACAGTAATGAACAAAAACAATATGTCAAATTGAAACGGCTCACGCGTGGTCTGTCAAAAAGACAGACAGTCTAATAATAAAATAAAAAATAATCACTGGTTTGATTTCGCCTTCAAAATACTAGTATCGAACTAGAATTTTCGCAAACTACTATGGTTTACATACCATAAATGCTTTTTGCCCAGATACAGCTAAGCATTTAAGTAGTTTGCGGATACTCAATAAACTTGCGCAGCTGAAGTTTATTATTTCGTAAAGGCATATTTAATTGGTGGGTGAAAATTTTGGTTATACACACTGATGTACATTCAAATGTACACAGAACACGCATCAACTCAAAATCGGCATACAATCATGAGCAGATGCGCTTTCATGCTATTAAGTACTGTGTGGGAGATTATAAGTTTATTGCTCTGCAAAGCTGCTATGTAAATAAATGAAGTGCTAATTTGTTTATGTTCGGACAATAATTTATATTGTTTATTTTTTTTAGGAATTGTAAGGAATTGGAATGTTTTTTTTTTTAATTTTTGTTTAAGTTGAAGATATTACTAAAATTAAATTATTAGAAAGAGAGAACTGAATTGTGAGAAAAAAATGCTTTAGGATTCCCTTCGGGTTTCGGGTTAATTTACAGCCAATACAAATATTCAGTGAATGCCAAATTGCATATGGAACGATTGCACTAATTTAGAGACTATTTCTTAGTGGTTCCGAAGATTCCAGACCGGACATTTTTCGCAGATGACGAGCTCCGAAAAGGTCGACCAAAATCTTCCACTCATGACGTCACTGGAGCTCTGGTAAAGTCCAAAATTGACGAAGATGAGGCCCAAAAAGAAGCTCGAGTGCATTTTGCTCAATTTTTCTAAACAAATATGAAAATGGTCAGTCTAGCAACTTTAGTAAAGTGGAAAACAGGAAGAAAGTGGATTTTCTACTTTTTCATCATGGCAACGCGCCATCCAAAAATCTTTAATAGCAACGAGGAGATAATTAATGCGATTAATGCTGAACTTGATAAGCTTAAAAAGCAAGATTTTGATTACTGTTTTCAGAAGTGGATCTATTGGCTTAAGAAATGCATTCATTAAACTATTAAACTATTATCCAAGCAAACGCATCCCGGCATACACTTAGATCGAAGGCTCACTATGAAAATACACAGAGTTGCCAAAAAATTATTTATGAAATTAAAAGTAACTACTTTAAATTGGCTAATACGTAAAAAGTCTAGCTTAGCTCACATACAATGATATTATAAAGCCAATTTAGATGTATGATGTTTAACTGAGGGGTAAGAGCTGCGCAATTAATATTGAGAAAGTATATAGGGTTTTAGTTCTAAGGGTAATGACGGGCGCACCGAGGTACGTTCGTAACGTAAACTTATGTACATAAAATCACTGGTATCCTACTGGTTAAGCTTGAATTTGAAGTACCTCACAAAACTGAAAAATCATCCCAACCTAACTATTAGCAAACGCTTTGTGCATCTCAGCCAGAAATTCCCGACTGCGGCGGAGAGATGTTCCCGCGTACTAATGAGACCGCATAGTTTAAATAGAGCCCTGAGTTAACTCGAGCTAACACATTTTTAATTTAATTTAAATTTAATTTAATTTGTTAACTTATGCTGCAACTTACATACCGTCCGTCCATAGCAACCTATCTTATGAGAGCGTTATGTAAATTAAAAGTTGTCTCCGCTTGCCGATGCCGTGTTGCAGCATTACTGTTAGATTTCGTTTTATAATAGCCAAACTCAGTAATAAAAGAATTCCGTTAAAGAAATGTTGGCAACACTGTAGCGTAGCTAGACTTCTCCGCTTTGCAAAGAGACAATCCATTGTGAACTTCTGATGTGTCAACACTTTTTTTTCCAATAAATGGAGGATCATACTTTTTATACTAAGAAACCTCCAAACGGCTGATGGTTTTTTATGAGGAGCTTTTGATTTCATGTCATAAATACACTCGGAGGGTTGACATTCCCTGCCGAGGGGCGACTGCAATTAGTAGATTTAGCTTAATTTTTGATTTAAATTAATTTTCTATAACTTGTGGAGGTTGGCCGTATCAGGATGGTAGCACGCAATGCTAACTACTCGGCTAACGCGGCCGCCCAAAACTGATATATCCACTATTTATCGAATATTCACCGGGTTCCATAAGTAAGGAATCCACATATAATACTTTTTACGAATTCAAATGGACTGTTCATTTGAAAGAAAGCTGGAGTTCAAATGAAGTTTGAAAAACCGATTCGAATCGGTTAAGTCGCTTAGAAAATAAGAAAAAAATGCGATATTCATTTCGGTAAGTCTTTGTATAAGCAAAAAACCGGTTTCGTGCTGAAATTGTTTAATTTAAATTAAATAAATTAAATCAAATTACCAATTATTGCAGTAAAAATGCTAAATATTGCAAATTTTCAACACTTGTGCAACAAAACACCAAACAACGCTTGCAATTCCAAAACCATAAAACACATCTAATGGAGCCTGACTGAAATTTCACGCAAATAGCTGGTATAGTTATGTCAGCAGCAATCGCATGGCCAACTGGGAAAACTAAAATGCTTTTATGTCTACATAATATTTCATCAGAAATTTTGTGCGTTCGTTCTGCACAATGTTGTTGCAAATGCCACAATGAATGAAATTAGTGCGGGGAAATATTGCATGCGCGCATACAAAACTAACTGACCGCATTTGCATTAAAATTTGTTGCATAAACAACAAGAGCATGATGCAACATACAAACGTTGTAAGCTTTAAGCGTTTTAAGCAAGTGTTGCCATATTCCTGTAAATGAAAATAATGTGTAAATTAGTTTTGTATTTTCTAACGCAGCTCACATACGGATTTAAATTGGTTTATTAAAAAAAATATGTATATACATATATAAGCAAAGGATATATGAAAACGCCTTTTCTTAATTGCAACATTTTTCAAACAAACAGAAGAAAAATATATATTGATAATATTTGTATTAGTTTTCTGCCTGCATTTTTTTTTGTTTCCGTTCAGTCGTATAATTATCTGGCAACACCAACGCACAGTTTCTCCATCGTTTATTTGCTGAAAGATTTGCGAACAGCTCAGCAATGGCAATTGCGGTATTTGGCATTTGCCATCTGGTATCTTCCACAAAGCTCGAAGCTATAATTTAATATTAAATGGCAGTGGTATCTTGAATGTCTGTCGGCTCTTCTTGGCATTTTACTTAAAGAGTCTAAAGAAAAACGATAAATTCACAAATATTAGTTTGCTAGTGAGAAGGAAGACAAATTTACTTAGTTTATGCGTTGCGTGTGCTAAACGATTAGGCGTAACTGCACAGAGAGATGGATGTACTAGTTCACTCAAGCCCCTCCGCCTCCGGGGACAAAAAAAAACCGTTGTGCTAAAGTGTTACACATTTTGGTTGCACACAAAAATATCAAAAGTAGTGGAGCTAACGGGATAGGAAAGCAGCTACGCAGAACTTGCAAACTATGCACTTACTTATTACTAGAGAATAGTTGAAAATATAATCAGAGAAATGAAATAAGCAATTGAGTTTGTTGGTAAAATAAATTTCTTTTCAAAAATTTTATCTAAACCTGGTTCAGTGTTTAAAAAATTTATTATTATTTATTATTATTTAAAAATAAATAACTGTTCTCCAAAATTTTATTTCCCTGAGATATCACCGATACTGCGTAGAAAACCATCAAAACTAGATTATTCTTAAAAATTCAGACGGCATGGTTTGGCTTGTTTAGCCGCTGTCTCTTGATTCGCTGAACATGTCCATGCCGTCTTATATCTCATACAGCCTATCGTTCCACCATGAACGGTATTCGCTGTCGCTGATATGCAAACGTCCATGAATTTTAACCAAAAACTTTCTCCGGAAAACTCTTAACATTGGCTTATCGGATGTTGTCAACCTTCATGTTTCTCCAACAAAGAGTAGAATGCTGAGGGACTCGCTGTCTTTGATTTGTTGGTCGAGAAAGGATTTTGTGTTTCAAGTTCATACTATACTTATGCCAAAGAGGCAAGCATGATTCTAGTTCAGTGGTGTTGGTGCTGGTTCTTCTTACTCCTTATTAGCGTAGGCACCACTTACGCGATTACAGCCCAATGAACAATATTGTGCCATCCATCTCTTGTTTTCGCTATTTTGGTGCCAGGTGAAACCAGCTCATTCTCTACCTGATACCTCCAACGAAGTGGAGGCCTTCCTTACCTTCCTTTTCCTGCTTCTACCGTCGGGTACTGCATAGAAAACTTTCAAAGCTGGATTGTTTTTATCCATTCGGACACCATGACCTAGCCACTGCTTTCGCTGAACTATGACAACTTATTCTTATAGGACGGAAACGACGACAGGCTTGTATAGTTTGGTTTTTGTTCGTCAAGAGAGAACTTTATTTTTCAATTATCTACTCAGCCCAAAGTAACGTCTAATGGCAAGAGTGATTGGAGCGTTGGATTTCAAGGGAGTCATTTTTAATGGTGTTAGTTCCAGTCCCTAGATAGAAGAAACTATCTACGACCTCGATGTTATGGCTGTCTACAATATTGTCCTCATTAACTACCAAATCCATTCGCTGATTCCTAGACAGTAAAAATAATTTACAACTCTAAAGTATGACTGTTGAATGTGGCGTAGAAGTGAAAATCAGAGAACAGGATTTGCTTCGGTTTCCCTTCGTTCACTACCAGACTCATTCACTTCGCTTTTGGTGTTCTTTGCATTGAACACATTTTGAAATAGTATTCTATAGGCAGTGCCATTAATTTACTACTTTAAGATTAATGAAAAGGTGTTTTGCATTGGATTAGCAACGTACCTACCATTTTCTCACTCTTTAAGATTTGATCCATCTGACCAATGGTAGAATTGCCAGTTTTGAAGAAAAATCGCAAGGTCTAAACTGTTAAGCTGTCTGTATTACTGGAGCCTTTTTCCTGTGTTTACTGACTTACTTTCTTTACTGGAGATGGCAAAACGATGATGTCAAACTACATTATCTTTGTGGCCAGTTGATATTGCCAAGACGAGGGACTACTCTGCCGTAAAATTTCTCTACCAATGAAGCGAAATTCTGAAGATAAGGAAGTCGTTTAAGCTATCAAACTATTGCAGTATTTTCCAAGCCGAAATATTTGCTGTAAAAATGGTGGCAGAGTTACTGGAATGTGCTAGTTTTCAAAGGAAAAGAATTTACCTCTATGTGGATAGCCTACTGGCCATAAAGGCCTTAACTTCATATGTAAAAAAGCGATTCAAGCACTGGGTGAAAACAGAGAGTGTATTTTTATTGCATGCAAGGCCACACGGTCATTGAAGGTAATGAGATAGCTGATGAGTTTGCTAAGGAAGATGCTATTTAGAACAAGGCGCCGCATCGATACTTCCAGTTTCATTCGAGGAAGTGAAGAAAAAGCAAGAAGTAATTAAATTTAACTGAAACAAAACATGTTTAATTCGACAAAAAAGGTTTGACAGATACTAATTTCAGCCCTACACTTTTGAAACCACGATTGGATAACATTTCATTACTTAAGAAACAGTTCTAGTATTAGGAAAATATTTTTATTTATACAATAGTTTGCCCACGACTTCCTCCGCATAGAATTTTAATATGGTTCCATTATGGTAAAACGTATAAAAAAGAAATAAGAGAATTCCTCATATTAGCCTAGGAAAAGAGCTTCCCATTTTTCAAACTTCATGTTAAGCGAACCATAAATATGATCCTAACATATAGATCAGTCCCAAAAAAACAATTTCTCCATGCATTGACATATCCATCTACATATGTTCCACATACTAAGAAAAACCGAGTGGATCCGTCTCAAGTCCACTTTCCGAATGTTAAATTTAGGCAGAGGGCTGCCAATGTACTAAATTTCATGAAAATCGAAGGTTTTAAAAATAATTTCGATTTTTTCGAATCGATGCGTTCAAGATTTACATCTCGGAAAATACTATCTTATCGAGTGCTTACCTCATACGAATAATATCCAGTTTGATTGATTCCAGTTTACCTACAAAATTCTACTCCTAAAAAATCTTAAGCCGTAAATCAAATAAATGAGAAAGACTGTATTTGTATATTGCATATGTACATATGTATGTATGTATTTATTTAAATATAATTGTATTTTTGTTGTTTAACGTTTTCATTTAAACTTGATATTTGGTACATTACTTCTTTCTAGGAAGTGGTTCAGATGTCGATCTATGTATTTGAAGTTAAATTAGGAGTGTTCATGATTTTCAACAATTGAACAAAATATAAATATATACAATATTGTGGTTGTTGTTGTTGTAGCATCAAGTCTGTGGGCGGAGCTTCTAGATACTTTTTAGTTATGTAATGTTTATTAGTTCATATACTAGAATTTAAGAAAACTAGTTCAGATTTTACTGAAAAATACTAGCATAATTCCAGTTTACAACAAACTAGTATGACTTCGTCTTCAAAATACTAGTATTTAACCAAAATTTTTGCATAATAGCCTACCTTTTCCCTGCAGGGATACTCAACAAATTTCAGTTCTCTATTATCAATAGATTAGGCATTTAGAAAAATTATGTTTTTTTAAACTTTGGAGGTTGATCGAATCAAGACTCGAACCATGGTCTTTAGATAGGTAGTGCACAAGCTCACTACTCTGCTACTGTAACCACATTTAGCGAAAGAATTTACATTTGAATAAAATATGCTCATTATTTTTGTTACTTAATAATTCCCAATTCCGGATATTTATAATAAATGCTATTAATACTCTCTACATAGCACTCAATTATATTGGACATTTATTTATATGTATGAATAAGCACACATGGCCTAAGTGTATTTCGTCATTTATAAGAAATGTTGATGCTTATACATATGTACGATATACGAGTATGTAGAACGCTCATAAGCACTCAAACTTGAAACGCATTTGTAAATGACTGACATATGCTAACAACATGAATTTGTTCCTGCATTTTTATTTCTACGCGTTTTTTTTTTTTGTTTTGAATTTTCTTAATATTCTTTAAATACTTCTATAAGCCAATAGAAATCAAACAAAACGTGGGAAATTAGAGAAATATTCCGTGGCTATAAAAAATTATGATGTGTTTGTGAACTTAAAGTGTTAAAGGATGTTTGATTTTCTGAGCAATCATGCATGCACATATATATATATGGTATATATATATATGCGTGTGTGTAGACGCAAATAGAAACACAAAACAGAGATGAATATATTTGAAAATATCTTTGACTATTTGTACTTCTCTTGCAGTGTTTTCCGCTCTTTATTTGCTTAAGTTATAACTCCACTTTTTCTCTGGAAGCATTTCAATGTTTTTTTATTTTTTTTGTAACACAGACATGTGTACATAGTAATGCACAAATATTTAGTATATTGACATTAAGTGTATGAAAGTTGCATACACAAGTCCAAACAATGAACATTATTGTTGTGTTCGATCCACCAAGTGCAAATGATGCATATGCTGACCGGCCTGCATTGCAGCATCTGTGGCATATACATATGTACATACACGTATATGTATGTATAACTATATGAATAAATGTTTGTACATACATATTCTAAAAGCAAATATTCATAACAAACTCGTCGACAAAAAAAAAAAAAGAAACAAAAAAAAAAACGAAAAGTATCGCGTGACGTACACTCGCCTATAATTAGCATCATTATTGTGAAAAGATTAAACAATTTCAATTAAATTCAACGCAGTAATGCAACATTACTGCATGTGGCGGTAATACAGCGCAGTCAATGCCAGTGTAATGTCAGGAAAAATGGCAAGTGGCACGCACGATGATCGTGCCAAAGTCAAAAGTAAACACTGCAACGACATAAAATACCCTTTGACGGCTGCCATCGCCATCGCAGACTGACTGCTGTTGGTCTGAGTGGATGAAGGCGAGAAGAATTCTTATTGCATGGAGTAAAACTTATAGCTTTCGTAGGTATTAATGTGTGTATTTATATAACATATTATCATACATATACAAATACTTTTGTAGAAGAAGTAAGTCTAAGTGCGGATGGAATGGACATTATGTATGCTGATATTCATACGAAGTCAACAGAAAAATAGAAAGCCTGTTATATGGGAGGTAGATCCAACCCTGGACCTACAAATAGATGGTTGGAGGGAGGAACAAACAGACTGGCTAAATATATTTAAACTGGTATCCCAAAAACAAACTGCACACATCCTTTTATTTCCGAATCTATTATTATTACTGGGGAGTTGTTCTGAGCGCCTGCCGATGGATTTAGGTATATATATAAGTGACATTACCTCAAATGTAGCAAAAAACGCGTTTTTTGAACTTTTAGGTTAGAATATCTCAAAAACTTTACGTGCTGGAACTGTTTTGAATTTGGATTCAGCACGCCAAAAACCTTTGAAAAACTATAGTCCTGTTTCTGGTTACAAAATCGTGTCGGCCTGTGTTATTGAAAATTGTTATTGAAAATCTATCATTTGTTTGAAGGCGTCTTAAAAAAGTGGCCCTAAATCGCAAAATATCTATATATATATATATATAAAGTTTTGCTTCAACCGAACGGCTTTTCCTTACTTTTGTGTATATAGGTATATGTGTATAGAGACCTGAATTTATGGTTTGTCTTAAACTCCCGCAACTGGGAGAGAGATTGTATTATGAAGCACAAATCAAACGTTCGCTGGTCATATCGTGTGGCTGATTGGCGAACGCCATCGAGCGTGTTGGCTCCAGTGAAGATGAGCAAATATTTTTGCAATTGCATTTCTTTTTTTCCCCCCGTATTTGTCTAGGTGTGTGTGCATATGTGTCGGCTTGGTCAGATCAAAAGCCAAAAGCGCTTGCGTGATGCAAACTAAAAATTCATACTTATTTACTTAAAGCACTTAAGATAGTTTATTAAGTTGTTTCAAACGTCACGCAACAACGACATTCCTTCATTGCACGAAATGATTTTATGAAATTGATTTCAGTAGAAAGAAAAGTAAATATTCATTTCTGTTCTTTTTTACGAGTGTTCACTGTTTTATATTTAATATTTTTGATGTGCTTAAGGCCAATTCACTAAATGATATTATAATTTGGTTATCAAGAAGTTATGAAAGCATACACAATTCGGAAATTATATTATACCGCACATACTTTTTGTCCCAGCAGCCGCTTGCTTTAATAAGATCGGAATTAATTATTTTCCCATAAATAAGAAAAAAAATGCTATTGGTTAATGACAGATATTGATATTAATGACAGTTTTGTCACAAATTGCTCTAGCATGAGTGGCTTAAAGACATATTTTTTTTTTGCCGACATTAAACGAGCACAGCTTGATGTGCCTACTCTAAAATTATTCCGAATGGCTTACTGTGTGCCTTTAAGCACTCAGCGGGACGTGAACAATGTATGTTGCGACTCATTGCATTTTATTGAAAAAAAAAAAACACTTTAACTGCTAAAACGGAGGATACGCCTGAAATCTTATTGAAATTATTGAAATAATGATATGTTATTATAAAGACTTAACTTTATCTTTCACAGAAATAAACATCATCCAAATATTAATTAAAAAAAAAAATTATTAAGACGATTCCCATACCTCTTAAATATACACCTATTCGTCTCTGTTAATGAGTTTCGAGTCCTCTTTCACTTAACATCAAATAATAATAGCACCAAAAATTGAGGTGGAATTTCGTCTGCCGAATGTAAAAAAAGGCTGAAGTTTCTGTGCCTCATTTATCTATTTATATCATTTCAAGCGAAAGTTTAGTCATAAAATTCGTTGCCGTTCGACTTCTTCCTTACTGGCATAGACATCCCTTACGCGATTATAGCACACTGAATAACACTGCCCCATTCAATTCTTTTCTTCGCTGTTTTTCCAATGGAGCAGAGGTCTTCTTCCTCCTTTGTTTCCATCGGCGGATACTTTCAAAGCTGAAGTATTATTATCAAACAGCTCTTCGTTCGATTGGCTGCGACATTCGCCGTTCCCAACTCCTAGAGGACCATCAATCTTACACAAAACCTTTCCCTCGAAAATTCTCAACTTTACTTTTCAATTGCTTACTCAGTCCAAAATATCACCTGTTGGTAAGAGTGATTCCGCGCTGGATTTTCAGGCTGACATTGCTGGTGTTAATGCTGGTTCCTAGATAGACGATAACTTCGTCTTCAAAGTTATGTCTTTCAACAATGACGTGGGAGTCCAGTCGCGAACGCGATTACTGTTTATTTGATGTATCTCCTGTTATTGTCGTGCCTTCGTTCACAACCAGATCGATAAACTTTGCTTCCTTATCCTATTATCACAACGCGATTGTGCAGTTGTTGAGGGCAATGATTTCAATATCTTTTAGAAAATTGTACCTTCCTTATTCAGGTCTGCACCTCGTATTATTTTCTTCAGTAATAAGTTAAAGAAGTCACACGATTACGAATTACCTTGTCTGAAACTTCGTATGGTATCGAACGGTTCGGAGAGATCTTTCCCGATCCGTACGATACCAAATTTCGGGAGCGACGTACTTTGAAAGGGATAAAATAACTTTGAATAAAAAATACATATTTTTTATTTTACTTAACTTTTACTTTAAACACTAGCTAGCGCTTGTCAAGAATCATCGCTAAAATACCTAAGATGCTCTTTGTAGACCTATAGTCGAATTTTTATGAAACAAATACAAAAAACTGGAAAGTACTTGATTGAACATGTTGAAAAATTGAAAAAAAATATATATTTTTAAGTAAGCACTAAAATCACCTTACCGGATGTGCCTCACTCTCCAACCACCTTTCTAAATATACGTACTAAGATGCTGCTATGCAAAATTCCTGCGCTCTACTATGATTATTTACGGAGGCATTGCATACAAAAACAAAACAAATTTTGTTTATAATATTCGATGCTACTCACTCGGCTTAGCGATTCCAGCGGTGGTTTAACGAAATTAAAAAAAAAGGTAAGTATGGGTTGATCATATGACCCACACGCTATTTAGAGGATGCATTTTTCTAGTAGTTAGAGATTATGTCTCACAGTAATTACTTTCATGAAGTACACTATATTGAAGGAAGTAAAGGAAACCGTCCGCCTAGCCATTGCCTTCTACATCCGTATGGTCAAGTACTTAAGTGCTTTTCGCTGAGCTCTTCCGTAACACTTTCCGAACTGCCTTTTTGTACTTTTTTTTTTAAGTTCCATATTTTTATACAAACACAAAAAGTTTACTAAATTCGCTAATTGTTCATTTAATCGAATTTTTCAATAAATCTCCGAAAGTTTTTGTGTTCCAAGTGATGAGGTTGTTGATCTTACTTTCCTATATTAAACAGTCATAGAAGAAGTTTACTATTGTGAAAACCTTACATTCAGTCCATTTTGTTGTTTTAACCTTTGGCTAGAAACTTTATTTCCACATGAAGAAGAACAATTTAAAACTTTTTACTATATTTTAGGAATTCTGGCTGTGCTCTTTGATCCTGTTTGTATATGTTACAATTCTCCTGTAATTCATTGTATATTTATATAATTGTATACAAAATTTCTCATTAATTTGGAAATAAAATACCCTGAAGACCGCCTAAAAATGACTCCCTCGCCATTTCCAGCTAACTTAATGCCACTTGTGAATCGCTTTGATGCCTCCTTTGTGCTACTTCATGCACCAAAAGTTGGCCATTCAACATTTTAACACCTCATGGCTGTCACATCACTTAAACAATGTAATGCAATCGAAGCCTAAGCGATTGCCTACTCACTCTTCCGACTCTAGCTCTACCTTGCTCCGCCACTGTTTCGGTATTTGCATTTACGTTGATGTCTGTTTTATTTCACGCGTCACATTTGTTGATCGCCGACCGCCGACCGCCGGCGGATTGTTCCAACCAAACACGCCGCTAACGAAAAGATTTGCGACTGACAAGCATGCAACAGTAAATGCATTTATAATTCAAGGAATACATACGTGTATGTATATGTGTATATATGTATGGAAATGCATTTGTTTATGACGTGACGTGGTCTGGCCTGCGGTGAGTAATGCAGCAGATAGAATAAATGGTTGTAGTGTGTTGTGCTCACACGATTTTCTTACACGTTATGCGCTACCGCAAGCCGTCGCAAAGTAAAGTAAGAAAAACAGAAGCAATAACGCCAACAATTGGAGCTACATATATGTGCATAAATATACAATACAAATTCATAGGCATGCATGTATGTACAAACTCTTATGCCGCCTGGAGCACATAGATGTCTGATACAATGAAAAATGTAAAAAAAAGATCATTAAAATAGCATAAGATCCACACAAACTCACCCAACCGCCGTTACAAGCACCGTATATATGCAGCCTCCGATCGCTGTGCTATTACTCCATGTTCGTAGAAATCATATGTAACCGAAAGAAATTAAAAATTAAAAATAAAAAAAACAATAATTGACCGCACTAAAGCCAAACAAATAATGAGATTGAAGGAAAAACAATAAACGAAAAATAACCCACACACAAATAAATGTAATATATGTACACGTACGTACGAGTATGTACCATATGTGTGTATCTAAATGTGAATTTCTCCTAGTCCAAGCGTATGCAGTGCGTTTGTGTGTTCATCTCCATTTGCGCGGGTGGTATTGAACCTGTTTCCTTATTTCCGCTCTCAACATTTTCGCGCCGATCGTTTCCACATAATCAATACTTTACAATCGGCGCACAGGTCATTATCCTCACCACGCAGAAGTGACTGCACTGAACGCAGTGTACAGAGATCTTTTATTGTAGTCGGACTTGTGGAGGCATTCGTTTTAAATAGCTGCACTTCTGCTTAAATAAATCATATATTTTACATATTTGTTTACCACACACGATTCGTACTGGTCGCAGTTGAGTTGATGTAGGTTGTTTAGGTTGACGTGAAGTGAATATTTTTTTGGGGAAATACATATGTATGTTAAAATGTATAATTTTAAGTATTACGAATTTGCATTTGCTTACACCATATGTATTTTTTTTTAAATAATAAGAGCCCTCTTTTCTCTTTCCTTTATGCATACAATTTTTTTTAAAGAATTTTTATAGCATTAAATTTTTCTAACACAAAAAAAGTATATTTTTGTTCAAAAAGTCCTACTCTGAATACCAAACCTTTTGGCGGCTTTAAAATAATATAGGGTTATCCATTTCATGATTTCAAAAGTACAGGACCTAAGGCCAGGTTCCTTGAAGAACCTGTTTTTTTCAAACAAATATTATTAAAAAAAGAGTTTATAAATCAAAGTTTTTGTAGATGAGTAGACATATAAAAGTATTAATTAAAAAAAAAATTTTTTTTAAATGGCGGCTCTTAAAATTGCAGTTGAAACACGTCCCTTCTGTTGGTGTGACACGATAACTCTAAAACGAATAATCTGAAAACAAAAATCAAAACGGTTCCTCATTCTGTATCACACTGGCTATGGCTGGAAATACAAGGAAATATTTTCACCCAAAAAAAAAAAAAAACAAAAATGGCGGGCATTTTATTTTTTTACCCTTTAAATTGTATATTAATTTTTTAAATGAAAATGAATATTCTTGAATGTAGTACCGACCATAGGAGGCATTTTAGGAGTGAAATGCAGTTTAGTTCATGTTGATAAGTTCAATAGGCTCTCCCCTCTTTTATACTTACTTCTTGGTCTTGGGAACCTTCGGGATTAATTCTATATTATTTCTTCGCCTCAACTCGTCAAACCTGTCTACACTTGAAACCCGTAAAGAGATACCTCGAAAAAAATAAATATATAAGAGGTGTTTTCAGTAGCTCATTCCTACTTGGCGTGCTTAACTTTATTAACCTTTAAGGTCAGCTAGATACTTTAGACCCCTTTAATTGTGTTTATGCCCATCAAACTTTTAGTATATCGTTTAGGTTTGCCCCTCGTTCTAGTGGGCGGGAGGTGCGGTACGCTAAAAAAAGAATATAACTTTGACGCGGTAAAAATAATAATTCCCCGAAAAACTTTTGATATCCTCTTAATTACTCTAAAACCCCTATTAGTTACAGATCAAAAATCATAATATGATTCCTTTCAGTAGTATTCAAAGGTACTGTGTGGTTATCAGTGCCAAAGTGCAGATAATATGATAATTACAAAAGCGAAAAGAGGGTACAAAACCGATAATTTTTCTTGAGTAACTGAAATAAAAGGCAACTTATCGAATTCTCACCTTAGCTAAGAAAATATTTTCACGAAATTCTGGAATTAATTGTCTGCTCTTTAAATATGTTCGTTTATACACAAATCATATTGTAGTAAGATTATATTTGTTGTATATTTACATGTACTAAATCTCACCATACATATACATTTTATCTATTTTTGGTGATTCACTCTCTACTCGTCCCTTCTAATTATAATTTACCTAAAATATATTTACCTTCTGTTTTAGTGATCATTTTTACTTCACTGCTGATATTGTACATACATACAAAAATCCAAAAATATGTTCAAATTATTGTATTGTAGATATATCTACACGTATTTATAATTTTTGTCAAAAATGTTTGGTTTTTCAATTTTATATTATAAATGCATCGAGTGCTGTAAAATGTTCAAATATTAATGGATGAATTATAATTATTTGAACTACACACATTCTTGACATTATTTAGTGATTGAAACACTCTAAACACGTTTTGAGAATTCAAACAGCTATCATGTATGCCTCTGAGGTTGTGATATAGTACATACATACATACATACTTATATCCTACCTGAAAGATAAACAACGAAATATTGAATAATAATGAATACTTACCAAATTATGTATGGGTATTTATACATCAATACACATATATATAATACATATGTGAGTATATGTGTACATATTTTGTTTGCCTATGCATGAGTCACACAGAATACAATTACATACAGGAGCTCCTTTGGTTAATTCTTCACTAAAATTTTTTTTAAATCATGCATATTTGTATATACAAAAAAAAAAAAAAAATATTTTACAATTCTGTTTGATACATCAGCAACCGAATAAAAATTGATTATCATAGTGTCTTCCTAACAAATTCAATCTACGTACTTGTATCTACTCATTTGTAAATCTGTGTGCATCGAAATAGGAATAAAAAAAATTAATCAAAGTAGTAAATAAATTAAATAATTTTTAATATGTCAAATGGTGTGCAGGTATCAGCATAATATCGACAGATGGCTTAAAGGATCAGAATACTAAGTGTTTTTTGCACAAGTCTATTATTTTATTTTAATTTGATTTACTTTATTTACTTTTATTTTATGATTTTTGGTTTATTTTATGTTAGGTTTTATAAGGTAGGTCAATTATTTTGTGTCACTTTATTTTTAATTAAATTTGTTCTATTTTATTATTCGATTTCATTTTAATTATAATTTTATAATTTTATTTTATATTATTTTATTTGGTATAATTTTTTTAAATTTTATTTAATTGCTACATTTTATTTCATTTCTTCTATTTTTATTTATATTTTTTAAATTTATAACTTAGTTTATTTAAATATTTACAATTATTCACTGATTTCATTAGTTTAATTTCATTTAACTATACTTTAAATTATATGATAAATATTTTTATTTTATTATATATCATATTGGTTTAATTAACTTAACTTTTATGTATATAAGTTCATTTAACTTTATTAAAATTTTTTTTTTATTTATTGAATTTTTTTATTATATGTTAAGAAATTTAATTTAGTTTTATTTAAAAAAAAAGAATTTTTAGAAAAATAAAATTTTCATAATTTTGGATTTGGATCGAACCAGGACTCGAACCTCATTATATGTGTATACATATATTACTTTAATCATATGCTTTTTTCTGCACATAAACAACAAAAGAACGCCCAGCTGGCTAATTTTCAACCGGCTTGTAATTAGCATTTATTTTACAGCACTGGTGCTTGCTCCCAACATATTTAATAAGATAATTTGTTTGTGAAATATTTAAGCGAAAAGAAAGCATAAAGAGTTATTCCACTGAAAATTTAGAAATTGAATTGATGTTCAGCATTATATTCCCTTGCAGGGTTTCAGTACCCATTCACAATAGTATTAATTTTTTAATTTGTAACACTATCAGTTTGTGCTCTTTGCCAATTCACCAATTCCCCTGTGGATTAATATTACATTATATTATATATAAAATCATATAATTTATGCTCCGCCTTTCACAAACACCTCAATTTTTCTGAATTTAATCCGACTGCTCTGTTGTGAGTAAGTTGAAAAGTAAAAGCGATAAAAGCATACCAATGTGTTAATTTTTGCTCACTGATTGCATTTCTAAAAATTTTCTGATATTTGTAGAATACATTTTAAGATTCTGTGAATTAGTTATTTTTTGAAACATTCATATTTTTAACGGTTTTCACGAAAAATTCTAACAACGTTTAAACTAAAAGGGAAATTTCAACGACGACTGCTTGTGAATTGTCTAAAGGATTAACGATTAGTGGAACAGAGCTGATAAAATTTGTGGAATGAGAGTACATCATTACGCTTTCACAGGAAACTTTTGCATACAGATTGCGGAATAGAAATGTGAAAATGGGAGCACGGCTATGTTGGTCAGGACGAGTATTGTTTAAGCGGTTTCAACTCAAACCGGTTAAATTTGTGTTGTTGTTTTCCATGGTATTCCATAACCTACAAACGTTCTCTTACTGGTCGCGTGCAAAATAAAAGAAAAGATTTCGATGGAAGTCGAATTTGGTTACATTGATCAGTCTTAATAATTAAATATCATACATTTTCTCAAAAAGTAAGCTTAGTTGAACAGACATTTAAGTATAGTTCTAAATTTAGTAGCAAAAAAAATGTTATATGGATTTATATATTTCTCAAAGTGTTCTTATTAGTCAGATTCTCAATATAGCATTAATTTTTTCTTCAATTTCCGCATAATTGCAGAGACTTGGGTGGTCTTCAAAAATCAAAACAAAAAATAAAAAATAGAAATCAAAATCAAATCTATAAAAACAATCAGAGTCATCAAAAAGAAATATCATCAAAAATCAGCATGCATAATGGCCAATAAACAAAAGAGAAAATATTGATCACACGCATTTGGGTAAAAAAAAATAAAACAAAATTTGTGTAGGAATTAAGAAGGTGCAATACCTAGTTGAAATGCAACATGCGTGGAAAATGAATATATATTTTTATTACAATAACAGCAACAACAGCTATATTGTGGCAATTGGTTTACTCTTGTGGTTTTGATTTCTTCGTTATACGTAGTTTGATTGTCTAAGGGCACAAGAGCATATAATTTTTTCTGTATGTGCGTGTGTATAATTTTGTTTGTAGGCCAAAGAGTTCATCAACACAATGATGCAACTATAGCAACAGCAAGAACAACATTACACTTTGTTGATTGTTTGTTGTATTTTTTGTTTCTTGCCGCTTCAAATTGTAGGAGGAAACTAATATGGTATCTAATTTAAGACGACCTGCGGGCTAAGCAATCACTTCAATAGCAACAAGAGAAGTACGGAGAGTGTGAATTACTAAATGTAACATAATGTAAGCAACGTATGTATGTATGTGCATACATACATATGAATGATGTGAATGTGCCAGGCTGCTTACTTTAGTTGGCCATCTACCAGCGTCCCTACAGGCGCGTGCCTAATAATATGCTGCCGATGACGCTTCGCTCAAGAGACTGCCTGCTGTGCTGTGCGTTACAGGCCACCAAGAACTTATCGTAGCAGTAACAAAAACAAAACGATGCAACTTACCGCAACGCCACGCACCTCGCCACACTTCAATATACCTTTTAGTGCACGTCAAATTCCATATACATAGATATGTGTGTGCATATGTACCATACATTTCTAAGTATAGTCATGAGAATATGTATGTATGTATGTTTGTCTATTTTTGAGGGCGCAGCTACAAATGCATTTCTTATGTTTTTTGGTTTGGATAATGCTAAGCAAATCACCACATAATTACACGCACATTTGCGTACTACGTACATACTCGTACATACGATACATACTAGCAGTGCAATGCAATCGTCCACGCCGTGTAGAAAGTAATGAGGTACACATATGCAGCATGTGGTTAGACAATGCTTGTGAGATGTCGGGGCTGTTGATAGCTGGTTTTCATTGCAACTGTCATGTGCTGTCATTGACATTGTTTTCCTGCATCTAACTTCGACTGGATTCAAATATTACGTACCAAATGAACATACAATATATAAAGTAAAGGACCGAAGCCGGCAAACTTCGCCTCGCTCCAATTAAAGGCTTTAAGGTAAATAGGATGAAAAGTAACGAAAGGCTTAACCCCGTTCGTGTGAGACTTTAACCCACTAAAACCATCCTCACCCGTACGGTATTTCGTCAAGAAACCATTGTTGGAGCAAATAGCTCAATAGTCTCAAACGATATCGTCTGTCGTCATCATTTTTCAATCGTCTTGGTTTCAGTACTCGTCACTATGTACCCAGTACGTAAGTTTCGTGATCAACGTCCGTCGATGGTACATGGTTATCGCTCCTCCGTAAATACTGCATTATGTATTTCACCTGCAATGCTGCTATCTGCAATTCAGACATTTTCACTTTCCAGCAAGCATTTACTTAGAGTTTCTTGATGCCTACAGGCTTCTTCAGCCTTTTATCTTATACAAATTTTCTTCGATATGTCGTTGATCCACTTCTGTAAGAAAAGTATATACTTCACGTGATTTTTGGTCTATTTCTAAAACACACCAGTACTAAATTCATCTCTTTATCTAGAAAAAAGTTCCAACAAACAGTAAGGCAGAAAATACGAGTGGAAGTGGATGTGAACACTTCCCATAGAGTAAATCGAACGAAGTTTTAAAACTTCACGTTAATCAAAATGATTAATTTCGTACAGATCGGCTCCTGGTTCACTTCCAGATAAACAAGATTCCTCATGTTAATCCTAACAAAATGTTACCAATGCTAATGTGCTAAGTGTCAAGTAAGTCGAACCATAAATAAGGGTTTTTCGAAAAGACTGAATACGAGTGAATTTTCCGGAAAAAGAAGTTTTCCCCATGTTAATTTACGCAAAAAATTAATGATCTCAATATTTTTTTTTATATTTTTGTATTTGTAAATATTCTCTTTATTGAAAACTAACTTTAATCAAATATGTACATATGTATGTATGTATTGACTGTTATTAGCTATGAACCTCTTTCATTTTTCGGTTAGCTTCATAATTCCATCAGCGTAGAACTTCTGTGGGGTTTCTCTAAAGGACAAATTATATCCTGGAGTTCTTTGGCCGTTTAGTTTTTTTTACCATCAAGAGAGTTTTGCAGATATCGAAACAAACGGTAGTCGGATGGTGTCAAGATACGGGTTTACCGTAAACTCCAGCAAAACTTCCCAATCAAATACCGTAAATTTTTGCCTGGTCATTAAGGATGTGTGTAATCTGATCACGACACAATCGTTTAAATTTGTAACGCTTTTTTTGAAGAGCTTATTGTTGGCTGGTGCTCAAGATTTTGTTCGAACATTTTCGAGCAGCTCGAACAATTGAGCAACGAGTACACGCACACTCGTTCATTACAGGAGCTCGAGTAATTCGAGCATATTAGAGTATTTTTTGTCCTTTCTCAATAATTTTGTCTTTTTTCTCAGAACTTCTATCTAAAATTATAAATTTATTTACGCAAAGTGAAAAACTCATTGAAATGATAAAGAAAATTTGAAACCCACAATTGAATTTTGAAAAATTTCAAACCAACATTTCAGCAGTTGAACAATGAACGAGTTTCGAGTGAGTATTGAGCTGTTCGCACTGCTCGATACCCGGATATCTAGAGTTTTATTGTAAATTGGTTAAATGTGAACAGTAGAGCGCAGAGTTCATCGTTAAGCCGAGTTTCAGCAGCTCGAAATAAACACTTCTCTCCAGCTTATTGATTTCGGTAGTTTGCTAAGAAATTTCTTAGGATTATGCCTTCCTGTTTATATTCAAAATATATATATTTTATTTTACGTTCTACAATTAACCGTTGTGTGAACGAAGCTATAAAACCTAAAATAAATCGCTCATGGGCATAAAAAGATTAAACGACGCAACAGATTATAAGGCAACGGATCTGCATGCTGGGCTTGACAAGAAAAGCAACAACAATTAAAAGTGCATTTTCTCTGCCCTTTTGATATGCATTATATTGCGCATTGACTGTTTAGGCATACAATTCATTTATGTACGTCATTCGCGTCAGTTGTTGCTGTTGTTGTTATTGAAGAAATGGTAATGCACGTGCGCAAACTGTTTGACGTGCTCACAACTTCAATTACATAGCATCATTTATGAGTGCAACTAAAAAAATATGTATAAATGACATACAATAGACAACATTTGTTCATTGCATTTGAAATGGACATTTTACACTCTCAAGCCCCCGCTTTCATTTACTTTTTCCACTTCCTCTTCTTTCGCAGTTTCTCCGTCTTTGGCTAGTGAATGATTATTAATTTTCTTTCGCGACTTTGACAATTGTTTGGTTAGCTTATTTATTTACCATTTAATTAACGTTAATTCGTAGACGCCGCGCCCGAATTTTTTTTGTAGTTTGTTAGCCGTCAATGTTGATTTGACAGCATCTCTGACAGTAGGTGTCAATATGAATTAGCGGCGATATTCCTCTGGGTACATGTATGTAATTCTCTTATTTGTGTGTTTGGGCAGGTTAATAAGTCACTGGGGAAAATATTGGTTTTCATCTGGATAAAAGGGTGTGTGTTATTCAAACGTTAATTGGTTGTGTTTATTGCATATGGTGGAAACTTAAGAAAAAAAGGTGTCAGTCGAACTCACAGTTATTTCTCGTTTACTTTATTGATTTATTTATGAGTGAATGCTCAATTGAAACGCAGGCTAACAAACTTTTGCTTTAAAGCAGCAGGCGATGTTTCGGTTATAAAACATTTATAAATTAATTTGAACCGGAACAAGTTAAAAAAATATTTTTTTTTTTTTGAAGAAGGTACTGTCTATATTCTTAATCAGCTCGGAGTATGAGATAAGGCCACCGGCCACCTCTAATTCACTATCTTTATGGGATACAGGAAAATGGATTCCACTCTATGTCGTTAGAGTTAAATAACTTAAACCATGCTTAGTTGAGAAACTAAATATTTATTCCATGCTATAAAATGTATTGTAATCGATAAAATATTATCAGACCAATACCAATCCCAAATTTAGATAATCAAAATAAAAAACAAATATTTTTCAAGCTTCCGGTTCATCTGGTTAAGGTTATTACAAAGGCAGTTCATTAATTCTGTAGTTCTTAAAAACAAAATAAATCACTTTAAAAATAAAATAAAAACAACTTCTACTTGAAATTCATAAAATAACATTGATTTAATACAACGCCGCTGTGTCGAGAACTTTCAATGTATTGACAAATTACTTTCAATTAAAAAATCTTTTCAAAAGTAATTGACCAGCTGTTCGCCATTTGCAATATCAAACGAACGATGATCTTCCTCAATAATCAATGTAAACTTCTTCACGTTGACGTAAAATTGCCATGGAAGAGTGTTCATAGTTTAAGCATCACACACGTATTTATTATTTAAAATTGTTTCTTCTTTTCATTTTTGTTTGTGAATTTTTTGAAATTTTGAAGTGACGCGTAGGTACACACCTGAGCATAATACGATAAGAGTGTGGTCAGTATCTCTTTTAATTAATATGCAAGCTATTTTGACAGCTAAGATAAAATAAATAAATGAAATGAAATAAATATGTAAATAAATAAAGTAGTTAAGTAAATAAACAGATTTATGGACGATGAAATATTTGGAAACTATATAAACATTATATTTTGGAGTTTATTCAAAAAATATTAGCAATGTCAAATAAAATAATATTATAAAAACTAAAATAAAATGGTAAGTGTGAATGCAGCTTAAAGAACTGGAGAGAGGCAGTCAGGTGTCTTTGAGGATGTCGTGGTGTTAAAATCTGATGCTGCTAACTATCACGTTGGAGAGGTCTCATGAAATCTGAATTGACAAACGGTGGTGTTAAGTACGAGTACATGCTCGCGTCCGACCTTTGTTTTGAAGTCCCCTCCGATGATCTTAACTTCGTCGATTAGACAACAGTCGAACGTTTCCTTCAACTTTCTCGAAGTTAGCTTATTTGAATAATATGTATGAAGAAGTTAGTATACAGAGTTTTTACATAGAGAATTCATCAAAAATCCGATAAATTTTCGCCCAAAGTACATAAAATATTAAGTTTGCTGCTAAGAGTGGCTTCAGTTATTTAGTATTCGAATACTCCGCAATTGAACTTTCCAATTGACTTTAATAAATTAAATTAAATGTTTTGACTTTCTCTTCGCTCTAATTTTATGCACAGAAAAAGCCAGACCTGTGTACAAATGTCTTGCTGCCTCCTTATGCATTGGTAACATTGCGAGTAATGACACTTTCTCATTAATCAGCTCAAACATCGACAGCTCCGCCCTTCTTTACACCCATATATGATATTACGTTCGCACGCATAAGAGTTTGAGAAATTCACTCGAACGCACGCTTACGTATGCCCGCTTTCAGATGGGAAGCTAAATGATAAACAGCCACATATTTAGAAAAACAATTTTATTTTATTCTTAAGTATCAAAATTGTCTTTTCATATTTTCAATTTTATCTTTTTGTTGTTGCTTTTGTTAAAAAGTATTAAATTGCATTGTGGAATTACATGCTCGTTCTCCCATAAAGATCTCTTAATTTGTTTGAAGCTGCATTTCGTCACGTTTTCATTGACTCTGCATTTTCTTCATTTTTCTACCTTTCCAGCTTTATTATTTTGCTGGCATGCCAAGACAATACGTGTGCACCATATGACCTAATTTTGTAAGTATATGTGTATGTTCGCTTGCATTTACATTAAATTTACACATGTCTGTGGAAGGAAATATAGGTATATGTATGTATATATGTATACAGTTATGTGCATACAGAAGCAATTTGAAAACTACGGTGCTACTGTGAACCATTTCTTTTTATTTTTGTGGCATTAATGTGTATTAATTTTTGTTTTAAAACTGTTAAAATTCATTTCTGTGCTGGGTGTGTATGTACATGTGTGTGTGTGTGTGGGTGTGTGTGAGACCACATTGTGCTATTAACTTGGTAAAAAAATGTAGCAGTAATGAGAATTTTATGATTTTAATGGTAGTGCAATTTACTTATCTTAATAGCCATATAACTGTTCATATAAAATAAATAAAAAAGGGTAGGGAATAATATTCGTAGTAAAAACAAAGGAATCGTGCTGTGTGCCTCTTAAAAATAATTAGCGAGAGATGAACCACAAAAGCTGTAAAAGGTAGTGGAAATTCACTAAAATTTTCATTGTAATAAAAACTATTATGTAAAAGCACTAGTAAGTCATTGAACGTATTAATGGGCTCTGTGCTGCGGTTTAAGCGCTTCTAAATGTTTTCAGCAGATATGTTAAGCATTATGAGTTTTATCAAAGAAATCACTTTATAACTAATATTAAGTGTTTTAAAAGTTTTCAATCATTAATAATTATAGATTTTTTAAATTTAAATATCGCTCAAAAAATAATAATTAAAATTTTTTTATGTCTTTAAGGTGAGATCTAATTTTAACTTCTTTGCACTTAGAGTTTAAAAATGTTTTCAAAATAATAACTATTTTTTGAATTCCATTATTTTTTGATCAAAAATAAAAATGGTTTCCGAACAAAATTTTCCTATTCAAATATACCAAACAGCTTGATTATTTCCAAATGAAAGCTCACCGAATTCGGAAAATTATTTTGCACTTTAACTTCTTCATATACGAACCTATGAGAAAGTATAATTTTTGAAGGAAATTTTTAAACTCAAACTCAAAATCAAATCATTATTTCTAATCAAAAAAGGAATAAATCAAGGTAATGTTTATTTTTGAAAAGAAAACTTTCAAGTTCAAAATAACAATTACTTTTGAGAGGAAATTTAAAAATCGAAAAATCTGAATGATAAGCAACAATTTTAATAATTTTTAATTTCATTTTTATAGCTATTGATCTCATTTTTTGAAATCACTGATCGCAAAGATCCTTTTGAAATATGACTCTATACAGCCTGGGCCAAAAGTATTAGGCACCCCACTAATTACTGAATTTTTTTTGTTTTAACAAGTGTAGTAATGAAGTTTTATCAGTAAAACTGTGAAAATACAATGATTTAGTGATAATAACATTAATATTTAGTAGGTCCAACCTTCGATTTAATAACGGCAGCAATTCTCTTAGGCATGCTGCGTACAAGCTTTGCACATTCGTCCGCACTTATAGCGTACCACTCGTTAATTAAGACATTCTTTAAGGCAGTTTTTGATGTTATACTGTCCCTTAATCTTGCGTTTTAACAAATCTAACAAAACAATGTTGTTATCTCCAAAACAATGCATCGTAGTCCATGATTTGTGACAAGGAGCAATGTCTTGCTGAAATTGAACCCCGTCTGCTTTTACAAAAGCAGAAGAACAGCTTCTAATACATTTATGTGCTTTTGACTATCCGTGCGACCCTCGCATACGAACATTTCGTAGACACCATCAGCAGCCATGCAGCCCCAGATCATAATGCTGCCTCCTCCATCCTTAACAGTGGGTACCACGCAATCTGGATGATATTCTTCCCCAACCCGTCGCCTCACAAACGTCACACCAGGTGTTCCAAATATCATAAGATTTGTATTATGTCTTCAAAATTACTCTAGGGTAAGAAGCTATGGCTGTTAATACTTTAAGACGATCTTAACTAAGCTTACCTCAAAGTTTGTTTCATCAGACAACCGAACATTCGACCAATGTTCTTCCGTGAGATGTTGGTATCGGCGAGTCCATTCCAAACGATTTTTCCCATTCTTTTCTGAGGGCTTTCCATCCTTTTAAACCTGCTTCCATTAGTCTTCTTCTAGCTGTTCGAGCCCTAACTAAATTCATCCGAAAGGGCAGCTGCGAGGGCAGAAGAAAATTTTTTGCGATCCTTGAGAGACTCGCCTATAAGTATTCGGTCTGCTCGTTTACTGATTAGACGCTTTCTTTCCCTTTTTGATTTAGTATTGTCGGATTTTATCTCCACAAATCGCTTGATAGCACATTGAACCGCTATTTTGGCAATCTCAACCTGAGACTTACCTTCTTCACTTAGAACTTGAAGTCTAACTCTATCATCGTAACTAATAATTTCACTTTTTTTTAGGCATTTCGGAAAATACGAACTGTTTTTATAAAATTGGTAACTTTTCACTAAAAGTTCTTTGACTTTTAATAATACACAATTTATTGGTTTAATCAGCAGTTAAACACCCACGTAAGACATTTACAAAAAGAAGTGGTAACTTTGATAGCCACATTTGAGAATACTTGTATTTTAGTGGGGTGCCTAATACTTTTGGCCAAGGATGTATATACAGAAAACCCCATGCGATACATGAAAGTCTTTACTTTTTTAATTGAAAAGTCAAAATTAATGGTTGTTTTCGATCCTAAAACCAGTGTTTTTCTTTGAGGTTAAAATATGTAGGAGTATAAAATTATAGTTGAAATGCTTGACTCTCTTTGATTTTACTACGCTTATCAACAACATAAATTTCATTAGTTCCTTTTTCTCCATCTAATGTTTTTGAGAAAAGGTGATTTGCTGATAGTTTGAATCGACCAGGAGTAAACTTATAATTGAAAAAATTCATTAGGTACACTTTTAGTCATTTTGTAGATATTACGTAAGTTTGTCCAAATAAGTAACAAATTTATTATAAATTTTCCTCGTAGCATATTTCAAAACTGAAGAAAACTCATTCAGGTCCCGAAGAGGTAATCTGGTTACCGATAATCAAAGTTTTTGAAGGGAATACTCCTAAAGTCCGCTGAGTTGCAGTGAAAGTCCAACGCCCAGAGATGTTATTCTGAGTAACCTATGGACGATAATTCAATACATATCCCGATAACATAGTTCTTATTTCTAAATACATAAATGTTTAAGAGGCTTTATCCTGAATGACTGACGGATCAACCCACAGCTTAAAGCACCACTTAACCAAGATGCGATGTTATTTTTGTTCAGTATTGTGCGGCATTTCATCATGGAAAGTTTTACGCCTGAGCAACGTTTACAAATCTTTCAACTTTATTATGAAAATTCACGTTCTGTAAAGAATGTGTTTCGCGCGCTTCGTTCTACTTATGGTCAGCATAATCGGCCTACTGAGCGTACTATTCGAAGTATCATCACCCACCTTGAAACCCAGCATTCATTATTGGATAATATTCGAATGAATATACTACGGCCCGCACGCAGTGCAGAAAATATAGCCGCCGTAGCTGAGTGTGTACACGAAGACTGTGAAGAGTCGATTCGGCACCGTTCGCAGCAACTCGGACGTATGGAACGACTTGGCGAATTTTATGTCGAGCTATTAAATTGAAATCGTATATAATACAGCTTGTGCAAGAACTGAAGCCGCTCGGCCTTCCCAAGCTAAATCGCTTTGCTGCATGGGCTATTGAAAACTTTCAAGAAGATCCGACGTTTTCTAGCCGATATGGGTATGTAGACAAGCAAAAATGTCGAATTTGGGGCAAAGAGCAACCTAAAGATATTCAAGAGCTACCATTTCATCCCTAAAGAAAGGTTTGGTGTGATTTCTGGGCCGGTGGAATAACTACAGAAGAATAAATTCAGAAAACCGGGGAAACGGGAAATGTGTCTGGTACCAATCTTTTCGAAAAATCAAGTTTATTTTTAAATCGTCAAATTTCAACCGATTAGCTCAGACAAGGGTAGTTGCCAGTTTAAATGTACAATGATGATGAAAATTTTGCCCGAGTCCGATTGAAGTGTACGATAACAAAATAGTTAAAATCAGGCTATTAGTACTATAACAAACCAGTCGCTAGAATAATATTTCCATACATCTTTTCGAATTTTTTTATTAAACTGATTTATGCCACAATATTTACCATTGCTTTTCTACTCTATCATGGGTAAATTCGCTCCGCCATGCGCATGATAAAATTATAAGTCAACTTTCAGCAACAATTGTTTTACTTTACAAATTGCAACCGAATTGCAGTCAACAACACGCTAGATTGCCGGTCCTTAATTACAAGTTGCCAATAAGCCCGCATACAACCATACAAATATTTACACAAACAATGATAAAACTCAACACATATGTACATATGTATGTACCTGAAAGTATGTGTAACTATTGCACACCGACAAGCTTGTTATTGGCCCCACGGTTGCGCTCCCCGATAATGGAGTCGATAATGGAATAAGTGCAATGTCGACGACGATGAAGCCTACAATCAGTGCCAAAAAACACTGAATTAAATATCAGCAAAAAGGAACAGCAGAGAGCTAAGCGACGAAAATGAACGCAGAAATGCGAAAAATTGTGCAAAAAACCAAAAAACCCCAAAAGCGAACAAAGTGAAGTCACCAGCACCGGCGCGCAAGTAATGGGCTACATCAGCATCAACATGGTCAGGTCCATGCAAACGGCGCGCTTTACAATGTACTCGACACATACACACATATAACTAGTCTCCTTAAATGCTCATTTTTTTACACCTACAGCCTCAGAGCCAACAAAAAGAATGGAAAAAATAATGGAATGAGGTGTTAACAAGATTTTTTAACGTGATATTTTAATGGTTCAGCAAACAAAATCGGCGCTTTTGTGCAACACTTAAATACACATAGGCGCATTTTTTGCCAATTCCTTTATTTATAAAAAAAAAAAAAAATTAAATGAAATAAAAATCATGAGAGTGTGTGTGTGCGTATGTATTTGCCAACTCACCGCCGCAGGTAGTACGCGCATTATCGGCACATTTGTAATTGTGTCAGAGCAAAGAAAGGATGAGCTCGTTGAAAGATATCTGTGTGTGTTTGTGTGTGTGTGTGCATGTGTACTCATCTGGTTCTGTTCTGTTTGATCGCACAGACGCCTCTGATGATTACATAGTGGTTACCTTTTTGGCTCGCATATGCGCATACGTGTATGTAGGTACATAAATACATATGTACATCTGTAACTGGAGGAGTGGCCTTGCAATCTTTATTTAGGTGAACAGCGAAGGTGCGAAACATTTAGAGGTGTTCACCGAGTTTCTTATCACTTTATTTCATGTGGTTTCTTTTGCTTTTATTTTGTTTGCTGTAACATTGAGCGAAAACAAATAGCTTTTTTTACATAACTGCAATAGTTTAAATAAAAGTAATACGTAAGTGAAATGTACACGTATGTAGGTTAACTTCTTATAACGAGTATGTGTGTGTGTGTATGTGTATATCTTAATATATAAAAAAGAATGTTTGTTTGTTAGTGACGCTAAGGCTCTAGAACGGCTGAAATTTTCAAAGGTTGTTCGTTGTGGATCTGGGAAGGTTTTGAAATAAATTGGAAAATTCCAAAAGGTGGCAATTTGTTTGTTTTTTTTTTAATTTGTTTTTCCAAATCTATTTTTTGTTTAATATGTTGTTTTTTTCTGATTCGTTTATTCAAACAGTTCTCGTTTGTTGGTGAATATACCTAATCTAATTTCCATTGGAACTTTTTTGTGTTACTTCTTCGTTTGATTTGAAAATTGTTTGAATCGTTCAATTTCGGTCGCTTGCATTATTTCATCTACTCAAAATGTAAATTATTGAAAATTATGCAGTGTGTGTTTCATACAAAGTGATCAATTACAGATTGAAATGTGTAACTATGCCATGAAGAGGTCGGACTAATATCGGTTGCTGGTAATAGTCTATCCCATTTGATCTCGTCTTTTCTGGTAGACGGAACCTTGAAATTAGTATTATCCGACCGTAATTTAAAAGTTTTCATTTCAATTTTGTCTTACTACAGCAGAAGTGGCAAGATGCTACTGCATAATGTCATAGCCTCAGTTGGTGAGGTCTGCAATGCTCATAAATACTAACAAAAAAAATTTAAATGTGGTTAATCTCCAGTGTTAGCTATCAGGCTAACTATCCTGTAGGTCAAATAGCTGCAATGTAGAGGCAATGCTCTGTTTTACATGACCTTGCTTAATCGCTGTTTTGCAAGCATAGGAAGATATAGATGTTCTAAGTAATATTCCTACGACTTCTGTGTTCTGCTTTTACCAAGCTTGACATAAAAGCAAAGCAAATGAGTCTGATAGTGAACGAGGACAATACGAAATATCTTCTGTCAGCAAACAAATTATCAGAGCATTAACAGCTTGGCTCCCAAGTCACTGCTGGAAGACATAACTTCGAGATCGTAGATAAGTTCGTATATCTAGGGACCAGCATTAACGCCAAAAATAATGTTATGCTTGAAATCACTTTGGCCAAAAGATGCTACTTTGGACTAAGTAGAAAATTGAAAAATAATGTTCTCCCTCGACGAACCAGGGCCAAACTCTACAAGCTTTACGATATTGTTTAGGATTGATGCCTGAGTCAGCATCGTTAGCTCACTTTTCTGCTCGCCTTACTTCGCCCTGCATGAAATCACATAAAGTTTGTGCGACTTTGTTATTCACTGTAACCGCCATATGGTTTCTAAACGCTATGACATTATATCCCTTCCATCTTCCATAACCTTCAGCCATTGGTTTACTGCCAAGACCCACAGAAGCGGCGAGAGAACTCCACCTTGTTCTTTTGCTGACGGGCCAAGCTGCCGATACTCCTGCTAGTTCAGAACTTTTGGTACTACAACCTAGCAATTGACGTATAGGAGAAGGAAATTTTACCCAACAATCGACGCTCAGGCAAGACAGTGCGGAAGTAACTTCAGTCGGCACCCCCAATATCTATAAAAGTCTAATGATTTATGACCAAAATTTTTCTAATAATATTTAAAACAAAATGTTCAATTTGGTTCCTGAAATCTACTTCAAAAACTGAAAAATTTCATATGTATGCTTATATAACTGCTTTAAAAGCACCTTTTTTTGTATGTGTGTATATGTTTTTATAATGTAAAAAACAACGGTTTGCCTACAGCGTCGTACCAGTATACTCGTACTTCATTAAATTGTTATTTTTTTTTTTTTTTGTAACCAACAATATATTCCAATTTGCTGTTGATTTAAATTTTAAATTTTATGCCTACACTTCAATAACAATTTATTTCGTGGCCGCCGATATTATCGCGCTATGTGTACGTATGTATGTATATGTGTATGTATTTATACGAGAGTGCAAAGCAAACACATATACAAGCAAATATATAAGCATACATATCTATGTATATACAAATATTGTGCCACATACGTGATCCTATGGCTGCATAGTCATTATACCCGGTTGCACCTATTCGTCGCGCCACTTGCCCCTTAAAGCAACACTGCGCTTAATTGCAACACTTTAGTGGTGCTGCGGCAGCGATTGATTTAATTACAAATCTTGAATGGACAACGCAGAATTGTACCATGTAGGAAATATGTAACAGAAAATATGTAGGCTGTTTAGGAAATAATTTTGAAGAAGCGTAGTATAAATTATGAATTTTTGTTATTGTATTTGTTAATGTTAGACCAAAAATATTCCAAAAATTCATCTACAAATTGAAGACTTTGTTGTAGTGCGCTTTGATAGTGTTGAAAAATTTCTTTTTAGGGTTTCTTCATATGTTATATATGTATGCACCTACACATTTGTAACCGATAGTGCAATAAAGAGAAAACGTTGCATTCAAAAGCACAAAGAAACAAAAAAGTGAAGAAAAGTCATTGCATATACGTACGCTTGTGCTGTGTTAATGCTTTCTTTTAACCTTTATTTCTTTGTTTTTGTTTGTACTTTTTCGTTGGAGGGCAAATCAAGCATCAACAGACCATTAATCGAAGGCGCTTACTTGGTTAGCATACACTCCAATATATGTAGATATGTATATGTATACTAAACAGTCTGTGTTTTCTTATTGCCTACCAACTCGAAGGTAAAGCCTGACTCGAGCTTTCAACAACAACACAACATGCAACAGTACAGCCCAGCATCATTATCGTCGTCGTCGCCTTTGTCGTTGTCCCAATCGTTGCTGTAACCTGGCAAAGTGTGCAAGGAGACAAAAACAATTTCTGTTGCTTTATACACTTAATAAAATCAAAATACCACCAAAGTGAGGTGTTAATTTATGCAGTTTGTCGTCTTTGTCATTGCCTGCCATCATCTCTGGGTGAGCTGTAAGTGAGTGAGTGAGTGAGTGAGTGAGTTGGTTGGTTTTTGAAACAACATCGTCCACTAGGCATGTGCAGCTTCAAGGAGTGCAACAACAAGTACAATTTAAATGCACTTTGTTTTATAAAAGTATAAATTTATTGTTTTAGTACTCTGAGTGATGGTCAGTGCTGCACATGAAACTACAAATTATGACATTCAAAATTGAACTAGGGAGTTTGGGCAGAAATTTAACTTTTAGTTAACATTTTGCTATTTTTTTTCTTGTTTTGCAATCAGGTTATATAGGAGAATGACTAAACTGTTGTACTTAAATTCGGCTACAGTTATGATATCATCGCAGTTATTTCTGAAGGTGTTGTTAATTTGGGACAGAAGGAATTTTCGTTGAAGTAAGCTCTATATACTCATAGTCTCCTTTAGAACCCGAAAAAAGCGTTTTTCAGACATTTTTTTTGAAAAGGAACGACATTATTGCAGTAAACGACATTTTCAGGCATTAGTCTACTATATTTGAACGTTAAAAAAACAATTTTTAGTGTTAAAAAATATTGGAATTATCCAATGTTGTGATGAATTTTCTGAAGCGGCTGCCGGTGATGGAGGACGTGCGATAGATCTCAAGCAATCGAACCGAATAGCACAAGCTGCAGTGCTAAAGCACAATCTTCTTTCTGTAAGAGCTTACAACAGCTGTCGTATGCCGATAAAATTCCCATCATCAACCCCAACAGTCGCCTCGCTAGTTTTCGTTTTTTCAGACTGGTTAAGTAAACAAAGCGGATTGGTCTATCATTGAACGAAGAAATATTTTCTCTTCCCAAAAACTACTGATGAGCCGATTAGAATGATTTATGATCCTTTGAGCGTTCGCAATGGTAAATACCACAAACAGTGGAACGATGAGCAGTACGAGATATACGACGGTAATGACGAAGTTCAGCGATTTAAGAGACTACTTTTAACAAAATGCCCACCTTTGGAAACAAATCGGTGACCCTGGAGAGGAATGAATGGGAAATTGCTAATGTTCCGGATCAGAGTGAAGTAGTCTAAGCAGTATATACTCGGATAGTCAAGCTGCCATCAGATTTATTCAATGTAATTACACCACATCAAAAGTGGCACTGAAATACAGAAACACTTTAAACAAGCTCTCGGCTAGATGAAAAACAGCCGTGATTTGGGTGACACAGGAACATTCCAGGCAACTGTATGGCGGATAAGTTAGCGTGAGAAGGTACCACTCTAACTATAATAAATTCTACGCCCGTCGTGAGCCAACACCAGATGGTTTAGCGAAGAAACCTGCAATGCGACTAAACAGCTTTGGCCTGTGGTGGAGGTTAAAATCTCAAGGGATCTAATCCGCCTAGTCCGGTTTACCATTAATTCAACAACAGGCATACTAACGCGAAACTGTTTAACGGGAATACTTTTCCAACGGTTTTTGCCGTGGAGAAGAAGAGGAAGAGACTGTCGACTGATGGACGTAGCAACGTCACACGAACTGGTTCATACATCTGTAAAGGTGCGAAGTACTCCACAGCGGTATCACAATTGGCCTTCAGACCTAAGTGCGCTCAACTTAGCCGCTGAAGAATTTTCGGCCTCCTCCAATTTGTGGTTTTGCGTCGTAATTTTTTTTCCAACAAATCGAGGGGCCAACAGTTTATACTCAGCCGCCTCCGAACAGCTGATGGATTTTTATGAAGAGCTTTTATTTCATGTTAGAAAGGCTTGACATTACCGGCCGCGCAGCGACCGCAATTAGTAAAATTTATTTTCTATAATTTTGGATGTTGGACCAACCAGGACTCGAACGGTGGTCATCGGAATGCCAATACACATTTTTTTTCTAGTTCTACTAGAATTTAATTTCAAGTGTGAAAAAATCTACTCCGCTTGATTGTTTGTTGATTCGCTTTTATGATCACGTTTACCCAAGCGGCCAATTTGGGTTAATTTCTGTGATTCTTTTTTCCTCACTATATACCTGAAACTGTTATATACACGTATGCATGTATACGAGTATATGAATGTTAGGCAAAGAAGACTGCCAGCATCATTTGTGGCAGACGACAATGGCGGTAAGAAACTAAGAAAGCCATGAATGATTTTACGTAACAACTATAGAGAATGCCAAGGCCGTGGTTGGAGCGGCGGTGGTGGTGAAGGACGAGCAGGTGTTGAAGGTGTCTGCAAACTGATTTATCGTTGTAATCAAATTGTAAGCTTTGAAATTACTTTGCAACCTTTTTCACACCTCGTAGTGGCAGCGTCAAAGCGACGACATGGCGGCAGTTGTTGCTGGTATCAGTACAATTGTGCAGTTAGTGGGGCGTAGCAAATGGTAAATGGTAGAAGTGGAAGTATAAAGGCTTACTTACTATGCCACCGCCATGACAGACGCTTAAAGTGTGAAAATTGTACTACTCACCTTGAATGGCAATGAGTGCCCCAACGGCCAATCATCCTGACCATTTTCAACGGTGTGGAGTCACTAAAATTTAAAGCCACTGTGGACTTTTTTCCATCGTTCGACTTGGTCTAATAGCAGCCAAGTGGTTTGCACTTTAAATTGTCGCTGCTTTACGCCATTTTCTTTTCGCACTACGATCAAATTGGCACTGATCAAATTACAAAGCGTTCGAGCGCGTGAAAAGTGTCTTAATTACGCCATTCGTTTGCGCGGCTAATTTACTGCCTGTTCTCTATGATAGTGCATAAAAGTTTATATTTATGTGTTTGCGATGTTTTTCGTGGAATTACCTGCGCTATTTTGATTTAATGCATTTTTTCTTGTTTTTTTTTCTTTTCTTTTTTGATTATTTAGCTTTTAGTGGCCGCTTGGCCTATTAGCCAGACAGCTGTGAGCAATTGGTGGGCGCGTCTGTTCGGCGATAAATCTTGCGCGCATTTTTTTTTATAAATTTTTTGAGCTTTGTTTTGAAAACTAGTTTAATTCGCTACACAATTCATTCAAATTAGTAATCGACATGCGCTTTGTTGTTTCACATTGAAATTCTGGTAGACTTTGGACACAACAAGTGTTTGGCATTTGGTTTGCAGCTTCTGTTGTTATTGTCTTCATGCAGATCGTATACCATACATATGTGGCGCAGGTTAAAGATTGAGGGTATAAAAGAGGCGGTTTAAGTTTTATAAATATTTTACATATATGTATATTTACAGGAAATAACGACCATTTTGCTGTTGTTGTTGCTTGCATTGTCAGTTAATTAATTAAAATTTACCTAACAAAATAAAATATTCATGAGTATTGAGCATGTCTTTTATTAAATAAAAGAAACAAAATATCTCTGTGGCGTAAAAGTTACGAGTTCGAGCACTTTTGTTGTGCTACAAAATTAAGCGGTTCAAACCGTTTGGCTCGGTGACTGACTAACTCTATAATATTTTCAAGCCTATTTGTCCGAAATTTTAGCCATTTAACCTTGATTTCTAAGTTTATTCGATTTTTTTTTAATTTGTGTGGAGTGCTCGTATTAACCACCGCTGAAGCGATTTTCGGCCGAGCTCCTCCACTAATTTGTGGTTTTGAGTGTTGATGTTTTTCCAACAAATAAAGGGACCTACAGTTTATACTAAGCCGCCTCCGAACGGCTGATGGTTTTTTTACGAGGAGTCTTTTGATGTCGGAAATACACTCGAAGGGTTGACATTTCCTGCCGAGGGGCGACCGCAATTAGGAAATTAATCTTAATGTTTTATTTAAATTAATTTTCTTTAATTTTTGGATGTTGGTACGAGGAAACGAGTTATTTCGGCAGGTTCAAATCAGAGGGAAAGGGAGTTAGAAGAGTTGGTCTTAGTTTGCATGCAAAGAGGTAGTTAGCGTCGTGCGAGGACTAATTGCATGCAGGATATACGTTGGGTATGCCGCGGTCTGAAATTTGAATAGGTAAGAGTTTTGTTGAGTACAATGCCCAGATCGTAGTTGTGTCAGTGTTACGCGGGTCTCTCGAGGCAGTTCGAGCTTTTCAGCAGCACTTGGTGATGGTTTGACTTCGAGAACGCCATTCACTAAAAGAGAGTTCAGGAAGGTGTTGATGGCCTCTAGATTAATGGCGTTTAATGTCTGTTGGTAAGCGGTCCTGTCCAGCAGTTCTTGTAAGTGGTACGGAATGTAGCCCCGAATGTCGAATACTCCCTTTCTATAGACGATTCGTGCAAGTGCTACTCTGGCCACATCAGGAGGTTTCCCGTCGCGGTCCTGAGGTCGGTGTTTTTGCAGTCTTGTAGCTTCTTCATCTGCGACTGGCTGGTACATAGATTGCAAATCTAAGCAGCAGGGTTTACGACCAGCCAACGAATTGTCTTGTACGTTATCAAACTTCCTTTGTACTTTGTGATGCCGGCTAACGCTTCAAGGTTTTTGTTGCGGCTTTGAAGTTTTGTGGCACTGCAGTCCTATGTGGAGTTCAGGAGTGCACGTTGTCGTATGTGACTCTCAGTAACTTCAGAATTGTCACATCAAGTTCTAGCCTGTACTTCTCCAGCTGGCGGAGAGACGAAATATAGAAGTTAAATAACAGTTGGGAGAGAAAACGACCCTGTGAAACCCCTTGTTTAATCTTTCTGAGTCTGGATGTTTGACTTCGAAATTCCACCGATGATTGTCGACCACACAGGTAACCAATGGTAATACTCTTTGAACCCTGGTGGAAATGAGGATTCCTTAATTTAAGGGATTCATGAAAATATGGAACCAAGTCCACTGTAAATATAACGAAGTTGGTTCAGTGACGTCAACGATTGTCCCAAGATCATTTTATAAACCTCGATGCACCCAAATTGGGTAAGTATTTACAAATAATAAATTTACAGAGGCGATTATCACAAAAAAATCTTCGCTGACCAAAAAATTTGCTTACCTTTAAGAAATTTCCATTGAATGAAGAAAACACCTCAAACTGAGGCTTAAGATAAGTCATTCTGCAAAAGTAGTAACGAAATGTTAGGGCAACGCTGTTTTTCTTACCAAAAAAACTTTAGGTGAGACTTTAAAATCCTAATTTAATCACCATTGGCGGTGAGTATGACTGACAACGAAACTTCTGAAACCCTTTTTGTTGAATTTCACCTGAGAAGAGTTAAATGGAATGTTCAGAGCAGATTTGTGAGAAACACTGTAAATTAAGGATATTATTTTTACTACGATTCGAGTTTTTGTCGGTAGCCCTTAGGGATAAGTGCTATGTCAACTAACCAGAGTCTATTTATGAAAACTAAATTGAAGCCAATATTGCAGCAATAGAGGGTCATCCAATTGAAAATGTGTTGTTTAATTTGGACGACAGGCAGAACAGAATTGGAAAGTCAGCCACGGCAACCCCCATGAATAAACCTTTGACCGAATAATATCCCATTTTCCAAAATTTTTAATAAATGCAAAATCAATCCCAATTTTAAAACTCAAATTTTTCGCGGTCGACTAGCTATAATTCTTTTTCTGTACCTTTAGGATGTTGCTTTGGTCAGGGTTCGAACCAGTGATATACTAAATTCTAGTATGCACTGCTAGCTCTTCGGCCATTGAGGTCACCAGAGAGAAAAAGTTATTGGTTTTTAATCAAAGTTTTGGTCGAAACTATTACTTTAGGGTCAATTTGCAGTAGTAGCTCGTTTGCGACGCATTGATTGGTAATAGATTGTTGTTGTAGTCTCAACTCATATCATCTTACTCTACATGTTTTCATTATTTGCTTTTCATCCTTTCACAAAGTAAAAAAAAAAAAATTTTTTTTCCTAATTTCCTTAGCATCTTACTTTCTTTCTTTCTTATACTTCATGTTCGTAACTATTTACTTCTACTACGACAATTACTACAACTGATTAATTGTGCCAATATCAGCGTCAATTTAATGCATCGATAAGGAGCATCCGCTATAAAAAGCCCCCAACCATTAGCGTTTGACTTTCAAGCGCTTGCTTGCTGACAGGATTGTGAAGTGATGATTAAGATAGTCGTTGCCGTGAAAGCATTACGCGTGTATGAACGTGTATACGTGTATGTACGTGTATGTTTGTGGTTATCAACACCGGCAGCTTGCTACATAACTATTAATAATTATTAAAGACACTTTAGCTGCTACTTGAAATGAATTCCCTCTCTGGTTGTTGTTTCTTGGTTGTTGTTGCTGATGGGATAGCAGCTTCTCAGAAATATCAGTAGCAGTAGAGGTGATGATGGCGTTCAAATGGTTAGTTGGCCTAAATCATAAACAAACATACTCACATATACATACACATATGTATGTGGTAAAAAGTATTAATTTATGAACAAAATCTATGCCGAAGGAGGATTTGTGTGGCAACAAAGACTGTTAATGCCTGATTGTGACGACACGATTGCTGCCACTTTATGTGGACTCGTTTAATGAATACAGTAGTGGTTTATAAAAAGAATATGTATATAATGGATACATTTGCTTATGATCAGAGACAATCATTTCTTTAAAATAACCGGCACCGAAAAAAATTTTAAATTAAACGAAATTAATAAAAAAAATTTAATTTAGAAAACCCTCTAAGTTAATAAAAAAAATTGAGAAAGTCTAGTCACCTGCAAAAAGAAATATTATTTCGAAATTTCTATGGAAAATCTATGTTCAGTTAATACATTTTAAAGAGAAATACGTAGAGAATTTTCCATAACTTAATTTAAACAATTATTATAAATAATTAAGTTTCGATTTTTTGTGGTCAAAAGATAAATTTTTCTTCAAATGCTTGCCAATTACACAAATTTTTAATCCCTATCTCAAGCTATACTCATGTCGATTAAGAGAAAATATTTATTTTTTTTCAGATTTAATTTCGGACCCTGTGAACTGCGAGCTGGGAGCGGCAGCTCTTCCAAGAATAAACAGATTACGGAAATGTTTACAGTTCCGCCATTTTGTTATATTTTTTGTTTTAATTTAAAACTAATAACTTTCCAAATCATTATAATTGTATTATTTTTCCTTCCACAAAAAAAATTCGTAAGGACAGGTTTTTTTTGTGTTACCCCATAGGAAAAAGCAATCAACTAGGTGGCATTGTAACTGAGAATCTCTGCCAATTGCCAGGTATTTATAATTTGATTTTTATTTTTCAATTTGAAATTTTGCTTTTTTAATTTGATTTTTCCAATGGACAATACCGACATTTGGTAAGAAAATTCTACTTTAAAATTGAAGATGCTTGCTTTCATATTGCATCGAAAATAATTATTACTGTCAAGAGTTCTGTGAAGGCCAACACACAGAATGCATTGACTGTTTGTTTGATGGTAGGAGATATTTTGATATTTTGGCTTAGAGTGGTTCGGATCGCTTCGCTTCTTTGCGCAGTCTGCAGAAAATAGAACTAATTAATGGCACGTTTGCTGAGACCGATGCTCTTGCAGATAATTGTTTCTCTTCTATCTAGCACTTTTTACAAAATTTTCTCAAGCATTAGCTTAAAAACGTAAATAATCCAAGGATTTGGAGAGGTCCTTTCCGATTCTGAAGGAGTTGCTGGTGTAGTCTCGATTCTTTTCTCACAGGTCTTTTCCAGGAATTTGCATATATTGAACTTTTGGTTTATTGTAAATCGACGAGTTCAGCAATAGGCCCTTCTTATGAATGGGACAGAAAACATATTGAGATTACAATTAACTGGCATGCATTCACATTGTCGACTGATGGAACGTCTGTATCATCCTCTTCGATCGAGAGTTCGTCATCTTCTGTGTTTTCATCATCGTTGCAATTGAACCGCCTGAGGAAGGGTTCCGTCTAAGAATTATGTCTGCTCTGCGATACAATCGCTTTCCATACACGAGTATACCATGATACAGATTTTAGCAGATTTTCGTATTATAAATTGTGTATTAATGATTTTAAACAATTTTTCGTAGATAAAAAATTGCATCCCGTGGGATTTTACCTTTCAACACATTTCTTCTATTTGGAATGAAAACTAGATATGTACGAAGTGGTGGTCGGTCGGTCAAGAATGAATTTTATTCATGGTTATCCATTTTGCGGTTTTGGTAACTTCGAACCGTTCCTTTTTGGGTAATTTTCGACCACTTGACGATTGTTGGTTTTCAAGTGACAGTTTTTCTGTTCTCGTTTTCAAAGAAGTATGGCCCAATCACACCACCGGCCCAAAGAACGCACCATGTAGAAAGTTCTTTATGTGTAAAAGGCTCTCTTCAATTAATTGAGGATTCTCGGGTTCCCAAATGCAACAACATTCTTCATACTTCCAGAGTGAGAAATTTCCTTAGTAAAGTCGCTGTCCACTGTTTTTCAAGCGCCAAATGTAGGTGTAAGTCAATGAGTCGCCATAATGTCTCGCAAGAAAGTGCCAGCTCTTGATAATCTCACGAAATATACACATTCGGATCTTCGGCTACACTTCGGCTTACAGTTTGAGGTCGAACAAGCGAAATGATGATGCGCAGGCTTGAAATATCAGTGATTAAATTCTTTAAAAATCTTACCAACTACTTGAGTAGTTGAACGACTATCTGTATCACAATCTCTTCTTAAGGCAGGAAACGTGGCCATGTTTGTATCACCATCACTAGTTTAGCTCTAACATTTAACCGTCCCGGATAAGCAGTTGAGATAATTTATGATTTTTATTTTTCATTACAGCATTTTTTTTTTTTGAAAAAATTCATGTATGTAGTATATTCTAGCAGTGCGATGAACTCGTGGCATAATTATCGAAAGCTGGTGCCAATTTGTTTATTGTAAGTGTTTCTGAAGCACTCAACACCCCCATAAAGGCATACTAAAATAAGAAAAATAAAGTAAACGTATCTAGCATATTGTTTATGATAAAAAAAAACAACAAATTGAATAAAAAAACAGAAAGGTGGAAACAATAAAAACATCTTTACTATTAAGTGTTTCATAAAGAACCAATCAATTAATGCACTTTTTACGAATTCATACACACAAGCATCTTTACCACTCACAGCACTTAATAAAAAATTAAACACTTGTGGAAACAGAGGGGGGAAGTATTCAAAGCTGAATGCAAGGCAAAACAAAAATGGAAATCAATTCACGAAAAAAAAAACATTTTTTAATGATTTCAAGCACATTCAGTGGCGGAAAAATTCAAGTTCAGCAGCTAAAACGCAAATATAAATACAGAATATGGAGAGGAAGAAATTAAAAAATTAAAAAAGAAAACACTGTAAGACACTTCAGAATTATTTGCTGCTGAGCTGCAGCATTGGTGGCTGCATTTCTCGAGTGCCGTGCAAGAAGAGAAATTGTAATAGTTTTGCGTACTCGTAAGTGGCTGAGAGTGGGCCCATTATGCTACTACTGCTGCACGCTAGAAAGGTATGCATTGATTATATGCGTTTTTATGTATGTATGCGCTCTAAGTACCTTAGTATATCTGTAGGCAGAAGAAAATTTACAACAGCCATTAAATGCACTCGATATCATACTCCAAGTAAAGTACTCGAAACAGTATTACGATATCAGTTTTGTTGTAAGGCGATGCGCGAAACTAAATATAATACATAAGGATGGATATAAATTGAAATTAATACCTCAAGCGGAAGCGTGTTTACAAGTATAAATCAATGATTAACTTTTGTTTGTGTTAAATTTTATTCTTAATAAATATATAGAGAGTTCTAGTTATCCCCTTTACTCATGGTGAGGAACTTTTCATGGTAAGCAGAGTAAAGAATATTTTTAATTGTTATGCTTAGTAAGATAATATTGAAGGTGTGTTTAATAATGAAAACAAATGAAAGGTAGTCCACAGTATGGAACCTAAGACTATTAAAGGGGTACCCTCGGGGGAGATGAGTCAATGCAATTTGGAACGATGTAATATGAATAAATAGTGTTTAGTTAAGGTCTTCCTCTTCCTCGCTTCCAAAACTTTCAAAGCTGAAGTATTCTTATCCATCCGGGCCACATGACCTAGCCAACGATGCCCCTGTCTCTTCATTCGCTGACTCATGTCAGTCTCGCCATATATCTCGTACAGCTCATCGTTCCATCTACTGTTTGAATCCAAACTAATAGTTTTCTCACACTTTACTTGCAACCATATATGACGTATTCATACTTGTTTAAATGTTCATGTAATTCCTAATATCACACATATAATTAATATCTAAGTCTCCACCTAGACTTATCGCATGCACGTAATGTAACTAAGTTTCGACGTATTTTTAAAAGAAATCATTAATCAAGTCACTCATTCATTAAACTTGCCTTTAGAAGTGTAACTTCTATCTTTCAAAGTGTAACCCTAAACTGACATTTAGTGAAAAATATTTATGCTCTGGTCCACATTAATGATTGTGTCAAAACTATTGTATATTATTTTTCTTTAAGATGTCAGTCACAACACACCTTTACCTATTGTTGCGTTCAGTGCACATTTCTTGTATAATCACAAATGTGAACAGTGTTGATCACAAACCATTCATAAAATCGTTTACTCATTAATAACGTGAAATGCTACACATAAATAAAAGTTTTGTAAGTCTTCTTTTCGGGAAAAAGTGAACTTCTGTAGATGTCCCACATGTCCTTTCATACTAAAAGGTATTTAATATTAGAGTATGTCACCAAGAGTGGCTAATTCATTGTGCTTTAAAAATCTTGGGACAATGTTACACCCATTTAGTGATATAATATTAAATTTAAGTAGCTTCAAATTAATATTTTACACAAATTTCAAAACCCATACAAAAAGTATATATATTATTACATAATGCTATTACCGTACTAGGTTCAATTATTTACCTTCTTTTTATCTACAAGGTACCATTTGCAAATTTTCTGAATACTGCCTGTTATCTCCACTACACTCAATGCCATAGCAGCATTTTCAAAGCTACAAATTGCGATTATCCAAATTTCCAGGTCGGATGACCCGTTAGCGCTTGAAGATTGACTAGGCAAAATCAACTAATGTATCTTCGCAAAGACAAAAGGACTTGGAATAAAGTTTCGTATTACGTACTGGCTGTTAAATGGGCAATCTTATCCCTCTAAGGACAACTAGCTCCTCTTATACAAATTCGTACTGATATGAACCTATTGTATCCAACTCTTCAGAACTGTCTCGAATTCCAAGATAGGGATATTCCAAAGGCTTCAGTCTACGGTGTTACAAATCCTGGTAAGTGCTCAGTAGCTCGTTACAAACCGTTACAAAATACCGTGATCAACTATAAACTCGAACCAGCCACTAAACTAATCCCACCAACGGAGGCTTTCTCAAGTCCATAAAAAAAATTACAATATGTGTATGTATGTATATCGAATTATTTTATTTATTTATTTATTTATTTATTTATTATGAATGAAAAATAATAATATAATTATTATTACAATAATAATATAGTTATTATTTTACAGAGAAATAAGCACTAGCTGCCAGGGCTTACGGCTCAGGTTAGGGTTATACATTGGTTGGTTGGTTGAAAGCGTAAGGGGTTGTACTCAAGCCACAGAGTAGGTTCCCCTACTAATTGAAAAATTTTTTTTTTTTTTTTGGTGTTAAATTATTATTTTTTATTTCGAATGTTTTCGATCATATCTGCTTCTGTTCTACAGTCTCTAGGAAATTCAAAAGTAGTTTCTTCCGTTCATAAGAGCAGAGGATGTTTTAAAATTTTTTTTTTTTCATTTTACCAAGAGCCTCATTTACATACATATATGGATAGATCATTGTTGAAAAATTTCTACATATTAAAAGAGTATCTTTTTCGAATGCCTTTTTTTGCAAACATCAAATTTAAATAATGCGTCTTTCTTAACAAATTTGTTCTTGTTATTATTCACGGTATTAAATAGTGCTAAACCTAATAATTTTGATAGGTTTTCATTGATTATTTTAACATTTAGAACATAGAGATTTGCCATTTCTGCAATGTTTGCTTTACTATCTGGCGCATCGTGTAGAGGTGGGTATTTACATGTCAAAGTCAAATTATCCTTACTAAAGGTATCTCTACAAATAGCATGCCATTATGTGTACTGCAAACCTTTTTCGTAATTCAAGCAGAAGGAAGGAGTATGGTAAATGGATTAAACTTCATGATTGTTCACCGCAGATTTAATTAAGACACTGAAGAAGTAAGTACCTAAAAAGCGAGCTGCTTATTTTAGACTAGCCTTAATAATGGCACCTACTATGAGCTGCTATTGATCATCGACTGTGATCAAAAGATACCATTGAACGTGGTTTCCTATTATTTTTAAATAAAAATGCAGTTTAGTTTAAAGAAAGCGTCTAATTCTGGCCGCATTAGTAGTGCGTGCTCTGAGTGTAATCCTGACAAGAAATAAAACTCCATATGTCAAGACGAGCATAACAAATCAGAGGACAAGCTCGATCGAAAAAATATGCAGCATTAAAAACGTGTACTTGCGACGGGTAGTTGCCAGATCAGTTGCTTTACTGATATATTGGGTTCTCCCAAAAGAATCCGTCGATTTTTTAAAAGAGAGCCAATACATTTTTTTTAACTTTTATAATGAACTTTAATCAATTATCTAGTCTCTATTTTGTTGGATGGTCTTTCGCCATCTCTCCGGCAACATCATTATTCCACGCTCATATAACTACTGCCCTTTATTTGCAAAACACTGAACTAAGTGCGATTTTATAGCCTCGTCATTTTCGAAAGTTTTACCATTTAATGAGTTCTGTAAAGATAAAAACAAATGGTAGTCTGACGATGCAATATCAGGGCTATATGGTACATGCATCAATTTTTGGCGAATGAGCAAAAAATGGTGAAGTCTAACGTTGTGCTGGTGGAACATGACATCTTTACGATTGACCAATTCTGACCGCTTCTCGTTGATGGATGTATTAAAGTTGTCCAGTTGTTCACAGTAGACATCCGAGTTAATTGTTTGGTTCCTTGGAAACAGCTCAAAATATACCACACTCTTCCAATCCCACCAAACTGACAGCATAATCTTCTTTTGGTGAGTATCAGCCTTTGAAGTGGTTTGTGGTGCTTCATCATGCTGGATCATGATCATTTTGGATTGACATTGTAAACATTTCACTTTCATCTCCAGTTATGATTTGCTTCAAAAACGGAAAAACTGCAATAAAATAGTCACAAGCTGTTCAAAAAAATTATCAACGCCGTGTGTATGAAAAATCTCCGGGGCAACACAATATTTACAAATGTTGTTTACAGCTTGAACTGAGTCGCAGTACTCAACAGTGGTTTATTTGTATAAATCCCACCAAAGAGTGTTGTATAACAGTGACAAATAAAAAACGAAATAATTATAAGGCCGCAAGATACCCACACAGCAAATTCTATTCTATTCTATTATCAGGTAGGAGAAAATTCTATTCTCAAATGTAGGTATTAAGCTAATTAAGTGAAAATTTTAACGCAAACCAATTCAGTAGTTTCAAACATTATTGATCAAACAATCACATCTTTTCCCATTATTAGAAACTTTAGTAAAGTTGCGTTAATAAGAAATAAGAAATGACAGTTTTTCCAATTTCACGTGGTTCAAAAAAAAAAAATTATACATATATCTTTAGTTTACTGTCGATTAGTAACTGCTGTTGGGTTTTTGGCCGAGTGGTTAGTATTGCGTACTTCCATTCAGAATGCCAGGGTTTGAGTCCCAGCCGACCAGTTACTATAGCTACCAAAAATTTATATAAAATAAATTTTTCTAATTGCAGTCTCCCCAAGGAGACCTCCTCTAATCAGTGGGCTGTCGGAAGTGGTTTAGGTTACACTATATTTCCGTTCATTTATTGGAAAAACATCAAGTCTCTGACCACAATGCGGAGGAGGAGCTCGGCCGAAAATCTAGATTTTATAATATCTTTTATTCTCTTCATTACATAAATCGCCGAAAATTTAACTATTTAATTGCATTAAGTTTTATTAACATGCACTGAACAGTCGAATTTTACCTTAACAGTGTTTTTAACATTTACGATATGTAACGGTAGTAAGTAACAGAGCGCTAAAATTTTTAAAAATGTACACAAAAGCCATTGTATAAAATTATTAGAATAAAAATTAATAAGCATTTCACAATTTCTCACATTGCATATATTAATTTTAACTAAATATTTCTATTATTTGTTTCATATAATTAAATAAATAAATAATTATTTCTGTTATTCTGTAAGCAAGAATAAACTCTGAATTATCTCTGTTAATATACCATAATAACAGCATCCAACAATATTTTCGAACAAGCTGTAGCTTAACAGAGAACCAAACAACATAGACTGCGAGCACTCTGAAATTACCCAGAGCGAATATCTTAGAGGTGTGTGTGTGAGAGCTAACAACTTTCGAAGAGTTTTCGCCGCTCCGACGCCATTGAGCGTGGAGCGCCACCACTACTTGTCGTTGTATGCGTTTGCTCCAAAACTCCACGTGCCATTCGTGTGCGCTCATTGTTGCCGTAAGCCAACGAATCTGCCTCGTTGCTGCATGCAAACTAGCATTACAGTGCAATGGGAGTACATAAAGAAACAAAAGAAGAAGAAGCAATGCGGAAAGGCCAAGCAATAGCGACAGCCAAATTTTGAAGATGCATATATAGTATGGAATCGTGGGTATTTGAAATTATGCATTGTTCCCTGCACGTATATTTTCAACGATTAACATGTGGTCGCCACGGCTACTACAACATTGTGCTTCGTCCGTGCACTGTTGCTCCAGCGAATTGTGTGCGGCAATTGAGCACACAATGATGTTGCTTCGTTGGGTCGTTGGCTGGCTGGCTAGCTCGTTTTCTGTGCTGCGCCGTGCTGTGCAGTGTTATGTTGTGTAGCATATTGGTGGATTGGCTTGTCTTTGCCTTGCTTAGCTTGGCTGGTTGGTTGATTGTTGGCGTATTGGCTCCCAAAACGAAGGCAGCGAGCGATGTGAATTCGGTCATTTAGTAGAATCGCGAGCTCAATACGGTGCACACGCTTTGTACGGATAAATGGCGGAGTGCGCGTGTTCTAAAAATCGAATGTCGAATAAAAACAGTGTTTGAAGTGAATACAGTTAAACATGGATTTGTTGTTGTTTTAGTGAATAGTGATTGTTGCAATTGTTTTGTGAATTGATTTGTTTGACATACAACGGTAATCGTATTGACAAAAAAAATACATAAATATAATATTCAAACAAATGAATTGCAAGTAAGAAAATTTGAGAATTTCCAAAAGCCAAACAACAATTTACGTGAGAGCGCGTGTGCACTTTTGGGAAGCAAAAAATCTCTTCTTACGCTTTGCGGTCATAACGTGTGCGGTGTTTGCGGTTAATTTGACATTTCCTAGTGAGTGTTTTGGCATTTCTTTTGGAAAATCGTGAAATTGCGAGTGCTTAAGTTAAATTGTATAAAGATTGCTGCATATAAATATCTGAAGTGAATAAGCATATGAGAAAATTTTAAATACAATGCATGGCATAGAAGTTAAAAAGCAAAAACAAAGAAATGGCTTAAATATAAAAATCTTATGGTAAATAAATCAGGGGTGTGCTTGAAAAAAATATAAATAAATCAATTTATTAGAAATAAAATGAAAAAAGAGATTTAAACCATAATATGCGCTTGTGTAATCAGTAATTTTATAATTACATACTATACTTACTTACTATATATAGTATATGGTTACTCACGTTGTTGTGTTTGCATTTTTGTAAATGTACATACATACATTAGTATATGATTTCCGTTTCCTTTATGTCAAAGTGTGGCAAATATTGTTATATGGTGTGAGGGCTTTTCTGTGTTGTGGGTGTACATACATATGTATGTGTGTATCAGCGCCTGAATATGGCGCTACCTTGGCAGCAATTATGTTGCGGCAGGTCTTTGCACATGTACACCTCAAATGCATAAATATAATATGTAGATAATATATATGTATATATAGACTATGTAATACTTGCTCAAGCATCACTATGAGGTTTTTGTGTAAAATTAAAGATATGCATCTTTTGAATGAAGCGTACCGCAAAGCGCTTGTTCAGATTCTAAAATGAATGTACTGAATTACGAATACGAGTCAAACATCAAAATTCAACTCAATTCTTAAACCGCGTAGAAACTCGATACGAGCTTAATAATCCTTTCGGTGCCGAAGAAATATCCGTACTATGTACCTATAGATATTTTATACCTACATCGCAATTTTTTTTTTTTTTTGAAAACTATTTGTAGTCTCAACTATATTTTTTTATAAAAAAAAAGAAAAGCAAATTTTGATTATGCACCGCTTGCAACCCTTCATCCTCTCTTCTTCTTTCATTTTTTATTTGTGACCCAGATATTTAATAATCGCAACTACTCCGTGTATTAACTGGGTGGATTTCCAACTGATTTTTAGGAAATTTCCAAATATTTGTTTAAAAAAAATATGTGTAAAGGGAACCTAGTTTAGAGTAATCTATAATAAATTAGCTGCAAAAATACACTTCTAACATTCAATAGGAAAAAAAGAATAAAAATAAATAAGTAAAAATAAAAATTAATATATAATTTAGATCAAACCACATAGAAATTTTGTGTTATTTTCATATACAAAAAAAAAATATTTCTTATGTTGAACCACTAGAAATTTTAGATTCCAAATTTCGCACATTTATTCTTTATGACGTAATAGCGCGTTTGAAAGTATCGCTGGGGTAAAAAGTTTAACTTAATTAAAAAAATAAATAGATTTGAAAGCTTTTAATGACATTCATAACATAATTTCTTTATAAATGTATAACCGAGCTTCTGTTGCAGTTTCTGATTTCTGATCTGTGTTATTTTCACATAAATAGAGCGACCATAGTTCTGTGTAGCGCACGAACAGCTGCTGGATTCTTATGAAAACACTTTTTCATATCAGAAGTGCTTTAAATGGTATTTTCAAACCCGTGCCACGGCACGTTCTCAGTTAAAAAAAAAAAACTTTTTCATTATCCATAATCCTCCGACACCGCTATGTAATCGTTCAAAGCTGCCGAGATGCTTGCTTATACCATACTTCTCTTTGATGAAGCTCGAAACAATGGAAATTGGCAATATTCTTTAACACACCTTTCAAGCGATTACTTTATGTAATAAAACGAAACTACTGGAAAATGTGCATTAAAATAAATAAATCAATATGAGAGCACAATATAGGCCGTAATTGAAAGAAAATTTTTACAAATTTATTAAACCAAAAGTTGCCTAAAACTTCGAAAAAAAAAACAATTTACCCAAAGCAACAGTGACTTTGCGAGTGTAATTAAATAAAAAACCACATCAGCGAGAAATAAAAACAATAAATGAACCCAGCAAAAGAACGCCAAGAGAGAAGACTAACAAACTGCCTAGCTCAGTGAGACACTACAACCGAGCCGCGATGTGCTACTTTATTTTCCCAAACACAGGAGGCTGGAAAATCATTTGTTCTCGTTTATTTTTAATTTTTTTTTGGTCCTGTACGCTAAGTTGAAGGTAATTGGAATTTATGGCATACAAAATTCAGAAGGACGATAGCAATATAGCGCGAACAAAAATAAAGTAAAGACAAAATTCCAAAAATAAAAAAAATCTTAAGCCGAAGCCAAAAGCCTAAACGAGCTACGGCATATTGCCGAAAAAAGGCGTTAAACGAATGCGACTTTGAATTTAGCAACAGTAGCGAAATTCGTGCACTCATACATACAATATGGTATATACATATATGTATATACATATGTAGTACAATATATAAAAAAGTGTGCCCATTTTGCCGAACAGTATAAGCCAGCAAAATGCACAAAACAAAGTCCTACCAATATTTTTTTTCATTTTACGGCATTCTTCAGCACACACAAACAGCTACCAAAAGCCTATCAGCCTACCAGCCATCCTGCCATCCTCTCTATACATATACATGTATGTATGTATGTATGCAAGTATGTAGTGTGTCACCGTTAACGGCATGGAGGTCGTCTGGCACGTGGCTTATTAAATCAATTGGTACTCAACCTCCTCCACTCCCACAACCCCCAGCCCATCATCTGGGCTAACCACAATTTCCTTACGACTGTCGCGGCAATTCGGCAATTGCTGTTGATGAGGCATTTGCGCTACACAATTTGTTTAGACAAGCTCGATATTTGTCTGTGCATGACTTTAGTGTTATCGCAGAATTTTTGTATATAGTTATTTGTGCAAGCAAGTTTTGCGCTGAAAAATATTATCAATAGAGCGTAGTAATTTTTTTTGTTGCGTTGTAGTTTTTTTTTGTATTTAGTTGTTGACATAGCATCATGCACACATAAAAGATGCATAACTCGAGTGGTATGTGCGGTCCTGGTAGTTTGGCTGGTTGGTAGCAAGACTGAGTTTAGCCGCTAAAGTGTACATGATTTTTTTTTTGCATATTTCCCCCTGATTGCGAGCGTCAACAGTCTTTACATCTCAGTTGAAGATAATACGCTATGCTATGAGTTATTTATGCAATTTTCTTCATCCTTAATGGCAAGCAAGTAGCGGCAAGCACCCATTTAGCCACCCCCTGCTGCTTAGGGTGGTGGTGGTTGTTGAGCAAGGTAGGCCACCCACAAGCTTGTATTCGCCTACCGTCGTCACTGGCTTCGGTTGTTGCTGCCGCCGTTGTCACCACCCTCAGTCCTCGACTTTGTAATAAATTCCTCACATTTGCCTATGCTATAATAACGAAACTAGTAGCAAGCGTTGAAAACAACAACAGCAACAACAACTTTAAATGTTTACAACTTTAACAAAAATAACATAAATATTTGTGAAAGTTTTGCACGAAAATCGTATGACGTGCAAGTTTTTAAACAGTTTTATGCTTAAACTTGTTTCGCTTTTACACTAAAGGCCTTTGGCTTTTCGCTTATTCGCTCTTTATTTTATTTTTTTTAAATTCTTTTTTAAAACAAATTTTGTGTTTCCTATACGCTCCAGCTATACGCTTGTTGCTATTAGATATTCGTTGATACTAATTTCAAAAGCGTACAATAACAAAAAAAAAAAAAAATTCTCAAAATATACACTCAACTCGAAGTGTTTTCTTTTGTAAAACTTTTGCGCAAATTATTTTTAGAGTTTGCAAAGTTTGTCAGGAACAATAACGTTTATGGTATCTCATAAATTAAAATCTCTTATAAAGTTTAATAAATCAAAATATAAAAAACTTCCTACTTTCAGTGAAAGAGTGCAGAGTTTTCATAAGTTGTCGTTTGGGTTTATTTCTATATTTATTTTTATCTTTATTCCTTTGCTAATCTTTTACTAAGTAATTGTTCTTTAGCAACGCTTGTTGCGTGTCGGAGAACCAAGCGTAGGAATCCTGACGAGACCAGTATCTAAATTTCTTTAATCAGGCCATTCTTGTCAGCAAATATATGTATACTTCGAAGTGTATTTTTAAAATAAATAAAAGCTGCTTATGAAAATCTAACAGCCGTTCTGAAGCTTTAAGCTTTTTCGTTTAATGTTTTTAATATGTCCGTGTGTACTGAAGTACTTTTTCTGTTATAATTTCCTTCCTTATACAAGGTTTCCCAATAAGATGTAATTGACGTTTTGTAACCGCTGATGCAATGGGTTTTTATATGAGGAACCTTTATTTCATGTCAGAAATACACTCGAAGGGTTGACATTCCCTGCCTAGAGGTGACCGCAATTAGAAAATTTAACTTATTTCTTTATTTAAATTAATTTTCAATAACTTTTGGATATTGATTGTACCAGGATTTGATACCGGGCCTTTCGAATGGCAGTACGCAATTTTCCAATTCCAAATCGCAAAGCGGCTGCTGCACGCCCTTAATAGCTTCACGAATTCGGTTTCTGAGGTCTTCAATCGACGTTGGCCTTTTGCCGTAGACCGTATATTTCTCGAAGGAAGCAGTTGCAAGGTGTTAAATTACAAGATTTCGGTGACCAATAACGATCAATGGTTACGTTGCATGTGGCATGTAGCGCCGTTTTGTTGAAAGTAAAGGTTGACCAGATCAATACCATCCAAAATAATATCATAAATATTTATTAATCATCCCTTGGTAGCGCTATCCTTTCATTTTCGAAAAAATAAGCCCCACATCAGTCAAGATGAGTTTTCGATGAAACTCCGTCTCAATCAGCAAAACCACGTTGGTGATTGGTTGGCTTGAGTTCTGGTGTTAACTGAAGTTTATAAGCCTTAATATCCCAGTCTTTAGGCAAAATACGGTGTAATGACATTTGCCGAATGCTTATTTCCAAGGAACGACAAGGAATGGACAAACGTTTGCTACAGCAGCAATATTCTCATTTGATGTTGAGCGGCGTTCAAGTGTTTTATTCTTCATGTCACTAGTTTGTCTCAACAGCTTCATTTTTTCCACCAGTTTCTGCATTGAGGTCCGACAACCGAAAAATGTTTTAGTTTTACGAACCGTCTCTGCAAGGTTTTCACAATTTTTATAGTGAATTTTAATAAATAAAATGCGTTGCTGAATCGTGGATTGTTCCATTTTTATTACTGGCGTAGTTTTTACTTGCCACTTGTAAAAAAAAGTACAGATCCAAAAGTGACACCTACCAAAAAAGCACGCTATTCAAAATTACTGCTTTAATTGAGAAACCATTTAGTAATTAAAACAATAATAAATAAATTATTGAAAATCAAATGCAGCGACTAACTAAATATGCTATATGGCTAGACCAACATCGAAAATTAAATAAAAATTTATTTCTAAAAATCTATAAGGCTTGTGGACATGGTTTTAAACTCAATTTTTGGAAAATATTAAGATGCCTTCTGCAAACCGCGGTCTCTATAGCCGAGTGGTTAGCATTGCGTACTGATATTCGTAAGGTCAGGGTTTGAGTCTTCGTTCGACCAACATCGAAAAAAAGTCCTAATTGCGGACGCCACTCGGCATTTCTGACATTAAAAAGAAGCTAATCATTAAAATCCCTCGGACGTATTGGCGGCTTGGTACAAAATGTAGATAACTCAATTTGTTCGAAAAACATCCAGACGCATACCACAAACCGCAAGAAAAACTCAACCAAAAATCACTTATGATGTAATGAAACAACGATTATTTATATATTGAAAAAACTGAGCTCATAACTTAACGCTGTTTCTTTCACAGCTCTTCTTTGTAGTTTTCTGAACATTTGATTAAATTTTGAAAAATACCCTGAAAGCAGTTATGCCAGTTCAATGAAAATGACATTTTCAGAGGCAAAAAATATTTGAAGACACCGTGTATACCACCTGTAATCAACATACTGCACTAATCGGAGATCTTTTTTTCAAAAACTCAAAGTGCTGACTTATAGGATGTCATCGTCAATAAGAGCAAAAATTTTATCGGCATATTCTAGTAACTGTCTGATGGTTCTTGAGGTAGAATGTAGGTTAAGCTCTCCAGCTCCAATTTTTTTTTCAATGCATTTTATACTCTTATCCCAGAATTTAGAACGATGGTCAACCTTCTTTTTAAAATTTGTTTGGAACCGAAGGCAGTGTTTTGTTTTTTTCAATTTCAGCTGTACTTTTAGGGCCCTTTAGGGTGAGTTTGAAATGTAGTATAAGTTTTGCAGGCATAAGTTGACTTCCAAGACGACAATATAGTGTATGCTATTGCCTTTTAGCTCATGGGGAATATTCGTCCGATCAGTTCATTGACGTTGGGCTTTTATAAAAGCTTGGTGCCTGATAAAAGTATGGTTTTAATGCAACTCTGTCTCGCTATACGCTGCATTCCAAAATCATTTCCGTTTTATGCAACACTCATACACCAAAAAAGGTTCTGTAGTATTTGACAGCGAGTGCTTAGCAATAGATTAGCTATGACTTTACGATCAGAGTCGCGCCAACTAATAAAATGGACAAAAATAAACCTCATAAAATCGTAAGGCAATAAAAACAAGACGGATAGAACTAAATAACACATACATATATGTTGATGTATATATATATATATTTCATACATATAAGGCATCATGTAAGCACTGCTGATATGTATAGATGAAAAATCTTGACTTGACACACGAACTCAACTGCCAATTAATTCATTAGTTTTACTACGATCAAATCCATATATATATATATATATTATACAAACCCGTATGTATGAATGTACGTACATAAGCTCATCTCTGTGTGCTTACCAGTTATTTGCTGGACTTTTTTGTTTTTCATTTTGTTGTTTTCACATTCCACTCAATATGCTGCCACTCACTCAATGTTTTTGTTTTTGTTGTTACTGCTTAGCCGTATTGACCAGCTTAACGTACGTACATACCATATGTATGCAGATATACGCTAACGAAGCTACGAATCCGGCTGAAATTAATGCAAATTGCCATTTAGGATTCACTATTCAGCGTTGATATATGTAAGCTGAGCGCGTTTAAGTCTTGGCAAAGCGGAGAGCACAGGGGATCGATAGCAACAACAAGTTGTAAGATATACAAATGGACGTAGTAGATATACACATATGTATGTACATATGCATGTATTTATAATTAAAGTATGTGACTACTTTGCTATTAAGCTCATCAAATCATCGGCAAGAGCGCGGAAATTCCATTTCTAAAAAAAAAAATCATATAGTCGTTCTGCAGAATTTTTGCTGATCACAAAATATATATCTACATAACATACATGGCGTAAGACAACATCCGCCGGCTAATAAGTGCTTTGAAGGTAAGTGTTGAAAATTGTTTTTATTCTTATTTAATTTTCCTTGAAGCTAAATAAAATTTAGAATGTTTATTTTTTTTAAATATATGTATAATTGAATAAGAATATAAAATTAGATATTACAATAAAAATATTTTCGAAAATTTGGTCATCAACGATTCGTATGTACAGCATTATCCATTTGAGGTTTCGAAAATAAGTGTAAATAAAATGCATTTTAAATAAACTTTTTATGAAATTAATTTTTAAAGTAAAGTTTGAACATTGGCATTATATGTAAAAAAACTATATCATCAAATGTCCGTTTCGTGTGTTTGGAAAACTCCGATCTGATTGAGGTAATTTTCGACCCCTTTTTGGGCACAGTTTGGACGGTATCGTGACGAATATTGATTTTGCTGCGCTCAAAAGTTAAAGGTTTATCCGCATAAAGACCGTATTCCAGTAGACCCATAAAAGAGTCCAACAATGTCAAATCAATGGGCAATTGACATAAGTTGTGTTTTCCAATTGCAGGCTAAAAAAGTAGACAGTAACAGTCTTGTCGTTGTCTTTTTCAAAGAAGTAATGTCCGATCACACCTCCGGAACTAAAAGCGCACCAGACATTAAAATTTTTTTGAGTGAAATGGCCTACATTCAATTATATGAGAATTTTCGGAGCGTCAAATGTGACAAGTTTGCTTATATACGTGTACGTATCCCCATGCTGAAAAAAGTTTTGTTCGAAAAATCGCTGTCCACCGAAATCGATGATGTACGGCATTGTGAAAGGTCAGCTGGCCTCAGTTCTTGTGTGAACGGGAATTTATATCTATGTAGATGTAAATCCAAGTGAAAAATATGCGAAAAAGTGCCGTAAGAAACTCCCAGCTCTTCAGAACGTCGAGAAATATACACATTCGGGCCTTCGGCTAAGTTTTACAGATATCCAAATACAGCACTATACTTTCGAAACCACGAAATGGATAACCCTTTGTATACTTTGTATGTTCGAAAACAATGCTAATAGAATTTCGTAATATTTTAGTTTACAGTTTTTTTTTACGAAAATTAATTTGATGTTTTTGCTTAATGGCAGTTAATGGGATTTGACGTCTAGAAACTCAAACTTTCAAAAGTGAAAAAGCAACAATATAAGAAATCCATTTTGACACGCACAATTGCGTGCTGTTACCTTTAATATACTATATACACGTATATACACACTTCATATATAATTTTCCTTTCAATACGTATACGAGCATATACGCCGACTAGTCGCAGATTTGAGTTTGAGTTTAATTGATTGCTTCGTCGAGTTGTTTATTTGTAGTGTCGTTTTACATTTCGCCGCTTTTTCGTAAGTTTGTGTGCTCGATGGTGTCATTTTAGCGGTTAATTCCAAATGTCAGAAACAGCTGAGAACGCTTTGTCAAAAAGTGTACATACATACGTACATATTTAGTATATACATACGAGTATAATGCGAGTTTCGAAATATTCACGTGGCTTGTATTCACTGATTTTGTAAACTAATAGTAGTGGCATAAAATTATTTATAAGATTTTAGTATTTTATAAATATTTATACATATTTTTTTTCAATTTGATTTGTATTTAGTTCCTTCTGTGAACTGGTTAAAAAACTGTTTTTGTGTTTGGCAATATGAAGCGTTTGTAATCTGATTTAAGATTTTATGTGTTAATTCCGTTGCGACGAGCTAGCTCTTCTCTTCACTAATTAATAGCTGATGCTTCGGTTATGAGGTCAGGTTGTTTGGATTTTAGGGCAACTCATAAATTAATATTAAATTTCGCTCACACTATGAATGTGCTAGGTATCATATACCTATATATGTATGTATATACTATAAATCAATAAAAAGTTTAGTAATTTGAAGATAAAATTGCCATAGAGATATAAAATTAATTATAGAATTAAATTAAAATGCCTTTGCTGCTTATGCACGTAGAAAATTTAGTATTACTAAAATGTGACCTTTAAAATCTGATTGAAAACTCAGAGAAGCTACCTCTAAGAACAACATATTTTTTCATTGAGTAGGAAAAATTAAAGACAAAATTCTATTGAAAAGTGCTATTTATCATCTTTTTTATTCATATTCGTACCATGAAAGGCCATAGAGACATTATTCCTACGAGCTCCAAACTAGCGAACCTCAACATAATTTAAAAAAAAAAGACTGTAACTTGTTGTCCCGGAAAATTCGATGCTGTTCTTTGTCCAATGCAATAAACATAAAACTGAAAATTTGGTCAGGGAAAAGATACAACACTAAAATTATATACATATTTTACTTTAATTAATATTTATTTATTTATTTTGATAAAAACCCTGTATTTCCGTCGTTATACCCCATGATAGCTTCCTCCCACATATGGAGATTATAGTTAGAACAATAGCGGCCGAAATAGCCGATTGGTTAAAAATGCGTGTTAACCATAAAATTTTAAAAAATTAATTATCTACTTGCGGGTGGCAGTGTATGTCAAGCCTGTATTTCTGGCATGAAATAAAAGGATCTTTATAAAAGACCATCAGCCATGCGGAGGTGACTTATTTAGAATAAACTGTATATCTCTTCATTTATTCATAAAGACGCATATAAAATGTTGGAGGAACAGCTCGGCCGATTAACGTTGCGATTATTAAATATATTAATAATATATAAAATTTATTTTAATTTTTAAATTGTTCTCAAAGAACAAATTTTATTTTTGATCAGAACGCAAAACTTACTCAAAATCAAAGTGCATTGAATGTTTTTGATGATAAACCATAAAACTCAAAAGCAAATCTTTATTTTGATGAGTATTTTATCTTAGAAAAAAAAAATTCTAAGCGCAAATATAATCTAAACTCAAATACTAATTTATTACTTATTTCTTATTTTTATAGTTATTGTCTATACTTTTTGAAATCCCAGCAGAATCGAAAGTAACCTCTGGAAATATGTCTCCATATATAAAGAACGTAACTTACATTTCTCATTGAGATTATTAATAATTTAATTAAGAAATAAGTTTTTTTCGCTTTAATTTAACAATTATTTTGAAAATTTTACTATGCGCAAAACAAATGCAAAGATTGTACTCATTTCAGAATTGCTGCTCTAAAATTGTTTCATTAGTGTTCTGTTGCGCGTTGTTCTAACTTTTATAACCGCCGAGTTCCTCCAATTGTGGTTTTTTATTTAAATTAATTTTCTATATCTTTTTGGATGTTAGTATGACACCAGGATTTGAACCTGAGCCTACCGGGTGGCAGTATGCAATGCTAACCACTCGGCTAAAGCTGCCTTACTCTAATTTTTTTGCAGTTGTTCATGCTTGCTCTTCACTGCTTTGTTTTTAAGAAAATAAATATGTGAAAGAAATTCGTATTCAATTATTTTGTTTTTGATTTAAACTAAATCAATCATTCTCTCATTCCTTCCAAAAATTAATTGCATCGTATTCTATTTAATTTACTCACAGATAAATTTGTCTTTTCGAATAAATAAATTAGGAAAATTAATATTGTCGCCATTTGGAAGATTTAGGGTAACGGAGTTTTATTAATTGTTTGTCAAATTTTTAAATTAAATTAAATTTTTGTATTGTTCATTCTTTCTACAAGTCGCTCTAAACGTCATGGGGCAATACGCATAGTGAATCGGAGCCAGAGAGATATCGGTCTAAACATTTCAGGGCATGTTGCTAGCAATAAAATAAGCTTAAAGTTTCTACTCATTACCATTTTCGATAAAATTGGAATTTTATCAACATCATGAAACTTTTTTTCTTGTGAAGTGAACGCCTTAAGGGGTTAGGGGTAGTCAGAGGCAGGAAAAAATGACAATTTTCAGTATTTTTTTTGCTATTAAATAATTTTATTTTACAAAAAAAAAATCCTTCGATTTTTTCCCGAGTTTATTATGTATTCTAAAAGCTGTATAAATTTCATTAAAATCAACTGAGCGGTTTTCGAGTTACAGTTGTCACCATTTCAAAAAATATAGTTTTGAGAAAAACGCGTTTAAAGTTAAACACTAGATACTAGCTACCTGCTCTCGAGCGCTTTGAAAGGCCCGAGCTCTCTTTGTTATTTGCCGAATAACTTAAAAACGAATTATCGGATTAACTTGAAATTTTCAGAGATTATTTTTAAGATATTATACTTAACGAAAATGTAAAAAAAAAAAAATTGATTTTTTGAAAATTCTGACTAACCCTAACCCCTTAAATTATGGATATATTCTAGGCCACAAGAGTTGCTTTAAGAAAAACAATTAAGCGATGAGGCTCACAAAATTTAAAAAAAAAAATGGGAGCCTTCATTTAAAATTTTCGTTATTTGAAACTTTAAACAGGTTAGAATTTTTTAAAATATTTGAAATAATTGTTTTTAAACCCGTCGTTAAATTTTCTAACGACTTAGGAGTATCGTAAATTTTCAAAAACGTACAGCATATTGGAAAACACTAAAACCCGGAAAAACTAAACGAAATATTGTTTGTTACTATGGCTTGTGAGAATAGATAGCTGCTAATTTTTCGCAATTATTATACACGTGTTTCGTTTTTATTCAATGTTAAACATGTTGCTTTCGTTTGGAAACTAAGTCATTTAAATAATACAGTACATTTACGTAATAATTACATACTTAAGATTGAACGGATCTAAAAAATATCCGAAATATGATTCACATTCACTAATATTCTATAATCTAATTCCGTCATATTAATCTCGTTTACTTTTATTTAAACTTAAAACTTTGGATGCAAGATGAACTCACTTTATTTTGCCTATCAAGTCATTAGAAATGGATAGTATTGACCTTTTTTTTGTCTTTGGATAGAAATGATTTTGTCTTACCTTTGAGTAATGTCCGTAGCTTTTTGTCTTTCCATAGTTAATTGCTAATATTATTGGAATGTGTCACTTGTTCGAGCTTCAAAAGAATTCCATTCAACTTGATTTATGTCAATGGAATATGAGATTCAAACATCAATAAATAAAAATATAACTAAACAAATAAATAAAAATATTATTAAATAAAAACTAAATAAATAAACCAAAAAACAATTAAAAAATTAATAAATAAAAAAATAGATAAATAAATCAAAAATAAATGAATAAACCAATAACTATGAACAAAACAAATAAACAAATAATTTATTAAATACAAAAATAAATAAATAAATAAGTAATTAAGTAAATAAATAAGTAAGTAATGATATAAATAATAACAAAATAAAAAGGTAATATGAATCCATTCATTTCAAGTAAAAGAAAATTAATGCAGTTGCTCCTCGACCTGGGTGAATATTCCCTGAGTGTATTTTTAGTGTGAAATAAAAATCGCTTATTTGTTAATTATGAAAGACAATATATGTATGTACATTCAAAGTCATTTGAAATAATGTGTGAAATCCTTTTTTGATTATTAACATCTTTCGACTAAAATACATAAATGGAGAAAATGAAAAGATGGATTTTTATGAGGATCATTTATTTCATGTCAGAAATACTATATTTACTTAATTTTGAATGTTGGTTGCAACAGAACTCGTACCCTGTCCTTCCGAGTGATGATAACCACTCTTTGTCATAACTAGAAGATCATAGCCGATGCAAAATCAAATTCTATGTCTAGGACAAATTCGATTCAGATTTGAGACGAGCTCCAGAAACTGGCCTCAAATTTGAGGTGAGTTGGAGTTAATAAAATTTCATGCAAATATTTTATTAAAAAAAAAACGCGAATATAATTTTATAATTTTTTTTTCTTAAATGGAACCATATTTGTCATTCGAAAAATCAAAAATTCTCGACACGTCAATCATCAGAGAAAACGAGCTCGTCTTGAATACGACACGAATTCGTTGTAGTTATTATATAAATAAGTATACAATGCAAATACATACACATATAAATATACACAAAACGTGTATATTAATCCTTTTAATTGTTAAACCAATTTTCAAGTAATAATCAAACATTCGAGAAGACATAACAACGAAATGTTGCTAATTAGCACAACACGACGGCACTGCAGGAGATGTGAGCTCACATTTGAGTGAAACACTTAAACGATACGCATAAAGTGTCATTAGCAAAATATTTATATATACGTATGTAGGCATGTATGTTTGTAAGTAGAAATATTTGGTAGCCACTTGCCGATGTCAAGTGACATTGGCATTCAATTAATTTTGATAGGATTTGCCGCTAACAAAGAGGCATCAAGCCACCAAGCCGCCAACACTTAAGCTTTGGGTAATTTTTCACGATTTTGACTTGAGGCGAATTTTCTGTCTACTTGATGACGGTATTTACAATAAGTAAGTGTGCATGCATGTGTAGTATGATATAAGTGGTATAAATGAGGCGCACAAATGTTTTACGGTCTAGACAATATTCATGTTTTTATTGAACAACAAGTTTGATGTTTTGCTGTTTTGCCACTACTTGAGACCAAGAGCGTATAAAAAGCAAAACAAAAATACAAACAAGCTGAAGCTAATGCGAAAAGAAACAAAGATTAGTAATGTGCATGCCAAATTAGAGGCGTCGCCAGGCAGCATGTTGCAACATAAGAAACATGCCTGCCACTAAAAAAAAGGTGAACAACTTGAATTTGTAATATTTTATTTTATTTTATTTACTTGTTTCTCCATATTATTCTTTATTTATTTATTTATTTGCGTTGCTGTTAATGTTTTTTCAACCATATTGTATTGTTGTTGTCTTACTTCAGCTGTCGCTTGGTGTGAGCTGTTGGTTGTTGGCTGTCGTGTTTTCATTGTTTTACAAGTAGCTGTCAATTGTTGTCGTTTGCCACCAGCCTTGACAATATTTATCATCTTATTCATTGCTGTTTTGATCTGTTGTATAGTGCTAGTGGACAGTTTTTTCGCTTGACGATTTTACACTTTTTTCCTTGTATATTTGGGTTTTTTCGGCATTCTTGCTTTGTGCGCTAACGATTTATTTTCGAATTCCCTGTCAATCTGTTTTTTGTGCTAGCCTTTCTCGCCAACTCTCGTCTTTTGCTGAGTTGACTTAGCCAAATTTTTACATCATATAAATATGTATGTAAGTTGTGTAAATAAGTCTGAGTCAGCTTTTGCTTTAGTGTCATTTGTACACATCTGTAAGATTGTCAATTTTGCAAGTGGTTTTTTTTACGCCAATTCCGTCAGCAATATAAGGGCCTCAAGTCAACATCAACTTGGTTGATTTGTAAAGGCTATCCAATGTTGGTACGTAGATATAACGTAGACCCTCTGCATGTGTACATAAATCCCTACAAATGTATTTAAAAAAAAAAACTACACATGTCGATGCCTGCCTATTTAGGCATCACACATGCCATTGAACTTGCACAGTTCTACATAAATATTTCTAGATTCTAAAACTTCTGTGTGCCTTCGGCTGTCAAACATTCCATTCATGCATAATTATTTCTTTATGTTTGTGTTGTTGTTCTGCTGCCTCGCTGAGAACATTTCTCGTCTTCTCAACACGGTCACAATCTTGTCATTCTTTGTGACTCTTGTGGTATGCATATACCTTCATACGTACATATGTGTACATTTATACACACATACTGATATTGGCTTCTTTTCCGTATTTTCCCCTATTCCTGTTTCTTATTATATTCCTGTGTGACAAGCTAACGATTCTTATGACTTTGAGATTTATTGCCATTCATGTGAATATTCTTTTTGTATCGGCATTATAAGAACTTTGCTTCTTATTATGGTTATAGTTTTTTTTTTATCACATAAAAAATACAATATACCATATGTATGTATGTTCATACATATGTATATACATATATATTTTTAATAATATATTTTTAAAATGCTTTGTGTGTTATTTTTTCGCACCTTTTTGGTAACTTTGGTAACTAGGCCGAGTGTTATGCATATAGGTATGTATCAATATTTACATATATATCCGGCCATAAAGAATAAAGGCGAACATGTTTTTATTGAAGCTTAATTCGTTTTCTATTATTTATTATTATTATTGATATGCAAATAAAATTATGTAGGCCTTTGATATTTTAGGAAAAGATTTTATACCAAAAAATGACATAAAAAAAATAAACAAAAAAACAATAAAAACGAAATTGTAAATTTAAAGTATGTTATTGTGCTCAGATATAAATCGCAAAATCACAAATAACAAAAACGAAGTTGTCTTTGGCCATACTATAGTCTTTATACCTTTCATAAGTAGGTATATAAAATTTAGGGTGTTCATTTTAGAATTAAATATTAATTTTCATATGAAAAAATTGGAGGGAAGATGATGAAGTTTTCAAATTTCCATGACTTTCGACGACAACTTTTCTTTGTACATATGTGTGTAGAGTTTATCAAATTTCAATCTCTAAAATACTTTTGTTTACAAATTTATGGCCATCGTTTGTATGCGATTCCACACCATGGAACATCTTTTACACCAAAATTACCAGTACGAAAGCGGCTAAAACAAAATTGTACACGTACACGATTAATTGTTAGAGTTTAGGTTCATAAACACTATTCACATTTTCAACTACCAGAACTTTATAGAAAAAAATGATGGAATAGAGTGTAATCTTTGATAGTCACTCAAACACTACTGAATTACCTTTTTTAGTACGTAATCCAATCGCACTTATAGAAAGTTAGATTCGAATCACAAAAGCCATCTATAACAAAAATATTGGATGATTTTTTACTTGACCAATATTTAATCTAATTGGCGCTTTGTGACCACATCCCAGATCCTCCTGCAATTTGTGGTTCTGCGTCTTGATGTTTTCCAACGCCTCGAAGTGACCGATGAATATTTAGGACGAGCTATTATTTTATGACAGAAACACCCTCGGAGATAAATTTAATATATTTTTCCAAAATGGTTCGAAGAGAGATCATGTATATTTTTTAGTTTTTATTTTGTATGTCTAAATTGGAAAGCTACGATTTTTTCCAGAATCTAAAAACTTCCTAAGGAAGGATTTTTCACCAATATTCTCCCAGCGGTCTTGTACTAAAAAAAAATATTTCAATATTTTATTAAAATTCGTTGAAGTATTTATTTCTCGCATCTCTTCATGAAGTATGCATATTTTTTTACTTTTTATATTGGAAATAATTCGATGTTGTCGAGGCGAATTCAGCAAGGTAAAGTTACCACAACAGTGTATTATTCTTTTTTACCTCATTGCATGTAGAGATTATCTATTTTTTTCAAACTAAGTTTTGTTCAATTGAATTTCATTTGATTTTCTATTTGTCAAGGTGAAAATCTTCAAAATTGTGATTTTGTGATTGTATATTGTGCGAATATGAGTGGAACGGGGAGTGTGTGTGAATTTTTAAAAGCCAATGCATTTTCCATGACTTAGATTTAAATATCTAGATTATTTGATTATATATTTTATATATATGGAAACCACATATGGTGTTTTTATTCACACAGTACAACAAAATAACACTTTTTCTCAAATATCAGTATCTCCACTATTAATACATATAAATATACATATATTTTAAATTTAATTTCATGATTTGAAAGTTCATCCCCATAGCTTAATATACATTAAGTCCGAAAAATTTCCGGAAATTGTTATTTTTTCCGATATTCGCAGTTTGGTGTATCGTGAATTCGTTCCAACGGAATAGACGGTCAATAAGAAGTATTACTTGAGCGTTTTGAGGCGTTTGCGCGAAAACATCCGTCGTAAACGGCTGGAACAGTAGGCCAATAATTTCAAAAAACTTTTATGGCCATAATGCGCCATCGCACTGAGCTGTAGTTGTGCACTGAATAGTGATTTAAAAGCGAATTTTTAAATAAAAAAAAGATATCCATTTCTGTTTTTTACATAAATATGGTATATTCATTTAGGTTCATATTATTTTCAATTATTTTACATTTTTTTTTAATATTAATTATTTACTAAAAAAATTACAGGATTAAATATATGTATTTACCGGAAGGAAAAAATATGTGGGTAAGATTAGTATTTGAGTCGGTCATAAATTTTTCAAAACATCCAAAATAGTAAAACTTTGTTATTCCCCTCTCTACTCGTTCTATTTTTTTTTTGCTGTTGAACAGTGTTATTATTAAAATGTACAAATGAAACGAATTGCCAACTCATTACCAGTAGCTTAGCAGCCACTCATATAAATATATGTTACATATGTATGGATTTGTGTGTGGCTCAATGAATGCCGATGATATGCAGTAAAATTGATTGTTAGCGGTTTCCGAGAAAGGGATTACTTTCAATAGCGGTATATTGCGCTTAATTACACGCCTATGTATATCGCAAACATTAAACCACAGCAAAAGCATACCAAACATGCGTATGAGACATATATTCATCCACACAAGTGATATACCATAATGAATATTTAAACATACATACATACATGCATAGATATATTGCTGTACATGTACATATGTACATATATTCATTGAAGCTTATAGGAGTCAACTTTAACAGCCTTTAGCCATTCAGTGTCGGCGGCTCAAGATATGGCGAAATGAGTTGACATTGAAGCGATTAGTTTTATGGGCGGACAGGCCGATTTTCATGATATACATACGTATAATGTGCTCTCCATCGGATTATCACAGTTGTATGTTATTTCACACAATTTTGGAAATTTTTGTCCTATCTAACCTACATACTAAGCACATCACTTCGTGGTCTGAAACATTAGGACGTTATCGTAATTAGCCAGACAACAACCAGCCAAGCGGTCAGACAGCAAAGAAAAAATGAACAACAGAAAAAACACAGTGTGACACATTCGTATTCATACTTGCAGATTATTTCGGTAGGAAAATGCCATTTGACACCGCGTTTATCTAATTGTGGGATATTGGAATACGAAATTCATATACATATGTACATACATACATATATACAAATAAATGTTACCAAATATTTTCTACTGCTCATAACTGAGTGTGAAATCGTTCACGCATATGTACTCGTAAAGGGTGGTTAAATTTTCAAGGGCCGATGTTGATTTTGAATAAAACACAAACTATTTAGGAAATTATTGAAATTTTATTTTATTATGATATATTGGTATTACTCAATTATGTATGTAACAAAATATCGGCCAAATGAGCGCCGCGACCTCGGCGGCACACCTCCATATGATGGTCCAAATTTTCGATGACGCTGAGGCATAATGGAGTTTCTATGCCATTAATGTGCCGAATTATCTCATCCTTTAGCTCTTGAATTGTTGCTGGCTTATCGACGTACACCTTTTCTTTCAAATAACCCCAGAAAAAAAAGTCCAACGGTGTCAAATCACATGATCTTGGGGGCCAATTGACATCGCCATTACGTGAGATAACACGGCCATTGAATTTGTTGCGCAAAAGAGCCATTGTTTCGGTAGCTGTGTGGCAAGTGGCACCGTCCTGCTGAAACCACATATTGTCCACATCCATATCTTCCAATTGTGGCCATAAAAAATTCGTTATCATCTCACGATAGCGAACACCATTCACAGTAACTGCCTGACCGGCCTCATTTTGGAAAAAATACGGCCCGATGATGCCGCCAGCCCATAAACCGCACCAAACAGTCACTCTTTGTGGGTGCATTGGTTTTTCGACAATCACTCTTGGATTCTCATTCGCCCAAATGCGGCAATTCTGTTTATTGACGAATCCACTGAGGTGAAAATGTGCCTCATCACTGAAGATGATTTTCTTCGAAAATTTTCATAATAAGTCTGGATAACTTTAACACGTTGTTGGATTGTGTATCCATGGTTCAAATTGAGTAAGTCTGAAATAGAGAAATGTCAAATTAAATTCGGAAAAAAACTTGGCGTTTAGGTGTGGTTCACATTCAACATCGGCCCTTACAATTTAACCACCCTTTATGTATACGATATGGGTAAATGTTTGATGAAACTGCTGCGGAGTTACAAAATAGATTTGGGTTGAATTAATATTAAAAATAATTTTATTCGGGTAGTTAGGTTCAATAAGTACATACAATACACATATAATGGTATGTATATAATATACTGTTGGTTTGTGGGTTTAAAAGTATTAACGGGATATAAAGTAAAATAACGCATTTGCTTACAATTTGTACAAGAGCTTTAATTTTTCTGTACACAATATTGTTTTTTTTTTGCCCTAAGTTTTATCCAGATTCACTATCCTCCGAGGTTATTTCATAAAAATTTAATAAGTAACAACCATCTGAAATATTCCTATGAGACTTTCTACACTAAATGAATGGAAAAAGTCGAGAAGTCGGGGTGCAATACAAACATCTTCTAAATGGTTAAAGTAATCGATTAACCTCAGTAAAATTTTTGTTAGATTTTTTTTTTGTACATGAAGAACACAGGTATACATAGTTGTGGACCTAGGAAACCAAAGCTCCACTCCGCTTTAATGTAGTCAACAACTTAATTTTCTATAATTTTTGACAATTAATGTTAAATTTATTAAATCAAAAGTAACAATTTAGAAATGAAGCGAGGCAGAACTAAGTCTTTTATATTGCTTGAGATAATTTTAATGTTTTAGAGTCCAGCCGTAACACATAGTCGTCTTCATACGGCGATAAACATTTTTAAAAATTTCTATCGGCAATTAATTTTCTAATAATAGAACCGACAAATATCCCTTATTTGGAATTTTCATATGATAATTTTGAATACAAATTGATTAAATACTGAAAGGCCTGTTCTTCACGGTTGAGTGCGTTGACGAAGTTCTTCAGAAGAACCAGTTTGGTGTGAAGAGGTGGGTGAACTTGGCTAACTTTTCTCCCTTATTCAGTTCCTATAACTATAAAAAAATTTGGTAAGCCCAGATTGCATCCCAATGAAGAGATCTGTTATCTATTGAAATGATATGTAAATCAATTGGTGTTTTTGATTTCAACTTTTAGATTGGCACATATTTTCCAATGATGTTCATTATATTTGATGAAGGACCTTCCATTGTCTCGTAGCATTCTTTCGATTCTGAAGAAGACCAGCTTTCAGAGTGTATTCAGAACCATGAATTATCAAAAACCATTCATTTCGATTTCAGGATCCACAAAATATGAGTGTCTGCTACAGCAAAGCCAAAGCGATTCCGATACGAATATTGAGCCCATTTCTAATTATTTTTGGTTTTAGCGTATCAAATATTTTTAGTGCTTTATTGAAGATAGTTTAAGGTCCAGTTTTTAAAATATTGTATAAAAAGGGAAACGAAAAATTATGTGTAATTTTCACAAAATTGTTTTCTTTCAGCTAATGGTATTTGAAATTATAAAAATTACAGGATACACTGACGGTTTTTCGGTTATATAGAATGGAAGGGCTACCACCTTTTTTAATTTTTTATACTTAAATTTGTCAAAAATTCTTAAAACACATGCATTAGAAAATATACATATGTGTACGTATGAGTGGTAGGAAAGATAACTTTCATTTAAATTTAGAAAAATGTACAGATACACATACATTCCATATTTGTATAATTAATTTTTGTTGAAAGTCATTGTGCACCAAAAAAAAAAAAATATTGAAAAGCATGAAAGGCAACAAAAAATGTGATAATATCAACATAACCGCGTTACACACACATGTATGTAGATAAATGTATGAAATCATATATACTATATACTTTAGCCTTGTTTCATCCCTAACGCTTCATTACCTAAATAATTATGCAGCTTACTTGGTCTGAAGCAGCTTGTTGTCCTTGCTGGAGCGCTCACATGTATGCATATTTACATACATACATAAGTTTCTCTCCACTATACATAATTTGCTCAAGTTCGTCTTGGCCATTAATGCATATTAACACATCATGTAAGAAATGTACATATGAACAAATGAATATACATCCGTGTATGTATAATATAAATACATCGAAGAATACATATAGTTATATGTACGTGTATGTGCGAGTATGTAGACACATGCACAGCATTACTTACAAAAGTCGCTGTGTCATTACATCGTGAATGCGACATTAATAAAATTCACACTTTAAGCATAAATGCACATGCGTACTTACGTATGTTACATATATGTAAGTATGCATGCGTTTATTAATGTGTAAGTTACGTTGGCGCGCTCAAAAAATGAAATGAAATGAAAATTCATTAAGAATTTCATAAAAATGTCAGCATGAGGCGGAGGGTGTCACTTAACGTGGGTAGGGTGAGGTTGCGGTGTTTGTTGGCTGAAAGCCGAAAAGATATTTACAATGTTTGCACAGCGCTCTTCTCCTTTTACTAAAGGAGGAGTATACTGTACATATGTGTGTATGTGTATGCGCAAACTTATAGGCATGTATGTTTGTATATAATATTGTTTCAATTGAGAATCTTTCGCCTTATTCGTTTTACACTTATTCTCCAGTTTCTTCTTGTCCTTCTGCGACATATATCCTTCTTCAATTTCGCATGATGCAAGTGGTGTCCTTGTGATAATACACTGACGGCTTAAATGTAGTATTTACGTCATTCAGATTTACATGTCGTTGGGAAGAAGCGACAGCCTGCAGGACAGGTGGGTAGACAGAGGAAGAGGCGCATTCACAACTATAGGAATCTCAAGTTAACTGCAATATAAAAAAATTCAGAAGACAGTTAAATCGCGTATAAGAAAGGAGGTTTGTATTTATATGTACATATGTGCGTGTGTGTATCTGCATTAATGCGGCGCGATTATAAGAAAATAAGTGTATTTTTTATTTATTTTAATTTTTGGAGAATCGGTTTCAATATACACTTTTAGCATATGACCATAAGAGAGATAAGCATAATGAATCCAGCAAAAAAAGTGAGCCTGACACTGATAACCGATTTCCGAAAATATTTGTATATTCCTGATTTCACTCCAGAATTGACAAGATACGGAGCTTAGTCGAATATTGTATTATTGAAAATGTCAAAAGACATAAACAATACAGCTATTAAAATAATAAGCCTAAAAGTGGGTTTCAAAAAGATCGGTTTTTATGCAGTATGGCGTACGGTTTTTTTTAAGTCTACAATACTTATAAAGGCATAAAAGATTCAACGCGAACTTCGAAAAAAATAGTTTCGAAATTGTGCAGAAATCGTAACAATCTTAAAGATTGAAGTAACCAAAATTTTGAACGTCACTCTTGAATCTTTTAAACGGATATAACTCTTAAACTTTTTCCAACATACGAATATTATTAAGAAAAGGTGTTATCTTAATAATCAAAGAAAAATTACCTTTTTTGAGATACAGGTCGAATGTTTATTTCAATGGAAAGAGGAAAATATGTCATTAGTAATGCAAAACAATATCAGCCAAATGGTCGCCACGACTTCGTTTACAGGATCGTATCCTCTTTATGAAATTTTCCATCACCAAATCGCAAAGAGGCTACTGTATGCGCTCAATAGCTTCAAGAATTCCATTTTTGAGGTCTTGAATCAACGTTGGCCTGTTGGTGTGTACCTTATCTTTCACGTGGTCACAAAGGAAGAAGTCGCAAGGTGTTAATCACAAAATTTCAGTTTTCAATTGCGATCACTTCTTCGAGAGATAACACGGTCCGGTAATCTTTTCCATAAAATACCATCCAATTCCGGCCATAAAAAATTATTAGTCATCTCTCGGAACGAAGGTCAATGGTCCCGCCAGATCATAAGCCGCACCAAACAGTTACACGTTGAGGATGGAAAGGCTTTTCAACAAAAAATCTTGAGTTTTCCGAGCACCAGATTCGACAGTTTTGCTTAAGATGATTTTTTGACGTAAGATAATTTTTTGATGAAATTTTGGATAATTTTATTGCATTTCAAGAACAAAATGAGCAAAAAAACGACCCTGATGTTCGGCAAACTGAAGTTTTTGTGTTAAATCAACTTTATAAGCCTTAAGACCCAAGTCCAGAGTGTAGAAACGTGACAAACTTAAGATTCATTCATCACTTTGGGCTACAGAAGTAATATTCTCAGTTCTTCTTGAACGTGTTTTATTCTTCACATCACTAACTTACCCCAACAGCTCCATTTTACAAAAAATTTTTGTATTGCGATCTCTCAAGAAGCTTCACGACGACCGAAAAATGTTTTGGTTTTACAAACCGCCTCTGCCAGGTTTTTACCATTTTTATAGTGAATTTGAATAATTTCAGTGCGTTGTTATTTTTACTTGTCAAATGTCAAAACATTACAGCTTCAAAAATAACATCTACCAGAATAGCAGGCTATTCAAAATAACAACAATAAATAGGGATATTAAACTTGCAGTTTCGAAGTTTCAATTAGTGCCTTTTTAGGCTATGCTAAATATTTCGTTTTTATTTTATTTACCTTAAAATTTGATTTCTTTTTAAATTCAGTTAAAATCAATCCACCTTAGTGTAATACACGTGATGGCATATAACAGCATGTCTACATATAAAAACAAGCGCTTAAATTCTGTTATAAATTTACAGCGGTTGTATGAGTTTGCAAACTAACCACAATTCATACAAAAAATGGTCTAATTAACATTGTGATTTCCTGGGCTGGACCATATACTCCCTTTCTCAATAATATCCGAGTTATTTATTAAGTACATGCATGAGATTAGTTTTGAAATCAATCCAAGAATTACTCCATGGAGTATCTGCAGTGGGTAACATACGAAGTGTACTATATACTAAAAATGGCATTCGGACATAATACAATTCGCTTGGGGTAAAATATACATACATGTAAGATTTATAGAGTTTATTTAGTTAAATAGAAGTACAGCAGATTTCTGCTGGACGATCTGCTTATCGGCTTGACTCCTTGCTGACTGACTCCTTCTCATACCGGTCCATCACCTCTTGTCGGGTTGCCATGTTTCATACAAAACTAACTAAACTTCTATTCAATTTTCATATACGAGTAAAAATCTAATTGCGCACTTGCATCTTGGATTAGTCGATTCCAATCATTAAAATACGAGCAATCCTCGGCCAACAACGGTTTAGTAGCGAGACGTGAGTTAATCCTATAGTTGACTTCAGAGGAGTACCTATTAGATTACTCCAATGGTTCATATGGCCCGAAAATTTTTGTTGGGTAGTAGCATACGCAATGCTCTGCGTTGTACTTTATTCAGCGACTCGCATGTGATTTTTTAGTATTAACATAAAAGTATGCGCTGGCATCCAATTATATTCGTATACGAGTATAATATGTGTGCGTGCCTGGGCAAGTTTGTATGCGCTGTTATGCTTTTCACATGTTGCAATTTGAAGTACATATTTCGTGTTAATTATCCTGTTTGTGGTTTTTCTCTTCATTTCGCTATACGTCTGGGCGGTCCGGCCAAATCATTACAAGGATTGCGGGCTGTCTGTAGACCTGCTGCAGGTATAATCCTTTGTGTGGTTGTTTGGGTGTTTGTTTATTTATTTTATTATATTAATATGTCGTAAAATGTTTATTATATATGCATGCATATATTATAGGCAAATATGTATACAATTTGGGTGAAATCGAATTACAATCAAATTTTACATTTCGTGCGACGTGTTATTTATTTTTGGGAGATAATTTTTACTTGCGAGAATTTTATTTTATATTTTAATTGATTAAAACCAATTTAAAAAAAGTAACTCCTTCGAATAAATAAGTTTTTGACTATGGTATAACATACTTTTGTGGCAAATACTAAAGAAAACGGAATACCACCATTTTTTCCCTTTCAAAGTAGACCATTCGGCATTTGGAGTCAGCTCTGATGTTCGTGAAATGTCTGGTATATACTGTGGCTGAGCAATGTTTACGGTATTTATTTTGACTGAAAAGTTACGAATAAGTAACAGCGAGAAATTTGGCATTTTGAATTGATTTGAAGGGCAAGAATTTTCACAATTACGGGATCTCAGTTTTCGTATGAAAAATTTTGTATATCCCCGAGATCATATCTCTATTAACTGTATTATCTTATGACCAGAACTATTGTTGGGCTATGTTGTGACAGCTGGAGATAACGGTTGGGCGTTTCAGCTGATTTTTTTCGATTCTTTGATAGGTAAACTATCTGTTTCTTCCTTTGTTATCAGATTTTGGTACCATGGCACGGCTGTGGCTGCTGCGGATATTGAAGCTTACTTAGAGCAAAACTTAACTAGAACACTACCCTTTTCCTACTGGCTGCTTAGAAGGAGCACTGATCTCTTATGATGTTTTTTTTCTTTTCATTACCACATACATTTTTAATCGATAAGTGTGGGAGGAAAATCATAATGCTCGTTGCGCAAGTAAGATTATTAATTACGAAAGCCACCAGATATCAATAAGCTCCGTGCGAGACTGGACTGTATAAAGTCTGAAGCTATTGAGGAGCAACGAACACCTAACGATGCAATCCTACCTTAACTAGATGTCTACCAACTGTTTTAAAGTCTGATACACTTTTTTTTGGAAAATTCTTACATTTTGAGATAATGCTATGAGAGTTTTTTTATCCATAGAAGAATCCATAGCTACTAATGGGTACAAAATGCATGCCGAAAAACATATTTTCCAACTGTCTCGAAAAAAGAGTACCTTAAAAGTTAAAATCTTCATTGAACCTTAATGAAAAAGAGGAAACAAATTTTATTTTTGTGCACAATATATTATTTTCAGTAAAAAGCAACTCTGCTTTTATTAAGAAATTTCTGACCCTTAACTGACTCACTTTGCAGTTAATTGTTGAGGCAAATATTTATAGAAATTAAAGCTTACGCCAATCATTATTTTTTTTTCAAATCGAAACAAAGTTGATACAAAAAGCCACCATCACACACTCATAGTACATATATATAACAATTAATAAACGAAATGCTTATGCCAAAAAAATGCTGTGTAACAAATATGCACTGCAAAATATATAAATACACATACCCTTATACCATATATATTCATAGAAGCGCTGCTGTACTCGTAAAAAAACTTAATTACGTACCATAAAAAATAATTTAGTTATCACGAAATGAGCCAGCAATTTAAGTGGGCAGTAGCCGTATGTAAACAATGTAAACGCCATGAACCGCGCAAAGTATAAATATTTGGCTTTTCAATGTAATTTTTTACGCAGCACATCAGCACATAGTTGCTGCGCTTTTTTTAACCAACAATTACGTATACAAATAATATGGGTTTGGATATATGAATGTTTGAAACTGCATACACGTATACTCGTATATGTATGCAAATAGTTAATTTAAGCGCCGGGAAATATTTCGCTTTTTCATCGTATTCAATCAGCTTTGTAGAATTGAGGGAGCGTACATTTTTTTTTATTATTATTATAACCGATATAGTTGTTTAACCTCTTCCTTGTGTGGCATAATTAATATACGCGGCTGGATATTTGTGTTCCCACGCACACAGTGTGCAATTATAATATCAACACTATATTTTTAGTATGATTTTAGGCGCAATAACTCAATTTATGTGTTTTTTGTAGCTTTTGCATTTAGTTTTGATTTGTGTATAAATAAATATTAAGAATAGCTTATCGCTTAATTGCACGTTTCAATACATGAGCTGTTAATTTTTACCCATTTTCACTGGTAAATTATATTTTTTTAACGTATTTTTAAACGATATTATTTTTGATTTATAAACATTAAGTGTTTCAAATTCTATTAGGTACAAATCAGTTTTTACTTAATGACTGGAGTTAAGCTTTACTCAAAAAGGTTTTGAGTGGATGAAATAAACTTCTACTCTATATTAACAGGTTTAAATATATTAATCATAAATAATTAATTACATATTTAATTGCTTAATCTATCTGTAGAAAAGAAATATGTGTATAAATACAAAAAGTTCCAATAAATATTTTATAGCTTTACCGTTTACAAATGACTTATTTTAGGTAGACCGTCATATCTAAACTAAACTTTCTTAAAATTTAAATATATATTTTCGTGTTTCATTCGCCATTCAGTAGGAGAACTTGCTTAAGCGACAAAGTTTTTGGTTCTTTATTCAATTTTTATTAATTTGCTATGCAAATGGCGGTTGGTAATATAATATGACCAATAAATTTGAATATAATTAACAGTGCAAATAAGCTACCTTACTATATACGCATTTATTGCTGAGTTTATTCTATTAGTTCATTGAAAAAATTATTTGAAAATATGTATGCAATAATCCAAACATTGAATGTGTATAACGCTTAACTAGTACATTTCTTCATGCTTAAATATATCGTAGTATCTAGCTATATATATATATATTTTCAGCCCGCATACACGCTTAAAAGATTCCACTTGCCGTTTTTTAATAAATCGCAGATATTTTCTTCACAAATCGATTTACAAGCTTATGATCCTCAAAATACAAAATTGTGTACTACTTGAATAATAAATAGAATAAGTTTGTAATAGCAATAAGTATTTACTATTTTCTTTCTGTTTGTGCTATGAGCCAAATGATTAAAAATATAAAAAAATCTTTGATGTACTTATCTGCTTAAAAGGTTATGAAAATCATCTTCAATAGTACTGACCTCATTAGAGTAGGTATGCTTTTAAAACATATGTATAAGTATACATATATACCAGGAGTGTTTATTGAAGTTTGCCTTTTTTTTCGATAAAGAAAACACTTAATTTTCAGAGGAATCTCAAAATTTTTTTATTCAAAGTATTTACCATTGGTTTCTACACATTTGGCTCATCTCTTAGGCAAATTATGGATACCATTCCAAAAAAACTTTTTCTCTTTCGAGGCAAAACATTCGGCGAGACATTTTTCGACTTCTTCAAAATTAGCGAAGCACTGCTCTGCAAGGGAGTGTCCCATCGGTGCGAAAAGGTGATAGTCGGACGGGGCGAGGTCTGGAAAGTACGACGGGTGCGATAATATTTCCCAATTAAGTGTTTTTAATGTGTCTTTCACCAGTTTAGCGGTATGAGACGGCGCGTTGTCATGTTGCTAGATAACTTTGCCATGTCTTCGGGCCCATTCCGACCGTTTTTCGATCAACGCATGATTCAAATTGATCATTTGTTGTCGGTAGCGATCCGAGTTCGCCGTTTTACCAGGTTTTAACAACTCGTAGTACACCACACCACACTGGTCCCACCAAACACAGAGCATTGTCTTACGGCCAAAGCGAATTGGCCTTCCAGTCGATGGGCTAGCTTCACCAGGGGAAAGCCATGATTTTTTTCGTTTCGGGCTCTCAAAATAAATCCATTTTTCGTCCCCCGTGACAATTCGATGCAGAAAAGATTTCCTTTCGAATCGTTGAAGCAGCATTTCACAAACGGTTTTTCGATTTTCCATTTGTCTATCGTTCAGCTGGTGTGGCACCCATTTTCCATACTTCTGGACCCATGACTTTTAAACGTTGGCAAATTGCTCCTCGAGTCATATGTAGTGTTTCTGTCAATTTTTGTTGCGATTGGGTTGGATCAACATGCAATTCCTCGTCTTCGAACTTTTTCGCTGCGCCAGGATGTTCATTGTTCATCGAAATCTCCACTTTTAAATTGACGAAACCATGTCTCGCATGTTCTAGTCACTGGAGCATGTTCACCATAAGTTTTTACCAGCAACCAGTGAGCTTCAGCTGCTTTTTTCTTTTGATGAAGTAAGAAAAGCAACGAATGCCACAAATACGATTTACTTGGAACGAAACTCGACATATTCACTGAGGTAAACAAATATGACGCTATTATTTTGGCGGAACGTGACTTGCGTATTTTTGTAGGTTAATGTCAATAGAAAAAAATTACATACATGCCAAATCATAGAAATTTATACATATTGCTAGAGACATCTACTAGTAAAACCGGCAACCTTCAACAATCACACCTGTTAAATTTAATTAAACAGATTTATAAAATAAATTTAAAAGTAATATAATATATTTTGAATTAATAAAACATCATATATAAAAATAAAATAAAAAATTTAAAAAAATTAAGAGGGAAATAGAGAGCTAATGACAAGGCTTTTCATTGTATTAAGGAAACCGAAATCCATTTTTTGTCCCCATTTTCGCTCAATCAATTTCGTCTATACATATATATATATTTTATTTTGAGCCCAAAAAGGAATCAATCATTCATAGCATTTATTTCTCTTTGTATACATATGTATATATAAATCAAGTGTCTTCCTGTCCATCAATCAGCTGAGTTATGTACAAAATGACCTTAACCTGTTGTTTATAGTAAAGATAATAAACCGTTCACTTAACACAAGCCTAATACAATCCAATAAAGGCAAACGAATAAGAATTTTGTGTATATAAAAAATTATTCAACCGATGTTTTTCTCTTTTTAAATAAAAAAAACAACAATAATATAAGCAGTAATGACCCTGAAATCCTCCGGATAAATGCCTGCAGATGCAATACTACTAAACGCAGATGTGCAAAAATAGCTTTACTTTCATACATAAAATATCAAAATATAATAAATTGATATTAAATCGTGTCCGAAGCAATTTCGATCAAAATCAAAAATAAAATATTTTTATGTAAAGCTAATTTTGAGCATCAATCAATTACTAGCTGCCAACATCCATCAAAAGACCTGTTATTAAAAATGCCAAAAATGTATAAAATATGATGAACTTATTTTTGTTTACTGCTGATTCAGATAGAAAGAAGGAAAAAGGGCAGAATATCAACAAAAATAATAATTTATATTGCATTTTGTAAAGTATATGTGTATGTTGGAATAAATTAATGGTCGTATGGAAGTAGCCGAAAAAGGTCTCATGTGTTTCTAAAGGTATATCACAAGAAAGCTTCATTCAAACAAATCTTTTAAAGCGGTTCTTTTATTAGAATTCTGTGTGGAATTGTATTAATTATCTGATACCTATATATAAGAGTGACAAATATTTTTACTCATTCCTTTTAAATTTGGTTTGGAAAAATCCTTTATATAATAATATAATGCATATTTATTTAAAACATTTGTAATGGTTAAAGATATCTAAATGCTTTAAAAAAATATCAATGAGAAATTGTTCAACACTTAACCTTTGAAATAATTTTTGTATATATTTTGGATCCTTATATTGTATACATATGTATGTATAAAATAATAGCTTGCAGATTATTTGCTGAAACGAAAAAATACTTGTCACTTCCAAATGAATTTAGGCTGTTTCATACGAAGAAATGTTAAAATTTGGAAATTATAATTTTTGTGCAAATTCAGTGTTTTCTTTGGTCTACTTTCATAAAAGATATTTAATCGTTGTGCTAATTAAATAATTTTCTATAAAAAATACAGCGTCGAGCAGGGTCGAATGCTCGGATAGAATTTTGAAGCGCGTTTTCTCTAGTTTTCAATGCTGCAAGTCTTAGACGTTTTCTGCAACGGTGACAGTAAAAAGAATTTCAAGAAAAAATCATCTATCTAGCTTCAGTATTAAACTATATTCTATTTGGAACTAATAAACTTGAAGTAAATTTTATTTTTTTAAAGTGATTTTTTTTTAACTCCGAAAAAATGTAAAATACCTTTTGAAAATTGATTGATTGATTGCATTAGTTTTAGTCGGTGCTTTAAAGTCTAAATCATTGTAACGTTAACCAAAATATATTCTCTTTTTTTCTGTTAGACTAATGCAAATGCCACACTCTTAATAGAGCATGACACTGAAAAAATTAATTTTTTTTTCAATAATTTTTATTTTTTTGTTATCGTTTTATTATCTGTATTTCTAGTTTGCGTTCTGATGAAAGCTTTTTAGGAATTTTTTATGAGCTGCCTTTTTAATCGCAATTTTGACAATGCAATATCAGATCGTGAATCCCCCTGTTAAAACTACTCTACGAAAAATATTTGAAAATATACACGAAAACTCATTAGCTCATTAAGTGGACAATTATCAATATAATCATATGCAAATAATTAAATAATACTACTTCAACCAACGGCTACCGTAAAATCCAATTTGTCAATCACTCATTCCTCAAACCTTCACCTTCTATGGAGATAATTATTAAATAAACAATTACACAACGGAAAATAATTATCATACAAGGTGAAAAGTAACTTAAGAATGACTTTACAAAATTTATCTATATGCTATGGATTTATATGTGTGATACATTGAGGGACCAATTGAAATTATCAACTGAATTATAAGACATGCGGAAGGAAGAGCGTGGAGAGCACGCATTAAAATGAATATTTTAATTACACGAAATGAATGTCAGCAACAGAAACTCTAAAAAAAATTCAATAAAAGCATCAACAAAAAGAGTAATTAAAAATGATTGAAAAAGAAGAATGAAATTTACGAAAATGTTGCTGCAAGCGTGTATTTTATGGACATCCACAGAATGAGCGGTCGTTTGGTTGGCCTAATGAAATGAATACAAAAAAATACATATACATAAATATACACACAACCGCTGCCATATATATAGACCAAAGTTTCATATCAGAATGAACTGGTTATACGGAGGCTACATGTAATAGTCCTCCGCTTTCGTTGATTTTGGACCAATGTTCAATTTTTAATATGTGTGTAGAATTAAAGATTTCATACCCCGAAAGCTTTTTTGACGGGTTTAAAATATCAATTCGAAAAAATCGGTCGTTTATCTGCTATGGCATGTTCCGACAAACGATCGTAAAAACATACCAGTGTAGCTGTGTAAAATATCGCAAAATATGAGAGACCAGTTTGGGTATAAACAGACGGACAGACGTCACTTAGACCCGATCGATATAAATTTTGATGTTTCTATCTCTTCTTCTTCTGGCACCTACATTATAGTTAATTTATCCTTTCATATTTATGAAAGGTATAAAAACCATTTATACGCACAACCGCCAAATTGATTGCATTTTTGATAACAAAAAGTAAAAAAAAAATTAACAGGTTGAGTGGTTGCAACCTTTATGTATGTGGGTGTATTTCAAAACGAAATAAAACAATTTATGTACATGACATAACATTTATATTCATGAGCTTGTTAAATACACAACATACATACATCACATACATACATACGTGTATATAGTATGCCAGCAATTCACTATTCACGCGCATGCTGTGTTGAGGTATTCAAATGTATGCGCATTCGATATATTACTATTATTTTTTTCTTCAGAAATCGCTGTTGGGATGGCTCATTCATTTACATGCTTGTTCAGTTGCCCTTGAATGTTGGAAATGAAATAAAAAAAAAAATAATAATAATAATAATTTTTTTTAAATACACACTTAAAATAACTAATCAATCGAATGATTGAATAACCAATGAATTTACAGCGTAGACATGCGGGCAGCAGGCTGCAGGCCGATAGTGCAATGTCAAACCGCGCTATCTTTTTTTTTTTATTTTGTCGTGCAGAGCGAACGCCTGTGGCGCATAAACCACGTAACAACGGTACAAATGAATATGTACACGTATGTAAAGCATGCTTCACGGTTCACCAAAAAACTACGCATAAATATTTGCTTTTTTTGCCGCAAGTACATGTGTTGAAAATATTTATTCTTTTATTTATATACATAGATACATATGCATATACACATGCTCATACATTTTTTATAAATCCGATTGAACTCAATATTTTCAGCTTTTTTTGTTGTTGTTCGTGAAAAAAAAATATTTCTTTCAAATTTTTACTACTCCAACTGGCATAATAGGAATTTATGTTATTTGCAGGCATTTTAATTAAATTTGTTACAGAATCAATAAAAGAAAAAAAATTAATTATTCTAATGAAAATTTTGATTTAATTTGCGGTGCTAATATTTGAATTTAATGAAGCCAATATGTTTATTTTGCTGCGTTTATGGTGTATAATTCATTTCCATTTAGTTTAAATTAATTTCCAACATTGTATTTGTTAATGTTTTATGTTAAAAATCAAGGCTCATTTGGTTGTTTAAATATATTAGTAGCTATTTTAAATTTTTAATTAATTTTTATTTAATTATTAATTGTGGTTTAAATTATATAGCTTGTATGAATCAATCGAAATGTACATTGCATACTAATAAACAAAAACTTATTTATATTGGAAAAGAATTAATTTAATTTTTCTGACCTATGTATAAGTAAATATTTACCATATAAAGTGAGAAATTAACATTGGTAGGCTTTTATACAATTAACTCTTGCTATTCGATAAACCCAATAACCATAAAAAATTTCGCTTTGTCATATTTCATAATAACATTGAACTTCCTCGAGTTCTGTGCGAAATTCCACAAAGTTCGGATATTTGTTTTTCACTAGAAGTGTGTGGCTGCTAGTTTTTTTTGTTATTTATTTATTTATTTTATTTTTTTAATTTAATGAATCTACGATAATATTTTTATAGCTGCTCATTATTCAAGATACTCACGGGAGGTTGAATCATCAGGTAAGTAAACACAATATGAAATTTAGCTTTATTATCGTTCAATTAGTTTTCTTTCTCACATTAGTAAACAACAACAACAACAAGAAATTTAGTTTTTCTAATTGCTGTCGCCCCTCGGCAGGGATCTCAAACCCTGCGAGTGTATTTCTAACATAAAAGCCAAAGTTTTCCATAAAAACCATCAGCCGTTCGGAGCCGTTTAGTATAAATTGTTGGTATTGTAGCTACAAAAAGTTAAAGTGCAACGTGAAACAACAAGGAATCCTACACTTAATGTGTAAAGTTTTACCATATTGTTATTATTTTCTATTATTTTATTACTTTGGGCAATATTCATAAGCATTTTTATAATAAAATACTAAGCGCAAGATTCATCTTACAATGACAATGCTTAAAATTAATAGTAGACCTCTTATGGTAATGACGGCCCGACTTAACTCAAATATGCTCAGAAGTTTTTTTTTTAATAATTTAAGAAGATCACACATTTCGTTTACTTAAAAGAGATGAATAATTAAATATTGGAAGTCGCTCAGCAATTAAGCCTTTGTTTCATATCTTTTCTGACGTTAACACCGCTTCGCGATTATATTCGAGTTAACAGCAGCGCATAACTCATTCTTTATTTTCGCTGTTTGGCGACAATTGGAAATACCAAACACAGCCAGATTCTTCTTTGCTTGGTCTTTCCAACGGAGTGGAGGTCGTCCTTTTCCTCGGCGAGTACTGTGTCAAAAACTTTCATAGCTGGAGTATTATTATCCATCCAGACCAAATGTCCTAGCCACGATTTGCTGAACTATGTCAGTGTCACAATATATATGTATATATCGTTCTATAGACTGCGGTATTTGCTGTTACACAAAACCTTTCTCTCGAAAACTTCTTACGCCGACTCATCACATGTTGTCATCGTCCATGCCTCCGCACGGAAACGATTAGCGACTGTAGACTTAGGTTTTTGTTCGTCGAGAGAGGACTTTACTTCTCAATTGCCTACTCAGTTTAAAATCGTATTTGTTGCCAATAGATATTCTGTGTTGGATTTCCAGGCTGACATTGTTGTTGTAGTTAATATTGGTTAAAAGATAAACGAAATTATCTACGACTTCATCGTCTTGTTAAAAGTAAACGTTGTCCAGACCAATACCATCTAATTCCGGCTATAAAAATCATTATTCATTTTCAAAAAAATAAGGTTCAATGAACCCTCCTGTCTATAAACCGCACCCATTACACGCCTTTCAACAATAATTCTTAGATTTTCCGAGCCCCTGATGCAACAGTTTTGCTTGTTGACGTAGCTGTCGAGGCGGAAATGTGCCTCATCAGTCAATATGATTTTTCGATGAAATTTTATAACGAATATTAATCATTTTAATGGGTTGTTGAAGCATGTATCGTTCCGGTTTTCACGGTGATATAGCAGGCTGTTCAAAATAACCCAATTAATGGAAAACCTTTAAAAGCTTCTATATTCAATTCTGCAGCTTGTATTATTTTCTCCAACAATAAGTTGAAAAAGTCACACGATAAGGAATCGCCTTGTCTGAAACCAACTTTTTTATAGGACTCGGAGATGTCTTGCCCGACCCTGATTGAGCTTTTGCTGTTGCCTAATGTCAGTTTACATAACCCTACGTGTTTTGAATTTGGTATCTATTCAGACATAGCGTCGTAATGGCAGCGCCTTTTCTTGCTGTTGAAGGCTGTTTTAAAATCGATGAAGAGGTGGTGTGTATCTTCAAACCCTGTTTGACTTAACAATTATTTCTGAAGGAATTAAACAACAGAACTCAAACAATTTTTGTAGACAGTTATTTAAAATTGATGGATTTGAAATTCTTTAAGACTTCTGCGAGCTTTTAAGAATCTCCTAAAAATTATTGCTCATATTTCCTCATCACAAAAATAATCGCAGCGCACATTATTTACGAATCAATATTAAAATAAATTCTTTATTTACTTTTTCGCTCCGCTTTGTTTATATTTTCGGTGAAATATGTTTCTTTTGTTAATATATGTAAGAATGCGTGCATTGTGTTTATATTTATATTTGCATTATTATTATCATTATTAATATTGACTGCACGTTTTTCGAGTAACAACTCACCTGTGACTTGTTAAAAATCTGATTTATGTGCGCACTCGGCAAGAAAAGTAAACACAGAGCGTAAAGCATATATTGTACATACATACCCTACGTGTACCAACCCACATTAATGTTCATGTGTTTTGTACGATTTATCACCATATGTCGCACAACGGTTGCCATTACACATAAGCATATGTTTAAACAAAAAATGTTTCTCATGCGTTATTCTTTCTATTTAGATGTATACGAGTACATATACATATGTACATGTGTATGTGTTTCTAAATAATCTTAAAAGTTAATACATGCATTCTCTACTTGTCTCTGCGTAATTGCGTATACGCACTGACGCACTGGCGGTAATGTTTTTTCGAGGCATTTTGTTATTTGTATATTCAGAGAGAGAAAAATTATTACAATTAAAATGTGAATGAGCTTAGTGTAGTGTGTACGTTGTTAACGTTATATATATATAACAACAACAGCTTACAAGGAAATCATATGAAAAAATTAATTTTTTGTGACTACTCTGAAGCTTTGCCTTTAAACATTATAATTGTTTTACTTTTCTTATGTTTATATTTATTGTGGCCATGGTGTTGATGTTGTTGGCTTGCTATGAGTATAATAATGAAAAATAAATGCATTGTAAAAGTTTTTACGCTAAGGCATTCATGTGTGTGCTCTGCTTTGGCGCTGATGCATGCAATATTTTACCTTTGCGTGCTCTAGACAAAATACAGTCAACATATTGTTATGTTTATTATAAGTATATATGCCAAGTAGGGTGTAGAAATAAATGTAAATAAGGTTATGCTATGAAAAAATGCATATACATAATTTTCTTTCTTTTTTAGTTTCGCAAAAGGCATTTTATATAAAAAGTAAGAGCAGAAACATAATATATTTTGTAAAATTTAAATCGAATTTCAGATTATGGGCTCAAAAACTATATAAGTAATGGTTGAAATTAACTTAGTTTACTGTTTTCTTAGTTTTGCATATTTTATATTTTTTTTTATAGTCTAACTCTTTCGAACAAATTTAATTGTAAAAAAAAATTCTCTGAATTTGAATTGGTTTTAATATTACTCATTGAAAGCGATACATTTTATATTACACACCATACAAACAATTAATTTTATTTTATTACAATCATTGAGACTAACTAAGAAACAATATTTTTTGGAATTCTTTCGAAGAGAAAAGCGTGAATCAATTCAGTTTTATATGGTTGTATTCAATTTTTTAATATTTGAATATCTTCTACAATTTGGTAAGTTTTTTTGAATACCAAGAAAAGAATAAATATTTTATTTAAAAGAGCGTAGTCGATTTTGTTATTGCGTTATGTCTTGAGGATGCCTTCACTGAATTACAAAAAAATTATAGCATGAAAAGGATTTATGCTTTTCCAACCAACATGTGGTATTTTTCTTAGAATGCGGTGCCACGCCACTTTTGTTATATATACATACATCTCTATATTAGTATATACTCGTATGTACATGAGCATATTCCATAAGAGTATTTGTGACTCAACTACTCCTGATCAGCTTAACCGATTTAGATAAAACTTTGTATGTGTTTTTCAGAGAACTCATATAGAGTTCACTTAGGCTTAACTAAGACCTATTCTGATGTTACAAAAATTGAGCATCAGGCTTTATGTCCCATCCATTTTTATTCTCTAATGGATTTCATTAGTACCAATATTTTAACGTCGGCTATCTTCGATAGACCATCCAGCAATAGGTTCCAAAATTCCGAAACATAGTTCAGCCCAAAACATGATAGTGCTTGTAGCTTTTGTAGAAGCCTCTTTAGGGAGAACGTTGTAAAATAATTGAAATATTGTCATATGAGTACAAATTGAAAATATTGAAGAAAGGCCTAATGATATTGTATTTTCGAGCGGAGTTATAAATTTTAATTTTAAATAATAAGTAAGATACGTCATATACGTGAACATAATATACTTTATGGACTTCCTAATTAAAACGTTTGAAAATTAAAAATTAAAAAATAGAACGAGTAGAGAGAACTTTAACTGTAAAACTCACAAATCTTCATCACTGTTTCGAGGAATCAGTGTGTAATACGAATTGGAGTCACACGGGTTCGCGTCCTGACTAAGGAACATTCGTATATGAAAAACGAAATGTTTTTTTTTTTGGACTTTATACATTCAGGTTGGAACTTCAAAACCATAAACCATAATTTGTTGGAAAAATAAATGGTAATTTCTTTTATTTTTCCCTGAAAGCCTTGTTATGACAATTTGCGCTGAATGTTTCGCATCTTTATGTTTTTTCAACAAAAGTTAAAAATAATGTATTACATTAAAAGAAATTTACGCAAAGTTATTTATAAGTTTCGATAAAGAATGCTATCCTTTACATGCAATAATTGCAATTATTTATTTTTCGCCGTCTTAAGTTTTGAATTTCACTCATCAGAACGAAGATAACGCAGGAGCAGTGAACAAAAATTTTAAATTCTCACTAAATTCTCCTAAGGCTAAGTTAATCATAATTTTCACAAATTTTAATGCGTTGAACTCAATCCTTAAATATACCATAGTAATTCCATCACTACTATTATGTTATTTGTTTATGCTTTGTTTTAAATTTCTTATTCATACCGCATCGCATCAACCTCTGCGCACTAAGATCAAAAGTTGAGTGCACTAGAAGCTGCCACTCAGCCTAATATCCTTAAAAGGTGTCTGCTTTCATTTTCGTTGCTGAAATATTTTCTTTCTCCAAATTTCCTTTATAACACAAACCTTTAATGCTCTTTTCACGCCACTTCACCCCACAACAGCAGCGGCAGCAGCAGTTTAGTTTATTGGTGCTTTCTTTAATTACTTAATTTCCTTTTGCTTTAAATATTTTCTCTTTTTTGCTGTTTTTGACGTCAACAAGCATTTTACTTCCAGACAACGTGGCACTGTATTTACAGTGTTGTGCGTTTAAAATTCTTACTGACGCACATTAAATCGTTAGCAAAGCAGAGATGTGGATGATGTGGGGTGTTCCAGGGGTGTTGAGGGCAAGGGTGGTTGCTGCGCAAAATTAAAAAATCTCTGTACACAAATTAACGCACCACTTGTTAATCTGCTCTCCTAAATCAACAGTGCGTGAAACACGTTCTTAAGCTTGAAATAAAAAAAAATGTGAAAATAAAATTTTTATGAAAATTTCTTTATATGCCAATGAGAGCGTCAGCAGCCGGCAGCAGCAGGCAGTAAGCAGAGTGAAGTACAACGAAAAAAGCACAACAATCCCAACACGAGCGCAATACATTTTTGGGCCTCTTTTTATACATCGCTCAGCGTACAAGTGCCGGTCGTCACAGACGTCGTTTCAAAACAGTGTTGCCACAAACGATATATTTAATTTAATTTTTATATTTATTTCTTACTTTTTGTTTGCTTATATCTATATGCATGTACATACGTTCTATTATTTTTTGTACTCGTACATATGAACTTTGCTTGTTCTTTGTAAGACTTTGCAAGCCGCAAGCGTTTATATAATTTACATGCAAAACAGCGAGAATACAATAAAAATAAGCCATAAGTCTAACACATATACAAACATATATACAGGCATAAATATGTGTGTACGATGGGATTTTTCTGTAGAATATTTCTAAGATTGGTTTGAGAAAATATATTTTCATATACATGTATATGAATGCCTGTGTATGTGTGTACGTAATATTGCCTATGTATTCGTATGTATATTTGTATAATTTAAAACGTGCAGCTGCTACAACGGCATTCGCTGAGTGCATAGCAAGAGAATTTAAGGGATTAAGATTTTGATGTAGCCGCTTGGGAAGAGAGTATTATGGAGAATAAAATTAAAGTATACATGTATAAATGTTTGAATGAAAATTTAAATTAAAATTAAACCGCTCACAGAAAAAGGTTTAAACTCAGAGAAAATATACAAGAAGTAAGAAATATAAGTCTGTGAATGGGTTTGAAAAAAACCCAGATCAGTCTGACATTTTGCCGAAGGAAAATCAACAACAATCTGTATCTCGCGTTCTATAAACGCAACTGAACTACGCTGGCTGACGTTAGAAGGACGATATTTTGTACTAAAGAGGATAATGGAAACATGATTGAACACTCTACTCAGAAGTGTTTGAGCACGTGTCAATGATGGACATCTCCAAAGAGAAAATACGCCATATTCTACAATTTTTTTCTTCAATAAAGGGAAAACGTAAAGCAAGCTGCTGACTTAGTGTTTCTGGTCCTGATATTGTAACAGTCAATGATGAACAATTTTGGGTTCGTAATTTTGATGGAATTAGGGTTTTATTAGAACAACGCCAGACCACACCCGTCGATAATGATTCGCCATAGTCCAGACTATGAACCAAATGATCACCATCTGTTTCTGTATATGGCGAATTATTTGGCAATTACATTCAAAATGGCAAAAAATTATCGTATATTTGATATAAATTTGATAATTTTAACTATTGTAGTAGTTTTACCGTTATCCAAATCATCTCATTATAAAGCAAAGCGAATCGTTCCATAGTGATCTCAAACTAGTACATTACCAAACCAGAAGAATATTGTCGACACAACTACGAAATAGTTTTCGCTTTAATCTTAAGTGGTGGTTCCGTACTAGTGCTGAGATGGTTGAAAATATTCTTAAACGGGTAATTATATTTAAAAACTCTCCGCAGTTTTTTGGACAATTCCAAACAAATTTTTATTTTATTTTTTGAAGATTAATCTTAGTCTGTGGTTTATCAGCGAAAAATGTTTTACGAATCACGAGGTTCCCAAAACCGAATCTAGCAATCCACTTGTCGGCTCGGCGTTTACTTATAGCAAACTGACCGCAAATAACAGACATTTTTCGGCATGCTTTTGAAGTAATTTCGCCTTTTTATAATAAAATACCAATGCATAACCTATTTTCAGGGAAGAAAAGCTAGGTTTATCCATTCCCCGTTGTTTTTCGGAATTGGGCATTCCACAAACCTCAATTCACCGTAATTTGCATAAAGATTTGGGCCTCGACGCTTACAAAGGTCAGTTTACACAGGAACGCAAACCGGCCGATCATCAACAACGTAGTGTTTTTACTGATTGCGTCCTTGAAATCCATAAAAATGACGCGGAATTCCATCGATAAATCATCTTTATTGATGAGGTTCATTTCTACTTCGATGGCTGGGCTAATAACAAAACTGACGCATCTGCGGCTCGAGAAACGCAAAATTTATTGTTGAAAAGCCTCTCCATTCTCAACATGTAACTCTGTGGTAAGCCCTGCGTTTAGATAACAAATTTAATGAACAGGTATCGTTTTTTATTTCACAATTTACAGAACTTAATGACTAAAGATTACTTACTTCTTTCTATTTCGGTCTTTCAAAAATGTATTTATTTTTTCTAATGGCACGGCCAATTCAATAAGCAATTGGAATGTTTTTTAGTTTTTAATTTAAATTTTAGCAAAATATCGCAAAACTTTTTAAAAGAACTGATATATTGAATATCATCTCCAAAATTTCTCCAAACAGTAATTTATATTTGCGACTTTTTTCATTCATTTTTTTTCGTTTTCTTCTAAAAAACAATGAAATATTTTCAAAAGAAAAAACTAATTAAATCAATATACATACATATTTATTTTTAACTTCATTTGACTTTGTTCACAAAAAAGAGGAAAAAATGCAGAAATAAATGCAAAAGCTTTATCCGCACAGTAATAACAGGGATTCTATATTGAATATTTTGGTATTTTCATTCAATTGATAAATAAAAAACAAACAGAAAGCAACTCCAATATCGCCCTTTGTTCGGCACGCTGGAAAATCCTACAACGTTTTGTCAAATATGTAAATATAAGTAAATAAAAGCTAACTCGCTATCTTTTTTAATACAGCATTTTTTTTAACTCTATTAAAGTACACAATATACTTACATACATACACAAAGAGATTGAAAGAGTGTCAAACGCCTATTCAAGGGTTGGAATTATTGCGAAGCGAATTTTCGGCCGAGCTCCTACTCCAATTTGTCGTTTTGCGTCTTGATGTTTTTCCAACAAATGGAGGGAACTGCAGTTTATACTAAGCTGCCTCCGAACAGCTGATGGTTTTTTTTACGAGGAGCCTTTTTTATTTCATGTCCGAAATACACTGGGAGGGGTGGACATTCCCTGCCGAGAGGTGACCGCAATTAGGAAATTTAACTTAATTTTTTATTTAAATAAATTTTCCATATTTTTTGGATGTTGGTGGCACCGGGATTTGAACCCGAGGCTTCCGAATGTCAGTACGCAATGCTAACCACTCGACTCTACCGTGACCGTCATTCATAATACTAGAGTGAAATATGTAGAATGTAATCAAAATAGTTGTATATTTCGTCTGTGTGTGTGTGTGTACACTTATTAATAATGTATTATATGCGAAATTTCATTATATGTCCGTCGAGTTAAAATTGATATATATTTTCCTTTACATAAACACTACACACGTGCATATGCACGTACGAGAATGTATACCTAAGTGATACTTTGTAAGAAATTTTATATATTTTATTATTTACTTTGGTTTTCTTCACACGAATAAGAGTGTGCGCTACTGTTTGCGTATACTTATGTAGGTATGTACGTACAATATATATAAGTATATGTATACATGCCTTCAAGTGCAATAATTTGCGCGATTTTCATTCTTCAATTACATTTTCTATTTGATAGTGAAAATTACTGCACACGCGGCACACCTCCAACATCAATTGCAATAAATTTTACGCTTATTTGTCTGCGCTACACGCGAAGCACCGCACATAGCATAGCGTAACACAGCAGCAGCAGCGGCAGCAGGTGTTGGCTATTGTCAGTGCATAGTAGTATTAGTGCTTTGTAGCTGATGAACGTTGTTGGTATTGGCCATTGCTTACCACTCAACGCTCAACGCCCACTAGAATCGCCCACGGAAATCGCTTGCAATTCAAAATTATTCATATATACAGTTATATGTGTGCATTTGTATGCAACAAAAATAAACTACTAGTAGCAGCACTTCTTGTAAACGCATGTCGCTCATACGCCCCGTCCAAGATACATACTCTTGAACGAAATCCGCTCACTGCTCCTGTTGCACTTGTACAACATATTTTGTGATATATATTATCTGCGCGCAGAATTCGCATATTTCATGTTCGTTCGATATGCAATATCGTAGATAGTTGTAGTGAATGGTGCATGCGGAAGTATGTTTGCCATCGTATACAGTGGGCCGGAAAGAAGAAAAAATTCTTTTAAGTAAAACTTCATTTTAAATCCTTTTCATAACATATATATTTTAAAATCCAAAAAGGATTCACTTTATAACCGTAGAAATAAGAAAGAAAAGGAAACGCATCAGTATGAACTTAAAATTTGATTTAATTAAAAGAGGTATTGAAATGAGTCAATTAATATTTAATATTATCTTGATACCTTCCAAGAGAACATTTTTTTCGGTGATACCACATACAAAACCTTACTATTATTTTTAATATATTTGTAATCCCCAAGGTATATTTGTGTTGGTCACCATGGTATCGGCTAATAGTGAGAGCCGATGCCTTTTGTTTGTTCCAGAAGAAAAATTTTCAAAATTCAAGGAAAATTTGAATATCCTTTAAATTTCGCCAACTTATTTCTGAAAGTTCCCAAAATATATTATGGGTATTAAAAGTAACGTCGTTCATTAAATTACAATAAATGGTTTTATTCGTGGCAACCCTTCATATTAATATCTTGTACAGAATATTTATTTAATTCACTCCAAAAAATTTAAATCTTATAAAAAAGTTCAGTAAAATTATAAAGAATTTTTAGTCGCAAAAAAATTTTCAGAGTGAAAAAATTTAATTTTTTTCTTGCATTAAAGGTATGCACTGTGCAGGATGACTATACTAGCTCAGTTCAGAGCATAAACGGATACGGAAATGGATGCATGTTGTTGCATACTGACTGGCATAGCCCTCATCCTGTCTCTCAAGATTATTTGAAAAGTGATTATATATATACATATGTATGTACGTGCATACGTTCTTTGTATTACATTTTGGCGTCTGATAGTAACTGGAAAGTTACCTACACTATTTTGTGCTACTTCTCAAGTTCAGCGCAAGTGGCTGAAGTTTCACTACGTGGTTTCTTACAATATATTTGCCACTTCTTCCCCTTCAGCTCTTGCTACTCTCCTCTTTCCACCATTGTGAAGTGCACTTTTCACCGGTTTCAACGATATGCAAACACAATTGTCTGCATCTGGCCCATTGCTTAAGTGTTATCAGTTCGACTATTTCCTGCTGCTTTCACGTCTTAGCATTTTCCGTTTGCTATGTATTCGATATTTCATCGCTTGCGATAAAAATCAATAGCTTTGCGAACGAGTGCGGTGTAGTGGCACCCGCCGTAAACTGCAATGCGGTCGATGATCTGTGAAGTAACTCGGTAGATATTACGCCAAGAACTGGTGCGCTTAGCAAGTAAAACTTGCTTTTTGAAATCTTGCTGTGGCGCCACCAACCGTGCACGGATATCTTGCACCTGCTGTCCTTACAAGTGGTAGATAGTTTCTTACCTACGCGCCGCCATTGGTAATCAGGTGGGCGTTCACCAACACTTTCGCCTGCAACATGCTATGTGAATTGCCTACACACAGATATCGCATTGTGTGGCGCCCTTAAGTGACTAGGCAGTATTTACTCAACACATAAAACATTACTTTCCACGACCCTAGTTTTGCCACTTTACGCTTCTTCTTATTGCTACGTGTGCATGTGGCACATAAATATGTGTAAATATATAGGCATTTCTTGGCATTTTCCAAAGTTCTGATTATAGTTTTCTGCAGCATAATTTTCGGCACCACATATGCACATGTGTGTATACTCGCATACCTATATATATTTAGTTGAACAATCGCCTGAAGTAACCCCTGCAATTTCATGCAAATTATTGCTGCAGCAAATTTATATTTTATTCCCTTGTTTGTTTTAACGCCTCATGTCCGTAATTAAATTTAGCTTATCGAAACATAAATTGGCAAGCAATTTATGTTACCGCAGCGTACAAGTGGCTATTAATAATTTAGAATGATTTGATGTGTGTGGCAAAAATTGAATTTAAATAAAATATATGTATATTCCTAGGTGTTACTTAAAGTAAATAATTCCAAATTTTCGTGTTGTTGTAAACAAAATTTAAAGTCCGCAAGCTTTGTATTTTCCACCAAACAGATATTTCATAAAAAATATAATTATGCGGTATACTTTTGACATTTCTAAACAGTTTTGTTAACATTTTTGGTCTTTTATGACTAGGTTATAACAATCTAAGGTTTCTTCAGAAGCTCGTTTGCTTTACATGCCCATCTTGTTTGTGGGACGTCAGCGACTTTTACTATAAAGAAATAGTTATTTTTAACTTTTTTTCCTTAGTAATAATAAAGTGGCGGCCGTGGTAGCCGAGTGGTTAGCGTTGCGTACTGCCATTCGGAAGGCTCGGGTTCATATGTCCTAACGCATAATATCCCAGTACAAACACAAAATTAGTTTTGAAATTAATTGGTGGGTTACATCAAGGAGTATATTCGATAAATGACATTCAGGCATACCATAACTTTTGGTAAAAATATTTATCATATAAATTTGAATTTATATTTTATTGTCAATAACATAATTTTTCGCATTTTTTCTATTTTCGGTGGAATACACATACGAGTATATGCTTAAATTTATGCACGTCTTCTATGTAGCAATGGAGCTCACCAACAAAACGAAAATGACTGTTTCATATATTTTCTGTATATTGTATATTTATGTATATATATATAATTGGCGCTTTGTAACCGCTGAAGCGATTTTTTTATAATAAGCCGCCTGATTTTTTATGAGAAGCTTTATTTCATGTCAGAAACATACTCGGAGGGGCTGACATTCCCTATATTTTTATTTAAATTAAATTTCTTTAATTTTTTGGATGTTGGACACCAGGATTTAAATCCGAGTCTTCCGATATGGCAGTACGCAATGCCAACCACTCGTCTATTGCGGCCGCGACAATCATGGGCTAACAACAGAGTGGTTCAATTGAGATAAATTATGACACATTCACATTCAGGTAATGTTCCCATTGCATAATACTTCTATGAGTTGGTAATATAAGTGAAAGGGATATAAAAGCTCCAGCATGATGCCGAAGGCTGGGGAGTCAATGGATGAATTGAAAGGTTTAAAGATTTGGTATAAATAAAAAAAATATATTTTATTCTTATTTTTTATTTCAAGTCAGATTTTTCCTATTATTTTGTCAAACTGAGTATATGTAATGATTTGGAAATACCACTTTCCCCTATTTCTGTGATTTTTTTTTTAATTTTTGCTCGACTTTTATATTCATTTCAAGTCATAACTCAACTTGCTCTGAAATCAGTAAGTCCAATACAGACATTTTTCTGGAAAATTGCTGAAACCAAATTTGTAGCCCTTAATCAAATAAGTGTTTTTCTGTTTCAAATGTGTACGTTGTTTGATGTGTGCGAAATAATAGAACTGGTAATTCAAGTAGATATTGAAGAACAATATTTGAAGATGTTGAAACACAAAGCTGTTTTCGGACGAGCTCCTCCTCCAATTTGTCTTGTTGTCCTTCCAAAAAAAATGGAGAGATACAGTTTATAATAAGCCGCCTTAGATTGGTTCATGGTTTTTTATTTCATGTCAGAAATACACTTGGAGGTGTTGACATTCCCTGTCGAGCGGCGACCGCAATTAAAAAATTCAAATTAGTTCTTTTATCTATATGGATCACTAAGTCCATTTGTAACTCTTATTTTATGAGTGCGATGAACACCAGCAAGAAGAAAATACGCTATTTTCTACAATTTTTTTTCTATATAGACAAAAATGCAAGTCAGGCAGCTAAAAAATGTGAGTAGTGTTTATGGTCCTGATACCGAATTAGTCAATTATGTGCAATCTCGGTTTCATATCGGTTATTTTCATGTAAAAGATGATCCACGGTTTGGAAGGCCAATTGTCGAAAGTGTCAAAAAAAGGATGTGATTTAGTCTCACTATCAAGGCAAGAAATCATCCACTATGACTTGAACTAAGCTCTTAATTCGGGCCTGTACGATAAGCAACTCGATCGTCTGGTGAAGGAAACAATCGCACAGCTTTGGATAACAGGAAACCACAACATAACTTCCCTGTGTTTCATTAGGACAACGTCTGACCACATATATAGATAGTGACTCGTCAGAAGCTACTAAAGTTTGATTGGAAAAATATGATGTATTCACCTTATAGTACACACCTTGCACGAAGTGCGACAAATGATTGGTTTGTGAAAAGTTGACCTAAAGAGAAACCTGTGAAAACCGGTTTTTAAAATTTTTTTCTATAGCAAAAGGTTTTAATATTAGCTTGATAATTCTAACACTGCTAAAACAGCCTTCGATCAAGTGCAAAAAAAATTACTTTTTACTTCACTTAATGTAATTGGTGCTGTTTTACCGCTCAGGGGCTTTTCGGCCGTGCTCTTCCAATTTGTGGAATGCGTCTTGATTTTTTTAAACAAATGGAAGGACCTGTAATTTAATCTGAGCCGTCTTCGAGTGGACGATTTTTCTTTATAAAGAGTTTTTATTTTATGTAAACAAAACATTCGAAGAGGACTTGACACCCTCTGCAAAGGTGCGACCGCATTTAGAAAAATTACATAAAGTTTGGTTTTTTGATTGTTTTAATTGAAAAGAACTCGCATTGTTTTTAAAACCTATATTTTGGCTATAGTTTTATACTTCATATTGGTGTAATATTAATTTCGTATATTTTTTCACTTCATTATTTTCTATAATTGTTTATTTTCAAATGAATTATGTATGTGCTAATCAGCGAAATGATTTGTGAAAAACGTATGAAAATCTTTGAGTAACAATAATTGCCTCTAACAGGTATCCTGTTTGTCATATTTAGTTTATATTTTTATTGGTATTATTTTTACTGTACTTTTCTTCTGCTATGACATTGAAAAAGGAAGAGAAGAATTGTTTTTATGTAATTTAATACTAAAAATTAATTTTGGTTCAGTATTTTGTTAGAATCACAATATTAAAGTACTTTAAAAAGTACACAAAAATTAAAAATCATTAAAAGAACATAAATTTAAATACATTAATACCACTTTACAACACATTCACATCATTCACTATTCTAATAAACTTCCCTTCATTTCTCTCATTCCACTGCTACAGTATACAGCCAGCACTAATTTTGAGGTCAGTGTACCACCACGAAAATTAAATGTAATTTTGTTTACAATTTTCAAATACACAACGCCAACACGAATCCCTTACCTGACCCACCGAACCGACCGACCGAACCAATGCCTCAAAAGTCCACTTAAATATTTTCATGATTTTACCACGAAAATTGTTATGAATGAATATCCCCAGCCATGAATAACTTCTCTATTCATCTATGCTCATGTCCCTAAGTCCCGGTGTTGTTGAAATTGCGCCAGCGTTAATCTAATAAACCTGATTGCACTGATATCCGTTAATTAATATCCACTTCATGAATATGTACATCAGTATGTATATATGTATGCATGCGGATAACCGGTGTGCCAAGTGCGGTAAGTATTGGGCGGAGAGATGTTGAATTGAGAGTAGGTGGTGGGTGTATAGGGGAGAGTATAAAATTTTGTTACACGTGTAAAAGAGATTATAAGTATGGCATGAAATGGGATGTCTCTTCCTTCTCTCCTCTGCGCCAACAACCACTGCCAGCTGCGCTGCTTTTCCTCGCTGCTGTTTGCGGTTCAATATCTGTGCCGGTTTGAAGGTTGTAAATTTGTATGTGTGACTCGTGGAGAAGCGGGAGGGGTTACAAATACCTCGGTGAAAAGTTCGGACGTTAGGTAGTATACATATGTGTGTGTGTTAAAATAACTTTTTGTTAAAACTGTTGAAAATCGCCTTAAAAATAGGTTAATTAAAATACGACCTCACTACATTTTTATTACGCCTTGTGGATTTGCCTTCGCCGTGAAAGCCAATCAACTTACTTCTGTGCCGGCTTAAGTATTTATCTCTACATATTTACGTACATCCATTTAGTGAATGTATGTGTAGATATTGTTAATATATATTGGCAAGTTAAGGCGCTGATATCGAGGAAATGTCGGGTATACACTGGATTCCAAAAGGCCGTGAGCATACCGTTAAATAACAACAATTTGCTGGTTTCCTTTCCGTTAGCTTTTAATATTTTTTCATCTCATTTGAATGTATGTGTATGTCCTGAGGCTGCTGAGTGCAGCAAGTCAACCTGCTGTTGATTATAATAAAATGAAAAGAAAAAGCTAAAAAAATTACAGCAAAAAAAAAACAACGAGTAACAACAAAACTTAATTTTTCAACATTACAATAACAAGGATAACAGCTCGCTAGTCTACCTTGTAGGCCCAAATTGTCGACACAAGGATTTTATAATCAAAGAATACAACAACAAAAACACTGCACTGCACGGCCGAGTAAGCGCACGTTAGACCAGAACAATGTCCTTTATGCCATGTTTCTACTACTATTGTTCTGGCACTCTCTAATTTTTGTTGCCATGGCATGGTTATTGTTGCTGTTAGGTCGTGTTTTTTTTGTTTTGTTTTTATTTTTTATTTTTGCTTTTGCTATTGCTGTCGGTAATGCCATAAAATTTTATTTTCATGTGAGTGTGTAATGAATGCCAATGAAGGCAGCCTGTTTTGAGCCTGTTAACTTGTCTAAGCCGGCTAAGCGAGCGACGACCATGCGATAGCATCGAGCGACTGACTGACTGAATTCCTGCCTGCCTGCCTGCTAAACTGACTGAGTGACTACGGTCATAAGCGGTGAGGTTTTACAAAATCATGTTGGATATGCTTATGTATGCATGCATGTGTATAAATATACATGTTTGTTGTTGCTGATAACTATGTTTGGTTTTGAAAAATAATGGCAAAACTTTGGCGACACAATAACGCCGTACAAATCTACTAGTGGAAGGGTCAAGCCCATGTGATAACCTCTCCAATACATTGAATATACTAACATATATGTATATATATACATACATACTTCTACATGTACATATATACAATATTTACATATTTAAGTTTACAACAATGTTCCAATTATTTTTCACCATGGCTGTATATGTGTATGTGTATATACTCGTACATATGCCTGTGTGTATCCCTTTATTTCAGCGTAGTTTTTTATTTAAGTCCGTATGCAAATTTTTTGAAAGTGAATTGAATATTTTATTGGTATTGGTGTGCACATGAACTATACGTGTATGTAGAGTATATACTCTCATATGATTATGCACATGCCTACATATGTACTTGGTGACCATGTAGAGAGTATTTCAGCTAACCCAAACTCAGTTTGCAACCTTTTCATCTGCACTGATTAGATTGGTTCGTGTAAATAGAGTTTCGGTAATAAATATAATACTTTAACGCCTCAAGATAAGGAAGTATAGATAACTTTATGGATTTTTTTTTCACTTCTTTAAAATTTTTTCGTTAAAAGTTGGGGAATAGCTTAAGCATTAGATTTTTAAACTGTGAACGACCTCAAAGTAAATGAGTGGGACTCGATATCAAAAAAACTATAGAAGTTTTTGAAAAAATTAATAATTTTGGCCTTATAATATTTATTAATAAATAAAAAACAAAAATTAACCGTGAGGCTGGGAGTACTAGGTTATTGGATCTTTGTTTTGTATTATTTTAATTATGAATCGTAAGTAATAATGGTAAGGGTGACGGCATTTTTGGAGTAAACTGAGAGTTTACTCAAATTGTTGGGAAAACGTCTAGAATTACATCAGCATTTGAATACGGAGCTCGGCAGAAAAATAGATTTAACGGTTGGGTATGAATAAATATAGGTAGGAAAAGTTTACTCAAAATGTATTTAGCTATCATAAGAAAAATATCCATACTAATCAATTTTCTCAAGTCAGTCAACCACAAACATTTATTGTTCGAATCAAATCTTATAAACAACTTTTTATAAAAAATATTTATTTCAAACCGTAATACAAATAAGGACGGTCTATAAAATTGACACTAAAAGATTTTTTAACATAACATCTTAGTTTCATTCTAATTTAAAGGTGTTCCCAATTTAAAAATATTAAATAAAATTTTCATGAAAAAGCAAAGAGCTCTTGAAATAATTATTTTCATGCGATTTTTGATGTATTTTGCTTGTTTTTATGTTTTTATGATTTTTTTCTATTTTTCTTTTTTTATAATATTGACAAAGCGTAATTTTTGAATTCAATTAAAGTCTCTATTTACCATAGTTAGATTAATCCTATTTACGTGAAATATGCACCGTTTTGCCCTATAACTTTTTGCCATTTTAAAGGTAATGTCATTATGCCTCTCTTAAGAAAAAAATAGAACAATCATTTTCCACCAGCCAAATCATTTGCCAGGGAGAGGTCCGGCATTTCCCTCCTGTTGACCAAAACCAGGGCGCTTCTGGACGATTTTTTCCTTTAGGAAGTATCCATTTTAGTTTGACATTGCTGCAAGTAATCTACTTTTCAGCACCATTTACCATCCGCTTCAGAAATGGGTCTATTTTGTTGCAATTTAGCTCCTGTTGCACGCACATAATGAGCTACTTTTTATATTTAGTTATTTTATGTGTTTCCGACGGTTTTTTTTGTATTTTTTTTTGCTCTTAAGTGATAAAAATAGTGCTCGCCTGATGATCAGACTCTACGGCTTCCCATTGGCCTTCCATATTCTATCACATCAAAATTACCGGAAAGAAATCGACCAAACCAAAATGTGCATGATCAACTGTTGCAGTATCAGAACCGTGAAAACTATTCACATTTTCAGCCAGCTGACTTGCGATTTCGCCTTTATATAAGACCAAGTTTACAACATAGCGTATTTATTCTTTGCTGGCGTCCATCTTCGACATGCGCTCAATCACTACTGTGTTCCTATCATATTTTTTATCTTTCTAAAGCCATATAGAATATTCGAATGGATTACTATTTACCAGTCCTAACATTTTCTTTTATTGACACGTGAACTACCGCAGACTAACTGCAGTTTTAGATTTCTTTTTACCTATTTGTTCTCATCGCAAATCGCTTCTTAGTAGAACTTTTTACTATTTAATCACTCACCCTTGAATTGATTGTTGATTCTTTCATTCATTCAATTTTCAATTTTCCTACAAGCCCTGGACTAAGTTTAATTCAACGCTTCATGTTGAAAGATATAAAATACTTTTATTTTTTGTAAATATTATGACATACAATATTTAAAATAAAATTTGTGCGACTTTTTCACATTTTCACAAACGCTCGGACCAATGGCGTATACTACGAGTATGTGATGTAAACTGCATGGGTGTATATCACATACCAATATATCTGTATTTATTAATAAGTGGACTTTTGTTTAGAAATATTCAAAAAATAAAAAAAATAAAAGTAAAATCAGAAACATATATAAACATACTGCAATGTATGTAAGAAATTTTTTCTAAAAACTACACCTAATATAGCTATGTACTCGTATATATATATTTGTACGTTGCATTAGGTGTAGTTACATGAAAAGTTCTATCGCTTGAATTATGTAAACGAAATAGTTACATATGCATATGTACATTTACTCGTATGTGTATTTTATATGTAAACTCACCTATTTAAACCTCTCATAGTGTCTAAGTGCCGCTTGTACATTATTTATAAAATGTTCAAAGGCATTATAGCTGAGCAGGTTACATATGTATATACAAAAAAATATATGTAGATTTTTTAGCTGTTACTTTTATAGTTTAATGTTGCTGTTTGCGTTAACAAAATGTTATTGTAACATTTTATGGCAAACAATAAACAAATTTGTGTTTTTTTGTTTTTTCTTAATTTTTTATACGCTTTATATTTGTATGACGTGATATAGGAAAGCTTTTCGTTATCTGTATTTTGTAAATGGAAAGTTCGGTTAGATAAAAAAATAAAACAATATAAGATTTAATCTATGGTTTAGAAATTCTGTTGAAATTGTATGCTACTAACTGAAATAAATCGTAATTTACGAAACTTTAAAAAATTCGGATAAATTTTATAAGTTTAATGGTTATGAAATATCAAAATAATTATATAATATATATTATATATGTTCGTATATATAAAAATTTTAAATAATTGATTGTAGGGTACCATAACATACGATAATATATTATAAAATTATAATCTCAACATTCCAGTATACAACTCTTTCACCTGCGTTCAAATTAATATTCGATGCTTCAATATAGGAATTCTTGTTCTCAGTTATTGTTCTAGTTAAGAGATGCCGCCACATACTGTATACAATCCAACGTATACACATAAAGTTATTTGCTCTGTTTTGCGTATATTTTTGTAGCCAATATAGTTTACTTTCTGCTATAATCTAAAAAGGCAAAGCGTATGCCGAATCGCTGGAAATGATACAGAGGTTTTACGGTGAATCGGTTTTACCAAAAAACATCCATGGTCACGGTGGTGTGAAAACTTGCCCCGCTCAGTTACTCCCTCAACGTCTGCGACTGACGTTAATACTACTACCACGAAGTAGTGGTGAATGAAATTCGTCCTTTAAGTTTGAGAGAGATAGCTAAATCAAACTATCTGTGTTTTTCTCTTTCTAAAAACTACACTTCGAGGCATCCGTTTTCAGTGCATATAGGATCCAAAAGAGAACTCGAGAGGACTGAATTTAATTCTAGAAAAATATCTAAAAAATGTTTTCATGATTGAATAATTCATTGGCTTTAGTATACTATTTTCGAATGGTTTTACTTTCTTTCAATGTATTTATATATATTTTATGTTTTATAGACATATTCCTAAAACATATTTCAAATATTATACATCGACTTTTTTCACCTCGTTAGATTGATATTGTGTTAATTGAGAGGTTGAAAAATCAAAGTAAATATGCCCCGAAACCCACTCCTTACTTGCTTTCTTTTAAAAATAAAAATTTTTGGATTAAAATTGTATTATATTTAAAACTATTTTCAGAACTATTATTTTTCTTCTTTTTCACAAAGTTTTGGAAACAGTTGGAGATATAAAGTAAACCTTTGTGATCTTTTTTAAATTTGATGTTTTTCTCATCAGTTGCTCTCAATCAGTATCCTTTAGTATGGTCATCATTAGCAAATTGTATAGTATGGTCTTTGTTCGTTCGGGAAATAATTTCCTTTGTGATATCTGAGTCAATACAAAGTAGCACCAGTCGACAAGAATGGTACACAATGCACCAGCATTATCGAATGATTATCTAACAATAATAAAAAGATGAAATCGTTTTCAACTTTCTAGTTATTAGAAAATACTTCAACGCCAAGAATTATAGAAAACTAATTTAAATCGCCAGGGAATGTCCACCCCTCCGAGTGTATTTCAGACATGAAATGAAGGCTCCTCGTAAAAAAACCATCAGCCGTTCGGAGACGGCTTAGTATTTGTTGGAAAAGCATCAAGACGCAAAACCGCTCGGCCGAAAATCGCTTAAGCGGTTACAAAGCACCAATTATATATATATATAATTTAAATAAAAAAATTTAGCTAATTTTTCCGTACCCTTTAACCGACATATGGCTTTTTATTAGAAACGATAATTCTCATTTTAAAAATACTCTCCGAAGTGTTGAAATCTAGTGGCTAGAAATGAATGCATTTTAAATAAAAATGGGCTTTTTGAGCGCCTCGTCTGATCTTAGCGCGAACTGAATAACGTACGTTTAGTAGGACGCACTTCCACTCACTTGGTTGCAGCGCCCGTCGAAATCAATATATTTTTTTGTGCTCTATTATTTGGGTCGCATATAAATATGTACTCTTATATGGAATTTCTGATTTATATTTATAATCTTATTGATTTAAAATTACTTGTGAAGAATGAAATTTGTTTTCTTACTAAATTGAGAAATTTATGTGCTATAATTAATCATGAGTAAGGTTTTTCTGGAAATTACGCTCAATCAATTATTTATTGTATTAGCGGCTACAGCAGAATGGGCTGGAATTACCGCCCATAAAATTATGTGTATATAAAAATAAAGTGTTGATAAAAATCTTTTAAAATTAGCGAGATTCAGAAAAAATAAATGGATTTATACAACAAAAGTTTTATAATAAACAGGTATAAATTAAAAATAACACATTTAAGCAGATATTTAAAAAAAAGGTGAAAAAAGTATTAAATTGAATTCACTATTGAACTGACGATTTTATGCGTTTAATATATGCAAAAGCTCGCTATTATCTCCTTTCAACTAATCTTTTTCACTTTATTTTGCAGGTGAGTTGAACACAAGCTTGTTGGCAGACATAATTGATGAGTTGAAAAAACAAAAAACACATAAACAATCCAATATAATAAATATCATGCAATTAATGGTGGAATGGTCAAAGAAGTAGCGAACAATTTTAAGAGTTACAAAGTATGGTAAGTTTCATAATTTAAAGAGCATACAAAATTTTATACAAAGTTTTAAGAAGCTGAGTAGATGAACCGTTGCCCACATATGTATATACATATTAATAATTTAATTTTGAAAATAAAGCAAAAAAGAATGACCCAGCTTCGGCCATGGTGTAGCCTTTATACCATTTATGGCCATATTAAATTAATTTAAGGATTAACTATTAATTCTTATATCAGAAAAATTGGTGGGATGGAGTCATATGATGAAGTATTTCGATTTCAATATTCGTTGATTAAGTTATATATAAAGTTTGTATTTCGGGATAAGAGAACAAAAACATATATTAATCATTGAAAATCGTTTTATATATTTTCCAATATATTCCCCATTAAGATCTATGCAGCTTTGCATGTGTTTGAAACAATTGTCCACTCCGATTGAGGTATCTCCAAAACATGCATTCTGAACGTATCAACCACCTCTTCCTCTAAGTTTATTATTTGCGTGAGAGCTCGCATTGTTGTGGTGAAGAGTGATCCCTTTTCGGCGGTTCTTTTTTCTGATTTCTTGAAAGACTGAAACTGGCAAACAAATGTTTGTGTACTTACTGTTCTATGTTGCTATGGTGATGTTTTTCAGAAACAAAAATAGTAGACCCTTTGCTGTAAAGTGCTTCGTGGACGCCACCTGTCACAAAGTCATAGACAGAAACCATTCAACACGATTTACAAATTTTGTGGATTCAACTTAAACAATTTTTTTTAAATTTAAATCTTCATGCAATATTAAATGTATGCTACATATTGCGATATTGATTTACGCACAGCATCAGTAGTTTCTGGAGCAACAACTAGTTTTGGAAAATCTTCAATCATAGGAAATCACTCATCCGATCATCCGATATATGATATATGTATGCCTCCGATATCGATTATTTTCGATGACAATGTTTGTGTTAAGATACAAAGCTAGAATACCAAATTTCATTCTCTTAGATGCTGTTGATAGAATTTTTACCAAAGGCTAAGGTCTGAAATAATCGATGTGTGGAAGTTATACCTCCGTTTTCTATAGTTTTCAGTACTAATGGAAGTTCATCATTTGTATGCAGAATAATAAACTTCACAAACATGTTTTTTTTTGAGAAATTTATGATACAAAATCTCATGCATGAAAAATTGTTCGTTATATACGGTCCAATCCGGTTGTATACGCATCAGTGTATCAAGTTTGGTTGAAATATCTCAATAAAATGAGGTACTATTTTGCAGACGAACGTCCACCTGGTCCGATAGGTATAAATATTGATGGGTACAACTCTTTTCATGCAGGCACTTATATGGTATACTTGAGACCAAAGTTAAAATACTATTTCATATACATGAAAGGTATAAAAAGTTGAGTTCATTCGATTTAGCGCAACTGTTAAATTGGTGGTTAAGCTTCTGCGTTAATTTGCTAGTCACATGTATAAATATTAATATTTGCATGACTGGCTTGTCAACTGAGCAGTTGGTGGTACGCCTTTTGCATTTCAAAATTATGCATTAATTATTACCATATTTTTTTATTTCAATTTTTTTATTTTGAGTACTTAATTAATATGCGTACCGTTTTAGAAGATGCTTTGAGTGCCGTAGTAACAATTTATTTAAATTTATACAACATTTTTCATATTCAAGTAAAACCAGTTACAAGCTATTTATGACAGACAGCGAAAGAAACATTTCTTTTTGTTTTACAATTAATTAATAAACTTACAAATCAGCTATGTATGAGCTTAAATTATTTTTATTTATATGTTTACAATAACAATGGTTCAAAGTTTTATTGATTTCTTATAAAAAGCTTTTTTAGATTTATGAAAACTTAGTTTTTGTGTTACTTTTCAAAACATTTATCCGTTTTTAATTGTTCAAAATTGCTAATTTTACAAGCACGTAATTTTTTTTTATAATAAATTACAATAATAATGGTATGTGAATGATCTCGAGTTGCCAATAAGCTATGAAGAAAATTTTTTTGTTAATTTATGCCTGCGCTATTTAACACTCAACACCGTTGTCGCCTCAGCGTCTGCTGCCTTGCTTTGAAAACATCTACCACAAAACGCGCCACCTGCAAAACCAGATTCAGTAGAAGTCTTAAGCAATACTGTCGAAAATATTTGTCAGCGTTTTAGTTTTTTTTGTTATTTCTTACTTATTTTTTGTTTTGAATGCATAAAATGTTATTATGTTTTTTATTTTTGTAATTTTTTTTTTTATTTTTTTCTAAAATTATATTTCACAAATTTGTTTAATACATATGATAACATTTTGTTTGTACCAGAAATGATATGCCATTGAAAACTTCTTTGCCTTCGCATGCTTGTTAGTCTACAAAAAAACAGACAAAAAAAGAACAAACTAGAAATCCAGCTACTGCTTCGTTCGGTAGTCCGTTGGCCTGTTCCAGCGCTGGCTCAGCAACATAAATTTTCATATCATGCCTTTTTTTTCAGCCACTAAATCACCCATATTTAATTTGGTTATTTGATCGCGTATTTTGTGCCAAACCGACAACACATAAGCCATTTAAAGTGTTGGCAAAACTGGAAAGTGTTGGAGAAGGAGACTGGCATTTCATAGCGTAGAGCGCACCAATTCTATGCTGAAAGTATAGTATTTTTTGTTGCTGCCAGCTGAGGTCTAGGGTGTGCTGCTTCGTAAAATTTGATTAATGACATTTTCATTGCGGCGAAACTACAATTTCGTCGTTGACAATAGTCGCGGCTACATTAACAATAACAATAACAACAATAGTAATAACACAACGATACAAGCAAATCAGTAGCTTGGAGTAGCGTTGCTAAGCTTCCATAGCCACCAATTTTTCATGTAGCCATACAAATGCAAAAAATAATGGTGTTGAAATTATGGTTCTGTAGGCAGTGAGGCGTTGCCCGATATTGATACGAAAATTTATCAACGTAGAAAATATAAAAAAAAGTAAAATAAATATATAATAGGCTAAAACCGATTAATTTAAACAATGAAATGATTTTGGGTTTCCATAAAAGTGAAAAAACTTAAATGCACGAAATTAAATCTGTTGTTTAATAATGTTTTCATAAATTAAATTTTTGGTTTTGTAAATGTGAATAATAAATTTGTTAAGGCATAAAAATTAAATTTGATTTTGTAGGCAGAGACCGAGAAAACATCTGACATAGACAAATCAAAAAAATTATTGTTCTGAGAGTTTATCATTCTGGTGGAAACTAGGATTAAACAATTTCGTTAAAAAAAATATAAAATAAAAAATATTGCTGACTTAAAAAAAAATTTTATAGATAACAATAAATGAAAATTCATGTATCTGCGAGAGCTATTGATCAATAGAATAAAATATCACAATTTCAGCCAAATATGCCGACCGTAAGAACGTCAATTTTTCCAAATTACCTTAAACTCATGATTTAAAAAAAAAAATTACACTGTGTTAAGCAAAAGCCAAATTTCTGAGCAAACTTTTTTGTTTTAAAGCAAACGCGTAATCAAATCTGAGATACTTTGTATTCTCAAATATATCATTCTTAGTGATGACGAAGTTTCTGTAGTTTCTTAAACTTTCTCAGAGGAAATTTGGCTGAATCGGCTCTGCGCCGCAAGACACCCTTTCAAGATTTATCCAAACTGTGCAAATTAATATTTATGGGACACTTGGTAACCTTATATATGAAGCCGTCGTGCAAAAAATTTTTTAACGTTTCAATATTCTCCGATTTCTAGAAAAAATTATGACATCGTCCTGAATCATGGATATCCTGGCGAGCAATTACTCTTCATGAGAATCTATCATATCCATCCTGGCACTTGCTTGAATAACAAACCGCTTTGACGGTTATAAAACGCACTTATATATATATATATATATATATATATACATATACGACAATTATATAATTAATACGTATATCTATTTATACGTAGGCTGCTATATATAGGTCTGGCCTAGGCAACACTAAGTATTGCCAGGTGCAATCTGACATTTCCATTGGAAAGTTTGACATTTTTTAGCATAACATCACTCAGAACGTTTTGTCATTTAATCGTGAATTGTTTTATTTACAGGGAATTAAAAAATTCATCTCGGCCAAAAAATGGAATTAACTCGTGAACATTTTCGTGCGATCATTTTTCACAACTTTCGACGTGGATTATCACGACAAGAGTGCATCGATGAACTTCAATCTTTGTATAGCTGTGAAGCACCATCCTATAGGACTGTGAAAAACTTGTACAACGAATTCTATCGTGGCCGACGCTCGCTCAAAGACGAATTCCGGGAAGGTCGTCCAAAAACAGCCGTTGTGCCAGAAAACATCGATGCCGTACGTAAACTGATAATGCAAGACCGTCATGTAACATACCTTCAGATAGAGACATACCTATGCGTTTCTCCCACCAGCATACATTCGATATTGCAGAAACACCTGGCCGTAAAAAAGATTTGTTCTCGTTGGATCCCGCACAATTTGACAATCGCTCAAAAAAAGGCTCGTGTGGATTGGTGTAAGAAATGCTGAAAAAATACGATCGCGGTGCTTCAGAAGACGTTTATAAGATCATCACAGGTGACGAATCATGGATCTATACGTATGAGCCCGAAACAAAACAGCAATCGACCGTGTGGGTCTTCCAAGATGAGCCAAGAAATATATCTAGCAGCCCTTGTATAAAACAGAGAACGCTGTTAACTATAAAGTTTATAACTAAAGGCCGCCTGGGCTGATTTCGGTTATTCGCACCAATTTGGTTAATTCTCCAATCAAGAAAATGCAAAAGAAACCCCGGGATGTGAGAAGAATTATATTTTTGTGGTTAGCGGCTAAATTCATATTTTATATGATTGTGTCTTGCAATCGTTGGAGCGATTTTCGACAAAGCTCCTCCTCCAATTTGTAGTTTTGCTTCTTGATGTTTTTCCAGCAAATGGAGGGACCTACATTTTATACTAAGCCGCCTCCAAACAGCCGACGATTTCAAGGCCTAGTTTCCATTCATGAAAGCGAAAAACGTAAGAAGTGAAGTTCCATCAGCTCTATGGTATGCACATTTCTATGTAATCACTTTTTCAAATAGTGACAATCAAAGAACAAGAAGTACATTATAGGTCATACAAGATACACATAAAACTACTGATATGTGCATTAATTCCTTTTTCATGTATTATATTATAATCCGAAAGGCTTCGAAGTGAAAGCCCAAGCACAATTCTAAGCAGCCTAATTAATGTATGCATATTTATACATGCACATACATATCTGTATAATATTATATGTGCTTTATGTAATAAATTCTGTTGCATTTGTGCTTACGGCTGTTGACGATGTGAAAATGGCAATATCAACAGTCTCTACATACATCACACCAACACTCAAGCTTTATTACACGAAAACTAATAAATATTCTACATGTTTGTTGCTTGAATTATAAAAATAAAACCAATAATAATAGTACTTGCATTAATGCCACGTTCCAAAATGTGGGAGCCAAAAAGAACCCTAGTGGGCATCACTTGGGGTCTGGCAAATAATTTTGGGATCAAAATATTTTATTATTTTTTTAGGAATAATACGTTTATTATTATAATAAAATAATTACTTTATTAGCAACTTATAACAATTATTAGGAAACTAATTAAGTTTGAAAACTACTAAATTTTTATAGCTGATATTTATACTACTCAAAAAATAAAGGTGAGGATGGTCCAAATTTTTTGCCAATAGGATCAAGGGTTTCTATGAGATAGACAAGATGACATTATTTTCAAAATGACGAAAAAGTTTTCGAAAAAAACGATGTATATTTGGCAATAATCGGACCATTCTAACTATGATAACTTCTTTTTACTTGACCTTATATAAAGTTAAAATTTATTTAAAAGTTATACATAATTTTTTTTGTAAAAAAATGTTCTTATTGTTTTATAATGTAATTCAAAAAACAATAAATTTAAGCATCTCTTTTAGGCCAATTTAAAAAAAAATATTTGTTTTTTAACTAATATGTCAAAGAAATAAATTTTAAATACTAAAACTTCTTAAATCGAGCATTTTTTTTATGCCGATTTTAGAAAAATGAATTTTTTTGATATAAATACTAATAAAAAAAATTTTAAAATATTAGTCCTTGTACTCTGCTATTCGCACTAATGTATTTTTGTATAATATGTATGAGAATAATTTTATGCAATCCATACGTATATATGCTTATGCATATGTGCTGGTATCATTTTCGGCGTGAGCAGCTTAAAATGCAATCTTCCAAATGACATACATTTCGTCAGCACTTATTGTTGTTGTTTTCGTGTATTTGCTGCCGTTGATGTTGCAGCTGTCTTTTGAGTTGCATTTGATGATGATGCTGCAACGTACAACATACATACATAAGTACATGTATTAACACAAGTATACATATGCGTAATACCACATAGTATGGCAGCAAACAATTGTTATTTTAGTATTCTATTGTACATTTGTATACTGCGTTTATGTTTGTATGTACATATATACAAGAGTAGTGCAAAGTGCCCGCTAAAGTATGCAAAGAACATGACTAGCAACAATGTAAAATTTTTATGACAACTTCAGCTAAAACCTAATACAAACACACATATTCCGTCTGCCAAGATGAGTGATATTTGAAAATTCCTAACAGCTGTGCATTGCAAGCAAAAGTTTCGGATTAATATAATAGAAGTAGAGAAAAGTCTTTATTTGAAAAATTGAAAACTCCCAAGGATTTTAGGCACACAAAATTGTTGTAAAATGCTTATTAAAGCATAAAGTAAACATAAATAAAGCCAAAAATGGCATAAAAGTCGGCCAACGCTGAAATATTTTTAATATTTGCATCAAGTACCCAGAGACTGCTCACTCCTCACCAGGGGTATATATATTTATATTACATTTTAAATTAATATAAATATTACATGCTTACTTTTATGACAAAAAATATTAAATTGACATAAGCCATACAAAAAGTGATTCGACTGACTGATAAAAAAAAAAAACAAAAAATGTTTTAACTTTGCACATAAATTGTATTTTCTTGTTTTCTTAGAAGCAGACACATATTTTATTTATTATTGCCATTTACAAGCAAACACATTTTTTTCACTTGCCTAATGTAAACAAGCCTCAAACAACAGCACAAACAAAATAATAAAATTGTCTCTGAAAATCGAAGAAAAACAAAAAGCTTCAAATAAAACAAAAATGAACGAGAAAAAGGTTTAAAGCTCCTGACGGCGCTATGAAAGCCATGCCTTTTCTCACATGCCACATAATGTGGCAAATATGTCAAAATAAATCATTTTATTGTGCACAATAATAATTCTAATAATGTAAAATGGTATAAAATGGAAGCAAACAATGACATAGAGCACACGCACGATTGAACGCGCGTAGCAGCACAACTCGCTGGAAAATGAAAAAAAAAATTTAATATTTCTGGCGAATGGCAGGCAAGTGGGAGCATAACTCATACGCACACGCTTTCATATTTATATTTGAGTCAATATGCTGAAGATTAAAAATAAATAAATAAAATGACTTATACGTTCGCATACATATTTTGACAATACATACCATATGTATGTGTGTGCTATCATGAAATAGCTGGTGCGAATAGACAAACGAAATTCAACGCATTATTCCCTCGAATTTATTTATTTATTGCGCACTTGAAATGCGTCCATATTCGCCCGCCCATATTGTCGTCACTTCAAATGGCAATGTTTCGGCTGTGAGGAGTGGTGTTAAAAAAAATATAAATTGTAAAAAAATATAAGTGGTTTTGGTTGACATTTTCTTAACTTAGCTTCAGAGCGGTGAAAAAAGTACAATGCAAAATTGGTTTGAATGGCGTGTGCAGTGAATTGTTAGAAATTCGGGAAATTGCTTTGTGTCTGTTTCAATTTTATTTTTACTTACTCTTAATTACCTACAAATCGGTCTGCAATACAGAAAGTATTCCAAGAAAGTGAAGTTTATTTGTTGAAATATTAATCAATGACTTTTGCCCATATATAATTTATGAATTGCCTACTTTTAGGCGTTGGATATTAGAAAATATAACTGACAACAGAAACGCAAAGCTTTGCAATTGAAACATAAATTATGCTTAAAATGTTACTTTGGAATATTCCATATTCGTTTTGGCAGACAAAGTTAATTCAATTACTGACAGCATACACTAAGAAAATACAAGTATTTACTAAGCTTCTTAAACCAACATACACGTATATTGCCATAAAAAAAAGTCTAACCGTCTTTATGTATACTTTTAGTCAAAATTTTGCTTTATTAAAATGTAAGTTTAAACAAGTAATCATGATCAATATTTACTAAACCCCGTGCGGGTTAGGGGTTCAAGAATTTATCCGCGGTAAAGCATGCCTGTCGTAAGAGGCGACTAAAATCCAATAATTCCCGCGACAGTCGCGTCTTTATACTGAAACGACCCGGATTTAATATCCGGCCAAGGACTGTTGAAGAATATTTTTGCGGTTACAACAACAACAACATCGATATGTACTATAAAGTTCTAAGAATCCAAGTAGTAATGACAATGGAATGCAAGTTGAAAATGACACTATTTATTATTATAGAAAATAAAAAATATTTCCTTTTAAGTATAACTCTAACAAATATTTCTGACAAACTATAACATATACGAATCAGTCTCAGTGTCCATATTATTATATTTAACAGTAATCCATTAATATTTAGGCAAGTCATTTAGTAAGGCTGCTTTCTTTCCTAGTATACGAGTATGGTATATGGAAGGATTACCTACCTTCTTAAATATTTGGACTACCAAATTTTAAGTTTTTTGTTATTTATTTCTTTACTCCTAAAGTAATTTATGAAAATACCAGCTATTAAAATATTAAATACTTTTTACATGTAGTAATTTTACTTAGACCTCTGCTTCCACCTTTCAAGCAGCAAACAATATAATGAGAACTTGACTAGGGGTAAAGAAGTAAAAACACAACAGTTACGTGCTGCTAAGCATAAAACAGACGGAAATAAAATAAATAAATGTGCCACTAAGTGTCATTGTCATGCATATTCACACTTCGAAATTATATAGCGTTGCTTTGTGGCAGACATGTTCATCATACATATCTACATATATGTAAAAATGTCAGTGTTGATTTGTTAGTGTTTAGTTGAGTGTGTATGCGTGATGAGAAGGAAGCGAACCAGTCAAATGAAAACCGAAAAAGCAACACTTATTTTTCCTTACTGCAGAACGTGGCAAGAAGACCTCAGCGCTGTTTATGTCACTTTCAGTTTGACACACATATGAATACATAAATGTATAGCATAGTATGTGTATACGTGAATTTTGCGACTGCATTGTTGTATTTGCGTGAGTAAGTTCATGCTCATTCGCCACCATAATAAACATAAATAAATTTTGGCACTTAAAGGCTCATACAATCACAAATAAAAAGTGTTATTTCGTTTGAATTTCCGCTGTTTACTATTACCAGTTACCAGCAGAGCATATATGGTATACATGCATGTGCTCATCTGCGTGTGTGTGTTTGCGTACTTGAGGAATTGTGTGTGCATGTGTACGTGTTTTGTCTAAGCCGGAAATTGTAACACATTCAAGTTGGCAAATATGCGATTGTGACAATCGTAGCAATGATGGCAGAAGCAATCGTCAACACAGCACCCTGCACTGCTGGCGAATGGCCTGGGACATGTCGTTGGAATGTCTAAGAAGGAAAGTTTTAGCATAAAGTGGAAATGTGGTATTTATATAAATGGTTTTTTTCTTCCACATGCAATACAGAAGTTAGTGTATATATTTATTTTTGTGCAAATAAGATTTATATATTCCTTTTCTTGCTATACACAATATTTTCACTTGGTGTTGCGCTATTTTACGCAACACTTGCTGAAGCACAAATATCACGTATACGCAATGTGGGCTTACAGTGACGAAAAATTATAGTTTAAATCTATTTCTTTTATGCTAATTTCCTTTGATTTATTTTAAACTGTTCTAATTTATTTGAGATTATTGAATTTAATTTTCTTTGTTTCATTTTATTATGATAAAGTTTTAATTATATTTATTTACTTTAAAAACATTTTCTTTTATTTTCTTTTACTTTATATTATTTCATTTAAATAAATTTAAATTAATGTTATTTAATTTTATTTGATTTCTTTTATTTCCTTAATTTTAATTAAATCAATAAGAATTAAATTTAGTTTTATATGGAATTCTATAACAATTTTTTACTTTATTTAAAAAATATTTTACTTGTTTTATTTTGTTTTGTTTTATTTTATCTTAATGTGTATTATTTTAGGTCATTTAATTTTAATTAATATTGTTTATTTTTTTTTTTTGTAAGTTCAATTTACTTTATTTTAATCTACTTTATCTAAATTAATTTTAATGTATTTTTTTAATTTCATTTAGTTTATTTCATTTTACTTTGTTTCGTTTCATTTTATATTCTTTATTTAATTTTTTTATTTTCCTTTACTTTTTTAAATTATTCCATTTTATTTTGTTTTATTAAGTTTTATTTAATATTATATTTAATTTAATTTAATTTTTTTTATTTGATTTTATGTTATTCTATTTTATTTTATTTTTTTTTACAGTTCATTTTATTCAATTTAATTTATTATATTTAAATTTACTTGATATTGTGTGAATAAATTTTATATTTTTTTTTTATTTTGTTTCATGTTAAATTTGATATAATAAATTTTTATTTTATTAAAAGTTATTTTATTTTGTTTCGTATGCTATTATTTTACTTATATTTGATATTTTATTTGATTTCATTTTATATTATGATATCGTTTAATTTTTTCTCTCTATTTTATTTTAATGATGTGGCTATTGATTTATGGGTTCCGTAATATACCTATAGGTCTGTGTTCTTTTTTGCTACAAAAAATTGTTCTAATAATTTGTTAGCTTTAAAATATCAAAAGTGTAAAGGTTTGACCGAATAGTAAAATAAAAAAGGTGCAAATAAACAATTTGCAGCATAATATGAAGAAATATGTACCTTTATGCTACACGTACGTAGCTGAGTTGCCTCCTCTCAAATTTCAAAAACTCGCATCAAGAGCTTAAATCATTAACAGTTGAAGCTAAAAGCAAAATATCAAATAAGACTTCTGTAGAGTTTAAGCAATTTTTTTGGTAAAATAAATTTATATGAATAATTGTACAAATATCCATCGTATCCAACTTCACGTCGAATAAAATATCTCATGACATATTTGTTTGTGTGTTGCAAGATTGTACTATATGGCAACTTGTACAGCGTTTTGTATTCGTATTGCATATATTTATATAGCTTTGGTCTCTTTTATCGCTTGTTGCTTGCCATATACCTCTATCCACCATCCTGCGTTATACTGTCCGCTGGACTTGTCGTGATAAAATGTTGCATTTTTATTTATAATTTCAATTTGCATATTCTTGTCTACTATACAATGGCAATTGCCGGCACTATCTTCACTCTTCCGCTGACAATATACCCTAATTTTGCCGTTACTTGTTACAAATTGTCACACAACACTTCCGTTGCCAACCCAGCAATGAGTGTCCGGCCGGAGCGCACACCCTACAGACAGCTGGCGCATCGACAGAACGCGCCACTAGCACATTTTCGCACAGCCACATTGCTAAGGCGCTTTTATTTGATGTTGTTGTTGCTGTTGTTGTTATTATTGTTGCTTGCTTGTGATATACCCGCGTGCACGATTGCGTCCAAAAGCCAAGTCAAGCAATATTTCAACGTTTTCCGTTTCATTGACCAGGAAGGACAGCCAGACAGGCGATTGCCGTTAGTATTTTTTGTTTTTGCTATTGTTATTGTTAATACTGTATTACATATATATGGTACATATGTATGTATGTCATTGCAGTGTTGCAAGCTTGTGGTAAGGTTTTGCAGGTTTCACTTTGGTCGTGGTTGCTGTTGTTGTTGTTGTTTATATTTTGCAGCTGACACAAGTTATGGCAAGAATTTCGGTCTACAATTGCTGACTTCCGGTTTATTCTTCGACATTTTTTTCTAAACGCAACAATGGCTGTAGCAGCGTTTTATCGCAGGTTCTATACACTTTCACGCTTACCATTAACATGTAGTGGTTAGGGAAACTCTATATGTGTCAGTATTGTGTCAATAGCAAGGAGCCTTGTGGCTTGGCGTCATGCACACAAATATTTCTTAACGGAAATGATTTATTGAAAATTTATTTTCACACGCATAAATAAATTTAAAGCAAACTAACTACACGCTTGCACATACCAACACATGAATAGCATTACCAGCACAAGTTGCCAACAAATATAATTTGTATCATAGTGATAAATATATGTATGGTATACATACTCGTACATATATATTATATTTTCAAGCGAAGAGCGGAATATTTTATACACAAAACCGAGTTTGTAGACAACAGCAATAATAACTGTAATAACAGAAAATGAAAGTGGCAATTTTCTCAATGCTATGGAGGAACCGAAAAGAAAAACAAAAACATAAACATAAAAATGGAAAATAAAATAAAATAAAACTCTTAACACCAAGCTCTGCGCCACAACCACCCAAGGCGACAGTCTGTGGGGTGGCTTGTTGTGATAATAATTCTTCCAAAAATTATTATTACGAGTTGCTGCTATTGAAATATGCAAACAATGATAGAAAAAGTAAGAAGCCCAAAGTACCGCAGACCGACCAATGAATTGAAATAATCTGAGCTTATATTATTTTCCGCAATTTTATTAAAAAATATAATTTGGTATTTCGCAGGAACACTAAGCTGCCCTGCTCAACAACGGTGTTAAGTGATATAAATAAATCGCTGGAGATTTTAAATGTATGAAATATAAAAAATTAAATTAAATAAAAGGAATAATAAAAATGATCCTATGAAAAGCTGCTGTTCTTTTCCTATTTTTGGTGTTTCTTTGTTAGTAAAATAATGAAAAGAAATTTTGTTTGATGAGAAAATCCAAAAGTACATACATATACATACCTATACATAGAATGGTAAAAAAATGTATCTCATGCCAATTATTCATAAAATTATAAGGTCACAGAAATATCGCGCATTATTTGTGTATATTTTTGATGTGTTCTTAGCTACGTGGGCTCTGCTTTTCGCTTTTTGTTTAGAACCTTATTTATATGGACGTAGGCTCGCGACACTACTAACACTAACATAGTAATACGTAGACTCTAAATGATTTGTTTTTACTCATCGTCTGTGAGAATGGAAATTTGGGTAAAATTCAAACTAAAACCAATATATGTATGGATGTATACTAACAGACCCAGTAATAGTGATTTTGTAATTTCCAACGATTTCCCGTCTCCCAGCAATAAAGACACAGTGATTCTTATTTATGTGGACGGATCCAAATTAGAAAACCGAGTAGAAAGCGGTTCCTATTCTATTCGAGAAAACTGGGCAACAGAATCTCATTCCGCTAGAACGCCAGAATGCCGCAGTATTTTCAGGTATAGATAGGTGCAATTAAAAATTACTTGATGGTTCTCACAAAGTGAGTTGTTACTACAAGAAATATTTTTATATACACAGACAACCAAGCGGTGCTGAAATCACTGAAGTCATTCGACATCGCATCAATGATTGTGAAAGAGTATCTTAATCTTCTGGCATGGCTATGTCGTACTATACAATAAACCTGCAATGTGTTCCCGAGCTAATCGTGAAGCAGATGGACTAGCTAGGTAAAGAGGAAATAAATATACTTCAGGCTATGAGGAAAAAAGCTTTATATTGCTGAATACAATCATTGGCATACTCTTTAAGCAAATAAAAGTGGAGAGAATTGAATGTGGGTCGCACATGCTGATTATTTAAATGTAATGTAAATGACAACAGAACTCTAGTAGGGGTGCTAACTGGTCACTGTTCTATTGGCAGACAGGCCGGTCGACTAGGGGTAACACATAACGACTACTGCAGAAATTGCTATGATCTTGGTTTTTAAATATCTCGAAGAAGATATATTTTTAAAAAATTGTTCCTTTGAAACTCATAAATTTAGTTTTTTTTTATCATCAAAGTTTCTGAAACCTTTTGTTGTTTGTTTGTCCAAAAAATTTGAAATTTTGCAAAAAAAATCTTTAAGTTACATTTTGAAAAAACTCATCCTCGATAAAGAATATTTTGTATTTTAATTTTTCATTTTCGATAATCTTGTTCAATCTAGTTATTAATTATCGTTTGAAAATATTGAATATAAATTTTGTTAGATATTATTGTACAAATGACCCTTTATTTTAACCGGCAAACCAAATGTTATAAAGGGTGGTTAAATTGTAAGGGCCGATGTTGACTGTGAACCACACCTAAACGCCAAGTTTTTTTCCGAATTTAATTTGACATTTCTCTATTTCAGACTTACTCAATTTGAACCATGGAGAGATACACAATCCAACAACGTGTTAAAGTTATCCAGACTTATTATGAAAATTTTCGAAGAAAATCATCTTCAGTGATGAGGCACATTTTCACCTCAGTGGATTCGTCAATAAACAGAATTGCCGCATTTGGGCGAATGAGAATCCAAGAGTGATTGTCGAAAAACCAATGCACCCACAAAGAGTGACTGTTTGGTGCGGCTTATGGGCTGGCGGCATCATCGGGCCGTATTTTTTCCAAAATGAGGCCGGTCAGGCAGTTACTGTGAATGGTGTTCGCTATCGTGAGATGATAACGAATTTTTTATGGCCACAATTGGAAGATATGGATGTGGACGATATGTGGTTTCAGTAGGACGGTGCCACTTGCCACACAGCTAACGAAACAATGGCTCTTTTGCGCAACAAATTCAATGGCCGTGTTATCTCACGTAATGGCGATGTCAATTGGCCCCCAAGATCATGTGATTTGACACCGTTGGACTTTTTTCTCTGGGGTTATTTGAAAGAAAAGGTATACGTCGATAAGCCAGCAACAATTCAAGAGCTAAAGGATGAGATAATTCGGCACATTAACGGCATAGAAACTCCATTATGCCTCAGCGTCATCGAAAATTTGGACCATCGTATGGAGGTGTGCCGCCGAGGTCGCGGCGCTCATTTGGCCGATATTTTGTTACATACATAATTGTGTAATACCAATATATCATAATAAAATAAAATTTCAATAATTTCCTAAATAGTTTGTGTTTTATTCAAAATTAACATCGGCCCTTGAAAATTTAACCACCCTTTATATTCCAATATTCCATAAGTATTACTTCAACTTTGTACATATCTAATTTTTGCTTACTTGAATAAAGTGTATATCAAACGGTCGTGTTAACTATTTGGTCTGCGTTAACAAATTTTATATAAAAGTCATTTATCTTCTAATGAATTGTGTGACTTGTTTCTTTCCGGATTCTTCCAGTAAGGGTACTGTACTGTCGATGTTGTTTCAAATCTTCTTCAAAACCTCATTTATCAAACCATTTCAGTTTTATAAATCAGACCATAAAATCTGTTTTATTGTTTGTCTTTCTTCACTGATTTTCTTCCAATGAATCTCTCTAACAATATAACATGGACAGGTAGAAAGGCTTCCACAGTATAGCATGCTACCATGCGGAGTGTCATGCGGTCGATTTGCGTTGAGAATTTCAGGTCCCCCAAGTATACTTCTAATATCAGCATATAATATAATAGGTCCTCAAAAAACATTCCAAAATATATTCCATACAACATGAATATTCACCACTATTTATTTTGTAAATAAATTTTATTTATTTATGTGCAATTATGAACTGCCATTTTTTCATGTATACGTGTAAATGTACTTTGTTGTATTGCTGCATATTGTGCCATATTCTTGTTTTTGTTTCTTTAGTTAATTAATTTATAATTACACTATTTTTAAGATAAACACTGAAAAAATAAACTGTTTTCATTATGCAACAACAATGAGTAATAAAAAAAATATATGACTACAACATTGTTGCATCATTAGTTAAGAAAACATCACAAAACAAAACTAATTAAATTACAAATGCACAGAGAGAAGTTTTTTAAGCAGCAATGTTGAAAGAGCAACAAGACAATAAAGTTGGGAAAATGATTTTAATGCGCTAAAGGTGTGGCATTGTGTTGTGTTCAATAAATAAAATTATACTCAAAGTTATTTAAAGTGCACAGTAGCAAAGGGATTGCCAACTAACCGAAAAGTAGATAGAAAAGTAGAAGTGGCATTTCATTGAGAAAAAAGCTAGATGGAATGACAACTTTTGACAAGTTTTAAGGTTTATTCAACCTTACACTGAATAAGTCATGTTTAATTCACAAACGTAGTGGCAACGTAGATCGAGATTTCGTTAAAAAGCTCAACTAGCTACTTTATTTTTTGTCTTGTTTTGTCTTGACGTTTGCTTCTTTACACACTTGTTGACTTTTGGTACAAAAAAAAAATTATGAATAAACATATTATTTGTAACTAATTTGTGTTTATTATTATTTCCTTGCAGCGAATACAATGGCAGCTTTCAACTGAGTTAATCAAGTAGTTTCCTCAGGATTGCTTTTAAAGTTCAGATTAAAATCAGTCCGCCGACAATTGCCTTTGTCTCAATAGTTTTTTTTTTTCAAGATAACAATTTTCACAGAAAATACATTAAAGGTTTTTTCGAAAAAACAAATATTTTTTAACCAAAGGATAGGAACTCTCAATTTTATTGACCCCTTAGAAAGCAAAATTCTTGATAGGTTGGTTGGTTGTTGGTTAATTATGAATTGAATAATACAACAAGAGATTGCATGGCTGATGTTGGCTCGGTGGAAGATCCCTGCCAGAAGAAGTCTGATAGGGAGATGTAGTGATCTTCGAAACAGCTGTCACTTCTACCTTTTTTCCTTAACAAATAAGCTTTTCGCTCGCTAACCTATATTTATAATATCCGGATGATAACTTATACAGGACACAAAGAGGTGTTCTAGTAAATTATGCCCTGAATATACCGAATTTACGGAGGGAACACTTCTCCAGCATGCTAAGTGACATTTAGAGTGCAACAACAGGAGATGGCGACCCCGATTCCCCAACCGATGACCATGTTACAAATGTTTCATTGCCTGACTACGAAGAAGTTCGAATAGCAAACAACAAGCGCGAGCCAATGGCTTACCGTCTGAGCTATTTAAACATGCCACTGAAGAGCTGACAAGGAGCATGCATTAGTTTCTTTGCCAAACATGGTCGGACGGAAGCATGCCATGCATGCGTCAACAAACTGATTGGACCTTATCAGTATGACTTTAGGCCTGGTAAATCGGCTATTGATTTTCATGATGCGCCAAATCTTGGAGAGGCTCATGAAAAGAGGATCTACACATATCACCTCTTCGTCGGTTTTAACGCAGCCTTCGACATCATGAAAATGAGCTGCCTCAACGCTCCTATGTCTGAATTCCTTACCGTATGACTTCTTTCATAAAGTTCTCTTCGACGAACGAAAACCCAACTCTTCAAGTCGCTCATCAATCTCGTCCTGCTATATGGTGCGGAGGCATAGATGATAACAACACCTGCGTTAAAAGTTTTTGGTAGAAAGGTTTTACGTATGATTTATGGTTTTCAATGAGTTGGAAAAGGCAAATGCCGTAGCCGATGGAGCGATAAGTTGTACGATGTAATGTACAATTCTAAAATAGTTTGTTGCATGCATGGTTACTAAAAACTTGGTTCGATAGGAATAGAAGAAGAGTCGAGCGGCAGCCTTTGAAATGCTAGCTAACAGTCGGGATGGGGGATTCTTGACACACCAACTTCCACTATATGCACATAAGCAAACGATTATTTTAGACTCCCTTGTTTCATAACAAAAATAAATAAATTGAATACCATATCTGCTCTAAAATTAAATGGACCAAGGCTAATCATACAAACAAAAGAAAATCCCCTTTTTGATCGTAACATACTCTAAAGAAAGCTGAAGAACAACAAAAAAAAAAAAACTACTTGACCAACTGGTCAGGATATACGCTCAACCCACTTTACATTGACTTTGCGAAGCGCGAAACTAGTTTACAAAAGTCCCTAATGTTCTATTTAACTATATTCCACACCATCACAGTAAAATTCTTAATTTAAGAATTCATATTTGAAATTTAAAATTATATCACATTCTTACTTCTATTTACGAAATGGAGATAGAGTATATAAAAATACAAAATAGACTACTGGATTAAGAAAATTAATAATAAAAAAATAACTAAGAAACTCAACACTATGCACTCTCTGTAAAAATTTGCAGATCGGTTGTGCTTTTACATACTTACTCTACCTGCTCCTTCGTAGGTAACAAACTACAAGATCAGCCGATCGGTGAGCATCCTCTGCTGCGAACGAGCTAGCAGGAGAGTTAATGAATGTTATTACTGTAAGATAATAAAATGCAATACTCTTAGACTAAACCATTTGATTATTAATACAAAACGTTTATAAAAAAAATGGATATAAAAATTATGGAAGTGCATTTACATTTTCTACTTATAGAAATGTTCTTCAGTACCTCGGTTACGGCTGCTTCATTTTTTCAATTTTTTTTTTAATTTTTTAAACTTCAATTTCAATTTTTTTTCAAGTTTGACAAAAAATTTTATATTTGCTCTTTGTTCCATTTTTTTTTGGAACCATTAGCACACTTTTGGTTTTATTGAAATGGCTGTCACTTTTACATCTGTCATCCGACTTACATGAACTTAGGTGCGTTTGAAAGAGAATGAATGTATCTTTTTAATGTTGCAAATTTTCAATACATGGCGGTGTATGTTGTATGATTTAAATATAAAGTTTGGTTGTTTTTGGGACACACCATGTATGAGAAAATGATTAAGTAGCAATATACGTGTATTCTTTTTTTATAGCATAATTAAATTACAGGTACTTATATTAATATTATGGAAAAATTCATGATTTTTTGCTACAATTATAACAAAATTATATTAAAGTAATAAAGATAAACAAGTTCAGCTTTAAATCACTTTGATTGTACGAGTACGTTACACATCTAGAAAGCCGGATGCGCTGATCGTGGCGAGCCAAGTTCCACGTGGTCCTGCATATAAAAAGATTATGGTGTACTTTCCTTTTACACATACAGTCCACTTCGAGAGTTAAATAGGCTTAGGCAAAATATTATTGATTACGCTTGGCAAAAAGTTGAAATAAACTCAGTTGAGAGATGAACCCATGAACAACGAGTTATACGATGGATAAGAATTCTCTAGCTTAGAATGTTTTTGTTGCAGTATCCGCCGGTGGAAGCAGAGGAAGAATTTCACTCCGTTAGAATTTACGCCAACTTAGTGACGCAAAGCTATTAACTCAGCTTCAATTGCGTAAGAGGAGTCAACGAGAGTAACGAAGAAATGGTGGATGATAACTTAAGATCATTTACTTGCGTCTGTCTGT